>CM034157.1:77314472-77419661 GCA_019776745.2 Taxus chinensis
TTTTATACACACAACATACAAACCAAAAGGTGGAAAAAGGATTTAGGAACTGTGAATGAAAACAAAAAAAGGGTAACAACCATTGGTCATATCCTAAGCAAGCTATCTTTCAAATTTTCTATAATACAATTAATTACTCAAGTAAAGTTGTCAGTTGGTTATATTGTTTACAATATTATTTACAAGTTCTGTTTTCAGACACATACAACAACATTACCCATAGAACAAACTGGGCCCCTCAAACTTTCCAAAAAATAGAAATTTAGAGTCTCTCGATAAAATAAAGCACATATGGACAAACGAGCTTCGAAGTAACACCAATGCAACTCTACCTTTTCTACCCAAAAAGGCCATCTGCACATTTATAGCCTAAGTCAGTTCGTGAGAACTAAGCATAATAAGGACTACACATATGAATAATATTCTACCATTAACGATATCAGAAAATGAACCTTTTATTTAATGAAATAATGCTAAGCTCTAATCCTCTACAACTTCTTTACTCATGCTAGAAGATTTAGTATTTTCACATTAAGAATGAAGCCATAAAAATTATCATGAATATTGTTCCTAAAACAACCAAAAGTCTAACCATCATACTAGTAGGGGCAGTGACCCAATGAGTTCAAACAAAGTGATTGAGTGCATTGGGATGTCAATGATGTAATCATATGTAATATATGATTGAAACCCCCCAATACTCCAACATCAATCAACATTTCCTTAAATAAGCCATAAGATCTAATAGATTTAAAGATAGGACTTCAACATCACATACTAACCACTAGTTGCCCCTTCCAAAGAAAATTTACCCCACAACATGCCTACACCTAATTTCTTGAAAGGAACGTACATAGTTATTTCTAAAGAAAAAAAAGTCACTATAAGATCATCTTACCATGCTATGTTCAACAGTCAAACGTATGATAAAATAAATAACCTGTATTGAGTAAATCAAATGATAAAAATAAATCTAATACCACCGTCTAGCCAAGATTTAAATTACAGACCAAAAAATTAATTACCGTTTGAACCTATATCAATTAAATTTAAGCAAATCATTCCCAAAGGAACCAGTATGACGATGTTACATGAAATTACACTTACTCATATCTACCCCTCCCCTCAGATACCAACAATTCTAATCTTCCTTAATCATTTCCCACACCCTCGTTTGAGACAATTACCCTACACAACTGAAACACAAATCCAATATTAAAAAAATAAAACCCTCCCATCTGTATTTCTTTTGAAAATTAGCATATTATTTTATCTCGCCCACTCCCTACGGTACCTTCATCCCTCAATAAGAATATAATAATAACACCGAAGTATTAACACAAGCGATGAAAATCCTTATATGTCATGTTACACACAGAGATTCACAACCTTCACAAACATGATCCCATATTTAGACTATCGATATACTTGTTATTTTTCTATTTCAGTCAAACACTAAACTAAATTCCAATGAATAATTTATTCAAACGGAATAGTCAACATCAGGAGATTGTACAACCCCTATCACAAGCCAATATTAATATACGAGTTTCCCAAAACCAATTTAGACTTACATAAAAGTGCAAACCCATTAACAAGCCAAACAGTTGGTGTAAACGGCATCACCCACTAGCTAGGAAAACCAACCCATTATGCAGACCAATAGATATCACCAAAAACTAGGTAGTATACCTCCAATAGTAACATGCAACAAGTAAAACAACATTTGACACATGTAGCCTAATGAGGTTATTACAAAACCCAAGCAAGCCAAGTCTCAAGAACTAATATTCCTACTGTATATACCTTCCTTAAGGGCCCAATAAAATTTTTTGGTATTCAAAACACTTCTAAGAGTTTTCCAAACAAGGATTTAAGTCCACACAATAGTCCTCCATAGGAGTTTGAAAACCAATGTTTCTAGAATTAAAAACAAATCAGGTTTATTCTAATCAAGCCCTTAAAAGGAAGATACACATGTTGAAAACTAAATACATGCAACCCATTATCTGAATCCCAAGGATTGATCAGTCTTCATCATACATTCACCATTTTAACCACATAATATTTCATAAAATGAAGAATAGATCCAGGCTATATATATACTCACGAAAACAAGTTAACGATTTAGAGAAGTCAGTTTTCATGTTTCTCAGATAAAATCCCAAAAGATTAGAAAACCCTTATTCCAATAATTTATTTAATAGTGTAATAGTACAAGCAGGGGGGATTTAGGAATCCAAGCAACCATTGGCATACAGGTAGAAACAAGAGAAAGTAAAAGATTAAATGCTAAGACCCTTAGCAGAACCAAATCTAGCCAGGAATCATCCTAAGAAGCAACTAACAGAGGAGAGAAACTAAAAAATAGCTTGTAAGGTGAGAAGCAAAAGCAAACACCAAAAATAACCCCAAGAAATAACCACTTCAATAAATAAAAGAAAAATCCTTTCATGTTATGGTTAATGTTAGCATAGTAGGCTAATGTTAGCATAGTAGACAAATGAGAAGAAATTATCATGTCTATGTATCTCCAACACTTGCAAAAAAAAATGTCTACCATGCTCTTGCAACAACCACACATGGTGAAACTTTATTTTTTTTAGCATGCAAGGCACCTATAGTTGTTCCAAGTCTCTTGTTTTGACACAGCTGGGAGGATGAAGGCGCGACAGTGGAAAAAATACAGCAAACATAATTTGCTTGCAAGGTCAACACATTTTCCACAGACCCCACACTGAAATCTCTTCACCACACCCGTACGGAAAGGAAAGGAATTTTCAACCACCGAAATCTCTCACGTTTCCAACTAAAATTTTTGTGAGTGGGTTACAACAATATCCAGGCAGAAAGTTTAATTAAAGAAACTTGTAAAAAAAATAGGCACCCAGCTATCAAAACATTCCTCTGAAAATCTCAAAGCTTTTTTACAACCCCAACATAGTCCTTCACCAGAGACACTCACACAGAAAGAGAATTTTGGCATAGGTACTCCACAAATGTTATAGAATATTTTCAAAGTAAAAAAATAACTAAAAGAAAGGTGCGGCCAGACATCCAGGTTTTGATTTCTACTAATCAACCAATCGTGAGCCCGAGGTATAACAAAATAAAGTTATAAGGGGAATATGGACAACATCCTATCAGGCGTGTGTAGGCAAACAAAGAAAGTGTAGAGAAAATAATTAATAACTAAAAATACAGTGAATGTGGCCAGCATCCAATCGATGTGAGCAGGTCACCAAACAAGGGAGCTAGAGAAGACATTTAATAACAATCAATTTTTTGAGAAGATCGCCCCCTTCACATTAAGTTCCTTAAACAAAACAAAACGTAGGACAACAGGTTTTCATTAATGGCCAAAAAATAATGGCATCGTCGTTGGAAGAATAAAACAAATTCACCACTTGCTTTATAAGATCATCAGTGGTGTGTTTTGGCCCTATGGTTAAAAGTGTTTACTAAAGCTACATTAATACTTGGGCTATTATGGAGTTATACCAATATATATATATATACATAGATACATACATATATATGTATGTATAATGTTAAGAAAATGTAACTTTTTAAAACAAGCCTTTATAATATGAGAAATCCACAAATAGTGGAGTTTAGGACCGGGTTGTTCAAGGACATGACGGAAAAAACACACGGTAATATATATATATATATATATATATATATATATATATATATATCTTACTGCCACGCATGGACTCAGGAAAAAATCAATGAAATGAAGCGAGCTGGAAGAATATAATGTTGATTATCAACCAAAGTGAAAAACAAATATGCGCCATTTGAAGTTGAGTCAGATCACCTTAGGATAAAGGGTAAGTGTTAAAATGTTGGAACATCATTATAACTCACATAATAATAAACAAACATAATACACAATTTATAACAATATATAATTCATCAATATAAGTACTATCAGATTATCACTAATAATTATTGTATTGACGTTTAAAAAAATGTAGGGAGAGAGTAATATACATACCTTATAAATTATATCCTACTTGGAAAGATAAGTAAAAAAATTAACTACACTCAAAGTCGATGGAGGAGGATCAACAAAAGATGCCACCAATGTCCATTGACATGGTTGCAATGGGTGGGGGGTTGGGGGGTGGGGGGGGGGGGGGGGGGGGGGGGGCAGGGGGGGGGGGGTGGGCGGGCTAGTAACACCAAATAGGGCATTACAGGAACCCATTTTCTAATCATTAACTTAACACACAAAATTGGCCCACTAAAAACAACAAACAAAAAAACTTGCATGCAAACATGGAATCTACCGCAAACTTAAATCCATGCAAACAAAAATAAACCCTGTATTACCAATGAAAAAAACTAAAAAAAAACAAGTAACTAATACAATCACACTAGAAACCATGCAGAGAAAGAATTGATATGGAAAGGCAATTTTGTATAGGCTAAAAACATTGTACTTTTACCACAACATGGACCACAAAAGTCTGCATGAATCAAATAAAATAACTAAACACTCCTATTCATGATCTTACGTAAAGATTACCATACGTACAGGCATTGTACATACACAACGTAAGGGGAAAATGACATTCCAATTTCAAAATCAGTTGTGCATGAGAAGTTCAAGCAGAACTGCTAATGTAGAACTTGATTTGGGTTGTACTTTTAGATGCTAAAAAAAGAAGCATAATTGAATTAGATGATTGTATAGGAATAGATAAAGATATGCATGCAATATTACAAGCCAATGGTAATAGAAGCTTGAAGTAGCTATATTTTTTTTGCAAAATCAGTTGCGCAGGAAAATTTCAAGTAGAGTTGTTAACATAGGACTTGATTTTTCATGTACTTTTAAATGCTAAAAAAAGAAGCATAAGTACAATATTAACAGGTTTAAAATCATTTTAAGCATTGATACTTTTCCGTAGCTAGTACTTTATAAATGTGAAGAAGCCTTGATCAAAGGCTCTATAGTGTAGTGCTTATGAGCCTTTCAGGAGATAGGGAGTGAACGCTTTTTCAATCAGATTTTGTAGCACATTCTTGTAGTCTTTTTCTTTCATTTTTTGTTGTGCAGTTTCCACAACAACAATTGGTTGTTTCAGGATTTGTTACGCCTCTTCTATTTTTTTTATGTATAATACATGTTTACAATGGTAGTTTCATCCACTGTTTTAGGCATCTGGTAGTTAATGTCTACGTACTCGCATAGTAGTTGTTCCAGATCACTAGCATCAGCGTTGGTCCGACCAGCTAAAGTGTAAAAGTTTTCTTCCATTTCTAGTCATCCTACATAGGAAATTCAAAGTTTAGATACAGGAATAAAGTACGACCTATGTACGTTAGAATAGGAATAAAAGGAAATTATGGCCTAACTGAGATGGATTTAAAAGGAACAATAACCATATCGTACCAAGCCAAGAACACAGATGCTAATCAAACACCACAATCAATAAGATTAAAGTAATTCACCATAATAACTTCACATAAACCTTTGCAAACAAATGAGAAACAATAGCATATATTATTATGGAACTCAATAAAATACAATGAGAATGGGCCTTGCTTATATAGGTAAGGAATAACAATCTAAGAACCAGTCAAGGTCGTAGATTAAGCCATAGATCAAGGAAATAACTAGTCATCAAAGAAAAAATTAAGACCATAGATTTAAGAGAGAATTAGACATAAAATATCTAGTCAATACCATAGATAAAGGAAATAACTAGTCAATACCATAGATCAAGGAAAGAACAATACCTAACAACTAGATAATATCTCCTAATATCTAAATAAGATAAAAGAAATATCCACACACATAAGTGGATGATGATAAATACAATAAAGGTAAATAAATTACCTAAGTGAACATAAGCTAAGGTAAATACCTACTCTAACATGGTCCCCACACATCTAAGTGTAAAAGATCCAATTTTCTGCTCCTTCTTAGTTGCCCCAACTTTGAGAAATTTCACTCTCTTTTACTTTCCAAAGACACAATACTCACAAAAATCAAGTTCTAAATCTTTCAAATCTGATAACTTACCCTTAACCTTTAAGATCTGCATTCCTTTTTGACTCATATGGCCTAACCGATTGTGCCACATGCATGCATATGAATTTGAAGTAGATAAGATAGAAAATGAAACATTAATACAAGTAGATAAATATAAAATTCCTACCTTCTTACCTCTTACCACAAAAAAAGACACTCTTGGTGACTTTCCAAGAGTTTGCTGTGAATGTAACCATACAACCAACTTCACCTAGTTGCCCTACCGAAATAAGATTCGTCTAGAGGCTTGGCACATGCCTCACATATTTTAACACCCATGTATTTCCATTCCGTAATTTTAGATGAACTTCCCCTTTACTAGTAAGACTGCAAGGTTCATCATCACCCAAATAAACATGCCCAAAATTACACTGGACATAATTTCTGAAATAACCCTTATTCACTACAACATATTAGATATTTTACCACAATATTTTTGTGGTTATATAGGATTTCAAAAATTAAAATTGTGGAATTGGAAGTGTAGAAAATCCACATTTTGAAAAATTAGTGTAGTTTTTCCACAATTCATTATACGTAGATACTCTACAATTCATAAATATTGTAGCTAATCTCCGTTTTTAAAATTGTACATCGTCTACATTTTGTGATGTTTGTAACATTTCTACAATTTTTGGTTTTGGAAGCATTCCACAATTTTCACCAATATGTAGTCTTTTTCTATACATTCAATCTTTATAGAAATTCTACAATTTAAAATTTCATCTCTCTCATTAATGTTATATTTGTGGAAATTTCAACAATTTTTTTCTACAATTGTCTTTACCACATAAAACTTGTAGGTGGAAGCTACAATTTGATTGCCACAATAATTAATTGTGAAATTATCTTTTTTAAAAATATAGAAAAGTTACTATTAACAACGAATTTCACATTCATTTAGATAATGCTTTATGTAGATTGTCTACATTTAAAACACATACAAATTTATAATATTAGTATTAAATGGGAATACATTTCTAAAAAATGATTTTAATTTTTATATATTATTCCAATAATATATTATAAAGAAATACCCATCCTCCACTACCTTCCATATGAATTATATGATCTCAAATGAATGTGTTTTTTTAACGAATCTAAATGAGTTTTGTTCCCCTCAATTCATTGCACTCCATGACTATCACTGAAGAAAACTTGCAATGAAGTTACATAAGTTGTCCCAACTAAGCCATGAACCATACTCATCCATAAAATAATCTTTTATAGTTGCAACATACTCTGCATGTAATATACAAAACCTCAACCTTCTGTCATGTATAATGATCATATCTAATGAAATAGAATTCAAGCAATAGGAAAGTGAAATAATATATCCAGAAACGTGCTCCTTCTACCATCAGATCTCCAACCATAAATCAACATAGTCACATCAGAGATAGTTGATCTCCACGCAATTTTAAAATGCATGCTATATGTTTTTTTGGTATAATAAGTATCCATTGGATTCTGCTTTCCAATACATCTATTACCTATTGGCCTTGTATCTTCTCAAGACTCATACTGTTTGAGCAACATCTGAGAACTCATTCACACAATCTTTTGATACATGAGACTTCAAATATTCAATCATATGCACTTGTGCTCATATATTTTCATCCTGAAAAGATGAAAATAATGGACAAAGATTATATCTCAATGTTTAAGTGTCCAGCCATACACGACTATCAGGTTTAGGATATATTCATGTTCAACCTTTCCAACACCTTATTGATATAAGCCTTAAAAACAAAATACAATTTCTCATTTTTCATGTATCTGTGTATGTAGACAACTACACGGATTCCTTTCCTTTGCATGCTCCTAACATCACTTCATAGCAAATGTTGTGACGCTAGCTTTACAATAAGGTCACTTGAGGATTCGAGTCATAAAAAAACTAGTCCTTCAATGAGAATATCATCCCGAGGAACAAATATAATGGGTAGCTCCCAAAACATCTTGAATTCAACGGTGGTTGTGGTGAGAAATGATCTCAAGTAATCATGAATCATGCATAAAGAGGATCCGGTGACCTCATTTTAAAGACATCCTTAAGATATTTGTTCACCGCCATACAGACTCTTATTCAACCATTATACCAATTCCTTCTTATCCATGAATTCATACCCAAACGACTGACAAAATATATCTCTTCAGAAAAATCACCATGAAGAAATGTGAGATCACATCTAGTTTCTCTAAATGCAAATCCTGCTAAAAACTAAACTCAATACTATACTCCATAGAAGAATATTAACAACAGGAGAAAATATTCTCACCAAAATCAATACCTGCTTTCTGTAGGTAAATCCTTTTACTACAATCCTTGCCTTGTATCTTTTTAGTCCACCCTCGAGATCTTCCTTGATCCTGTAAACCCACTTGTTCTATAAAATTTCCTCACTCGCTGCTGTCAACATAACCAAATCCCAAGTCTGGTTCCATGTTAGGTCAAGGAGTCCATGTCCTCATCCATGCCATGCTCCCACTAGACATGAGTCTTATCCTGCATTGCTGGTCTTCAATGCTCCTAGTTCACCATTACATTCAATAATAAATATCAATAGAGAAGGTGTAAATATTTCTGGAGGTTTACTTACCCTTTGTGACCTTCTCACAGAGTTTGGGGTACCGGAGGTTCAATTTGGAAACCTCCTGGACATTAGTATCCACTTCTGACAGTGACTGACACCAGTCACCTCTAAAATGACATTAGTTATACTAACCGATGTTAGTTTGGTCTCTGTATGAATGTGCGGTTCATCTGATTGATGCCGGTAGGGCCTAAAAACACGGTTACTGTGTATTAATTTAGGTAATATTTTTAAAACCTGAGAGTTCATTTTCATCAATAAACTTCTCAATATTTCTCATCCTTAGGTACCAAAATTTGATCAATGTATATTTTCTTTTCATTCCATTCAACATCATAACTCCTAATAATTATTATAAATTCTCTAAATCCCAAAAATGTAATCCATTATATCAACAGATCCATAACCAATATTCGTGCATCTCTTTAATTTTACATCCAAATTTTTATATATTTTCTATTATCAAAATGCACAAAATTTCTGAACTTTAAAAAATTTAAGAAAAGAAATATCTACCGAGTTTTAAAATGGTTAAGATTCCTCTGGTATTCCTCCATCTAGTGAACTTGAAGGACCAATATGGTTAATCAAATAAACATTGTATCAACTGCTTCTGCCCAAAAATTTAAGGGCAATCTAAAATGTATCCTCATACTTCTAGCACGTTCGAAATGATTGATCCTGTTCATTCTTAAAATTAATACCATTCTCATGTGGTGTTTTGGAAAATAGTTTCTCTAGTATCCCATTATGAACAATAATCATTGAAATTTATTTCTTTAGTATTCACCACCATTTTCTAGATAAAAGGTTCTTTAAGTTTGAATTTTATTCATTCTCAACAAGGTAAATTTCCATCTTTTAAATGTACCTCAAAAACATAAATGAATGTTTAATAGAGTAAACCATAATTTCTTATATGCATCATCAAATGAAAGTAACATAATACTTGATCCTCCAAGAGAAGCTACCTGAAGCTGGTCCCCACACATCTGAGTGTACAAGCTCCAATTACTTTCTCCTTCTTAGTTGTATAAGATTTGAGAAATATCACTCTCTTTTACTTTCCAAAATACAATGCTCACAAAAATCAAGATCTAAATTTTCAAATATCTTAACTTATCCTTAGCCTTTAAGATCTTGCATGTGTGTTTTTGACTCATATGGCCCAACCGATTATGCCACATGCATGCATCTAAATATGAAGTAGATAATGCAGAAAAGGAATCAGTAACAAGGTAGATAAATATAAACTTCCTACCTTCTTACCTCTTGCCACAACAAAAGCACCCTTGGTGAATTTCCAAGAGTCTTATGTAAAAGTAACCATAACCAAATTCACCTAGTTTCCCTGCAGAAATAAGATTCCTCAATGAGGCTTTGAACATGCCTCACATCTTTCAATACCCATGTATTAACATTCTTAAATTTTAGTATGAAAAACCCTTTACCAGTAATACTATCAAGATTCATCATCACCCAAATAAACATGTCCAAAATTGCCCTAGACATAATTCCTAAAAAATGTTGTTTTGTTGTAACCCTTATTAGGGGTTGCATGGAAAGAAGCTCCTAAATCTAAAACCCATGATTCTAGATTCTATTATCCAAAGAAAGAATAAGAGCATCTTGCATTACCTCTACTGCAATATTTTCCTCTTTACCTTTTTTTGGGTGTTGGTTCTCTTTATCCTTTGACCAAAAATCTTTCTTTGCATGTCCTTTCTTTCCACATTTCGAACAGGTAATTCCCTTACCTTTGGATTTAGATCTTTCATTCCTTAACTTTAATTTCCCATTATTTTTTCTATTGGATCTCTATTTCTACCTTCCTCTGTTTTCTACATTCAAAGCAATCCCAGATGATGATTCCTATGTACTTTTCCTACAAATTTCTTCATTCAAGATTATATTAACCACATAATCAAAATTCAAATTATTATTAGCATATGTTGTATTACTAACAACCATTACCAAGTTATCCCAACTATCAGACAAAGAACATAAGAATAAAAGTGCTAATTTCACTTCATCATCAAATGAAATATCAACAGATTTTAATTGATTTACAATAGATCAGAAATCATTCAAATGACTAGATGTAGATCCACCTTCATGCATCTTAGAACTAAATAGTTTTTTCATCAAATAAACTTTATTTGAAGCACTAGGTTTTTCATATAAATTAGCAAGAGATTTCATTAACTCTACCGTAGATGTCGCTTCTGTAATATTAGAAGCCAAAGATGCTACCAGACTCAATCTTATAGATCCCAAAGCATTTCTGTCAAGAATATTCCATTCTTCATCAGTCATCTTCGTAGGTCTAGAATTTTCATCCAACGGTAAGTAAAAATCTCTTTGATACAGATAATCCTCAATCTACATCTTCCATAATTGATAATTTCTGCTCTCAAACTTCTCTACCTTGTATTTGTTTTCTTCTGCCATTGTTGTAGCTCCTACTCAATCAGAAAACCCTCTATGAGTAAATCTGTCAACACAAAAAACCCTCAAACAAAGCTCTGATACCAGTTGTTGGGGTTAGCACAAGGTTGTACAGATAATATATCAAATCTAAGCATACATGCAAATAAAAGTGGATATTCTACCAGAAGAAATATACAAAACAAGAGATATAAATCAACACCAAATTTAACGTGGTTCACCCAGTGTGGGCTACATCCACCAAGAAACAAGCCAATCTATTATCCAAAGCTTTGACAAGATATACAATGAAGATTTACAATCTTCCACACCTCTCAGATGTTCAATACTTTCTTCCTTCAAGTTTTTCTTCTCTTTCACCAAAGAATTCTCTCTCACATAATTATCTTGTAATTATGATTCATCATCTACTTCTAAACCCTAATTTTAACTTCATATAGTCATTTTTAGACTTAGGGCACTTAGCCATGCAATTAAAATTAATAAATCTATTTTAATGCTAAAAATAGATATAATTCTTGAGAGTTAATTAAAACTTCGTCACACAGGTAACCGACGCCGATTCTGCCTGACCGTTTCTGGTTCCTACTTGCCTTGACCAATGTCTGGTGACCAATTGTCGGTCCTATCCCTAACCAATGTCGGTTACTGTGTTTTCCAGCAAGTTCCAATAGAGCATGCTAAAATGAAGTAATTGAGCTCCACAACTCAATAACTTGTACAAACTAACAACAGCCAGAGAAAAAATGACCCAACAACAAGAAGAGAGACAAGTCTAAAGAGGATACTCCACCCATCAATTGGGGTCATAATTCTTTTCCATATCCTTTAGAAGCACAATCCATTCCTGTTTCCAAAAATTTCGAGATCAAACTCAATCCAAAATTGTTTCCTCTTTTTAGAAGTCTCCTTTTTTTCAAGTTGCTTCTAATATTGGATCAATTGGGCCATAATATGAAGGTGTTGAATGGTTGATTTGATATGGAGAATGTTGTATGTATTAACCTGTTGAAGGAGGTATTTTAAAAAATCCACTTCCTTTTCTAAAAAATTACTTCTATTTTGAAGCAATTCCATACTACAAGTGCATGCATATGACTTGGTGTAAAATGCACAATGGGTGCATGCAAAGGAACATCAGAATCTGTGTCATATTGATAATGTCTAACAACTAAAATCTCAAGTTTTTCAATCCTGAGTGAAGGTACAGAACTCATGTGTTCGTCATGATCCTCATAAAGAGTTGAGCAAACAAAAATAGGATTTTTATCAATGTGTGATCCCAATGAAGTATATGCTTGAAAACCAATGTCATGGCGAGAATTCCACTTAACATGTAGAATATGGGAAGTAATACCATGTGAATGTCTACCAATACCTCCACCAATGAAACCCATAAAATGGATCATGCGAGAAATGAATGCAGTGTTATGCTTCTCAAAAGAGCCATGTATATAAGTAGTGGGATATACAACATGTGTTACAGTAATAGGTACAGATGTGGAAGAACATGCAGTAAAAAACCACATAGGCTTAGCAGCATCAAGAGCAGTAACAAGCTCAAAGACTGGAAAATCAATGTCAGTGGGTACAAGAGCAACAACTGCAAGTGAACTAGGAGGATGGATATGGTTGTACACAATATGATGGTGATGTTGCAGGCATGGAGCATGGAGCATGGAGCATGGATGTTGTTGTGGACTAGGAGCATGGATATGGTTTTCCACAATATGATGGTGACGCACACATGCATGCCACTTGAAATTTAAAGCTACTACCATTTATTCATGATATAAAAACTCTAATTTTAAAACCATCACTTACTAGAACTACTTACCTCCTCAAAGCTTAATGCTTTAGAAAACAAACACATGCCAATCCTTATATATAATGATATAAGAGTTTAAATAGAAAATCTTATTTATTTATAATCCTTTGTCCAACATGATGGAAAAATTAATAATATAATTACAAGTTTTACTAGTAATAATAATCTCTAACAATAAATGAAATAATATCTGACAAACATCAATCGCCCAACATTGGATTCTCATGGCTACACTTAAGCACATTCAACATATATGTGTATATATTTTATACCCTCCAGACTCATCCACAAAACTTTCATTTTTCTTAATAGAAAACTCAATAATAATGCCTAAATTTGATGTGTGCACAGACGTTGCTAGAGTATTTTCCTTTCTTTGCAACTTGTGAAACCTGAAAATACATATTTTTAGAGTTTTCACCTTGTAGAACACCTTCACAAAATCGACACACACAATCAAATTTCTAGTCCTGTTGAGCACCTTTGGAATCCCAAAAAACATTTTTGGGGTTTGTTTCTTGTTAAACACCTCTCAAATACTAACACATTGTGTTGGAAATATGCAGCTACCAAACACCTTAGAAAACCCAAAACAAATATCGAGGATTTGGAATTTTCGAACAAGTCACAAATCCTGAAATGGGCTATTAGGGTTTTCGAGTTTTCAAGCAAGTTATGGAACCCTAAACATTTTCAGTAAGTGAAAAAACATGGAGCATGTCAAGCAGGTGTTGAAACTTGACACATGTCAAACAAGTTGAAAAACATGAAAAATTGATTATTGACTGGGGGTTATAACTTAAACCAAAATTTTCAAGTGCATGTTGAGATGTAGAGATGTTCCAAAGTCCCGAAAATGTGATGCACTAGGTGTTGACTGAGGTTCATATGTTTGACAAAACTTTGCAAGTTGTGTTCAAATTATTAGATGTTCTGAAGTCCCAAAAACCCAAAACACTAGACATGGACTAGGGTTTGGATGTTTGACCACACTTTACAAATTCTTATATTTAGATGCACATAACTGTCTCAAAGTCCTTAAAACCTGACACACTAGGTGTAATTTATGAAATTTTGAACACCTCAAAAATCCCAAAATGCACTTGGGCAGAAATATTGAGTTGTCAAACACCCTGCAAATCCTGAAATGAACCGAGGTAAATTTTTTGACTTTTTAGACGCCCTTCAAATCTTGAAACACATCAATGGCGACAAAAAAACAAGGAAGAAACACATATCTCAAATAATTAGTATGTCTTCATTTTAATACTTCTTTAACAAGGGAATTTTTTTTTTTGTAGATTTAATTTACTTTATTCTTCTTGATCTAAATACCCATATATTTAAATCCAACATAAATCTTAATTTACACTATTCTAAATTCATATAATTTAGAACAAACATTCACTTAGCTAATCCATCTCATAATAGTAACCATATGCGGCTGTAATGACTTATAGTTCCAAACCGATCTCTCATTCATCACCCGGTATTAAACTCAGTGATGCTCACCTATGTATCATGTAGAGTACTTATGGAGAAGAGATTTCCATGGCAAGGTCCTTAAAATCCAAGTGTTAACAACTTGTAAGTGCCTATCTAAGTATCTATTATAGATACCCATCTGACATGAGTTAGAATGCTATATTTTCCAACAGAGTCAAGGACATTCGACTACCAGATCAACTTGTAAATACCATGTCAGCCAAAGTGGGGCCACAGATCTATGTATGTGATGTACTTTATTCCAAGATGACATACTCGTCAACAGTAGAATATGTCTGTGTGGAGAGGGAAGATCCAAAAAATGCTATCTAGATTATAAAATTTTGACTTGCTTCAATCACATCCATGTATTTGTTATATACTAAGTAGCTAAATAGCATGCATAGACTAGTGTTGATAGTCTATCTTAGTGAATACTAATTAGGTCACCCAATCAAGGTAACTAACTCAAATCATGAAATTAAAATATCGCTTTAGACCCACTTCATCACACTGTAGTGTTCGATATGACCTGACATCCTACAGCTACACCTGTACTGCTATCTTAGGGGTGGATACTAGTATATAACATGTGTGGTGGATCCATAATTCTAGGAAGGTAACTCTTAAGGGATTGAGACAAATATTAGGATTTGTTGCCTTAGTGGCTGATCTATAGGGACCAAGGACACGTTTGGGCTCAGGGGTAGCGAGTGTGTGGTGATGTGTAGCAGCAACTAAGTTGTGACATGGTTCTTCTAGCTCCTTCATTAAGTGAATGTTTCATATACTTTTTGTACATACTTGGAAGGGATCTACCCTCTACATTCATCTCCCTCGCCTTATTCATGGGTATGGATCTTAAATCGATTAGGTTTCACAGAGATTGGTCATCGCCTATGGATTTTATTTACCTATTTTTTAAAGGAAGAAGTATCTGAATGATGAAAAGGTTCTCATATATTATGGGATTCACCTAGAGATTCAATGATTTCAGATTGACCAGTTAGCTATTATGGTGGAGCCAAGATGAAGACATCCTGCACCTTTTAGAGAGGCCCATTTAAAAAATGGCCACCACCATTTTAGTTGTTTGTAGATCCTCCTCCCCTGCCTACTTATTGTAGGAGCAATACACCTCATAATATCATACCTATCCCTGGAGATTTATTAAGAGAAATATGATAGCTTTTGGCTTTAGGAGTAGATCGAAAGTAATGTTTCTTGCTCATAACAATATACATATCCCATCAATTGGAAAATTTAAGACGATTCAAAAACTTAACTTATCATTCATGAAATCCAGTGGTTTATTCAGCCTTCCAATTAATGGATCGTATTTCTTATCACATCCTGTAGTATAATTCCTAATTTTATGCGCATAAGCTTATTTAATAGAAGACACATATACAAGGAGATGATTTGGAGGACATATTTCACCTTTCATAATTGAGGAAGACACCTTGGTTTTGAGGCATTTTCACTAGGGGAACTTAATCCATACTAGTCCTCATGCAGTTTGACAAAATTTGACCTGAACTCCTTACTTAGGTTCTCATCTCAATACTATCTCCTTCAAACTTCAAGGCCAGATAATACTTCATTAGTCACCTTCCTCTCCAAGAATTTTTTAGCTAAACTTGGAAGATTATCAGGAACATGTCTAGGAAGTCCTCATTAAACAGCTAAATCAAGAGGTCTATAGCAGTGGGTCATGCTTACAGCTTAAACACAACTAATAGGATCAATGTTGAAGTGGATCTTAGAATATGAATAGCACATGCCAAATAAGATGTTACTCTCATTAATCTCTATCTCTATGTAACTGCTACATCTAGAATTAAATGAATCATGAAAACTTAGCTTTCAAAGGTGTTGAAATTTTAGGTCTTCGGGTCACCTTTAAGCTTCCTTGCCCCTAGAATGAAAGCCCAATCTCCAAAGTATGGCAAAAAGGATCCACTTCCAACATATCTCCATATGAACCATCCAATTTTTGATGAATGAATCTGGATCGGAATTAGAGGATCAAGAATTTGAAGTTAGCTACCCCATCAGAGGATGCTCCAGATAAAATTCACTACTCCAGATTAGCTATAAGCATGCGAATATGCTAAAGGTGTGAATACAACCCTGTAGGAGTCATTCCCCCTTTGTGGAGATAACCCAGCTTCAGGAATGAAGAAGAATCTCATGAATCTGATCACTCTACATGTCAGATAATATCTAGGGTCACATTTCTTATAAATAAGGAGTTACATATTGGTTGATTCAACCCTAAGAGATTTTATCATTTTCCTATAGTGACCCCTTAGCTTGGAGGAACACTCCCATAAAAATTGGCACCCAAGTGCGCTTGAATTAATAGGTGAGAAAGCTTAGAGAATATTGTTAGATCTCTATAATTTCCTTTTTTTTCAAAATATCGCTCAGGAATTGCATCCTATAAATGCTTCCTCCTCTATTGTATTTTTTTGAAGAGGAAGCTGCTTAATCTCCACTCCCTCATTGTTTTGTTTCCTCCTTACTACAATTGGGATGTAGTTTCTGGTTACCCTAGGGTGTTATCTTTTGTTGCTTTTGGTGTCAGCTAATTCTCATCTTGGTTATAGCTATTGACACCTTCTTTCTTTCTGTTTCTAGTTTGGACTTTTTTGGTATTTGTTCCTCTTGCAGGAAATGGAAGAATTAGCACAATTTAAGTGTTTTAGATCCCGTGGACGTCTTTTGCATGGGTATCCATAGGTGGTGATGTACGAGAACACCTAGATAGCTTAAATAGGTACCGGTGAGAATTCAATGAGTTGCCAGAGAGAAATATCATATGGAGACCCTACAGGAACATTTAGTGGCCAGAGGATGCCATAGAGCTTAGTGTTTGCATAGTGGAGCATTTTCTCCTCAACAGTCGCAGCTATATTATTGAGCTATACATGGTTGTCAGATGCCAACAACAACTAGGTATGGTACAGGGGGTTCCACAGCCTGATATGTGGTATGCCCGTCGAGACTCAGAGACGCAGACCATGGGGATTTACACACAGATGACCCGAGCTAGGGAAATTTTCTTACAGGTGGTTCCATTGGTATGGGACCTAGCACGATAGGTCATAGATCCAGGCACTATGGCAGATTACTGGACTTGGTATGCCAATGTTTTACCCCGACGTCTGACTATCCCAGAGGAGGCCTAGGCAGCAAGTGCTTGACTGCCTAGAGAGATTTGGCACAACGTTGATATGAGAGAAGGCGCAATAGCCTGTGACCCAGAGGATCCATTCGATGGATTACCACATGAAGAGCAAGGTGCCCCACAAGTACAGGGACCGAGACTGTAAGGACCAGGATAGGCACCTGTACAGCCTCGCAGGCCCAAAGCATTAGAGTAGGGACAGTCGTACAGATAGCCATTTTACAGCACTAGTTACAGTAGGCTCTAGAAGAGTGAGACCAGGTCACAGTAGAGAGAGACTAGGCCCAAGCTCAAATTGTAGCAGTGATAGCCGACTGGGATCAGGCTCAGGTTTAGGCTAGTTAGGGAGGTGATAGCGATGTTCTCTTTCAGCAGATACGATAGATGGCCTCACAAATGGCTCAGGTGATGGGCCTATATCAGCAGACAAAGGCCCAATTATAGCCCGTGATACTAGAGGGAGACAGGTTGAGATCGGACTGTGTGGTGGGCTAGAAAGAGCTTTCTTGAGCCTCAGCAGAGATAGTGTCTTTCCGACGCACAGATGGTACAGTAGTGATAGCCCGGACCCATAGAGATCTAGCTACAGCAGAGGGCAAAGCCTCCTACTATAAATCTTTGTATTTCAAGGCAGTTCCAGTTGAGTTGCAGGAACCTTCTTACAATCAGTAGTTGAGTAGAGGGACTAGATCCGAGAGGCCTCAGGCCTCAGTAGAGCAGCCATGGGGATAGCCAGTGAGACCGAGCGATGCTCGTGTTATGCCTCCACCACGAGACAGACCAGCCACCCCGTCTGAGGGCTCGAGTCATCCCTAATTGATTGCATTTTTACATATACCACTTGATGAAGGTTTTGAGAATATTTTCTTCGATATACACCATTCTTTATTTGTTTAGTAGTTTTGACACATGTCTCTGATGAAGGCTTTGGTATTCAGTGATTTGATGTATCATCTTTTTGTACGCCTCAGATGAAGGCATTTTTGATGTATAGTAGCAATGTATACCCATTTTTTACACAAATATACCACACATATGTATATATATACAGACATTTTTCTGACATGACATATGTGTTTATGAGATGGATATTTGTTTGTTATTTCCCATGGATAGATAGATGTATTTATGATGTATCCTGATTTGATTTTTCATGTATATGTGCTTTGATTTCCATATGATAGATATTGTAGCTATATCAAATGTATTTGCTCATATGATGTGCCTGACTTAGTGGATGGGATGATATGATGATATGGGTGTGGGGGGATACATTTTGATATTTGCGATCCCTATTGCCTTCTTTTGATGATACGATATGTGATGACTAGCTTAGCATTCATGTATGATGTATACTTATATTTTTCTTGATATATGATGTATAGATGATGTTAGATGTGATGATATGGATGGAAATATGATGATGTGCTAACAAAACAATGCACATGCAACAAGAAAACACAAATCAAATACTAACAAAGAACATAATGAACCAACACAACAATGTATCATGACTCATTTAGTATGCAAAAACACTCATCCAAATGCACAAGTAATAATAAATCGAATCTAATCAAGAAAAGATGAATCCTAACAAAGCACGCCCAAGCAACAGACAAAACAAATGTATAAACACAAAACAATTATACAAGCAACCAAGAAAAGAAAGAAACAAGACAATGCAAGTAAAACTTAAGTAAATGTTTTTGTATGATTTGGAAGGCAATTTTTCTATTGTTTAGGGTTTTCTAACATTATTGAATGTTTTTGAAACAATTTCCTATTGTTTTTGTGCTTTTTTCGAAACAATTTTCTATTGTTTTTGTGTTTTGGTGAAACAATTTTCTATTATTTTTGTGTTTTTGTGAAACAAGTTTCTATTATTTTTTTGTTTTTGTGAAACAATTTTCTATTGTTTTTGTGTTGTTTTCTAATGGTTTTCCAGAGTTATGCACAAGTAACCAAGATATCGTGGATGCCCCTTGCATTAGATGGGGAATATACAAGGGCAAATGCCACGCGCTTATGAACAAGAAGGTGATGTCGTGGGAGCACCCCCATCATAAGATGGGGAATCGACAAAGACCATGCCCTTCGCTGACTAATAAAAGGAGACAAATTTGGATCAAGGCTTGACAGGATTGGACTTACAAGGAATCTCAAAGGCAGAACTAGTGCTAGGCTAGGTAAAAGTACTCTCCAGATGCTTGTGAACAACGAATCCTCCCAAGGCACCGGAAACTAGTTTTCACCCAAGGACCTATCCAAAGTGCAAAAATTGCGTGGTTTTCACTTGTGGATGACCTGTGTACTCTTTTTATTTTTCCTTTGTTCTTTTTTTTATTTTTGTGTATTTTGATTATTTTACCATGTTTTTTATATTTTTGTGTTTTCTAACTTTTGTGCCATGTTTAAGCATAGAACCGCTTAAGGTGCATGGCATTCATGGGCTCGTGGAGCTCGCTACCATTGGGGTGAGAAATTTTGTATGCTCATGTGCCATACTTAGCCACATGTTGTCATGTACATGTGCAACAAGTAAATTGTAACTTTCCAAGCATGACAACTATACCCCTATGCTGAAATTTTCATGTTTTATCATT
This sequence comes from Taxus chinensis, assembly GCA_019776745.2. Taxonomy (NCBI): domain Eukaryota; kingdom Viridiplantae; phylum Streptophyta; class Pinopsida; order Cupressales; family Taxaceae; genus Taxus; species Taxus chinensis. The sequence continues at coordinate 77,334,676 of CM034157.1, forward strand.
CTTAAGAAACCCTGGCTCTATCCAGTCAGTCCAAATGATTTCCCAACAAATGTCATAATATTATCCTAGGTGATTTATGAAAATTTCACTCATTCCCCCTAGGTGATTTTAGGAGTTCATTAAAAATGCAAATGTTGGGAAGTCACGGGAAGGGCTATCGCTAGCCTTCTCGAGACAGGATCACCTCCTTGGAACAGAACGGAAGGGAAAAATTCATCATGGAGATGAATGGAATACCTTATGTCATCAAAGAAATTATTTTGGAAGGTTTAGAGAAGTTTTTTATGACTTAGAGCAGTCTGAGTGAAAAACAGAGTTTGCAAGCCTAGACAATACAGAGGCCTAAAACAATTGTTGGGCTTCAAAAGAAGATTATGAGAGCTCTGAATGGAGTTGGAAGTAAAACAAAACATCTTCAGAAATAGGATTCCAAGACCTACATTATTTTGAAATATTATTTTTCACAACACCTTGGCGCATATGATTGGAAGACAGTTTTTCTCAGGTATAAGTGGAGTCCCAGATAAAAAAATCTGATTTTTCACGGATCATATGATTGAATCAAGACACGAGACCCACATAATTGCATTCAAAATTCCATTTCCAGTTAGGATCATATACAATTTCACCAATAAATTCCACCGGAAGCTCAAGTTATCTGCATTCCATGTTACCCTCTCAAAGGTAGTTCAGGACTTAGTCATTTTTTCGAGAGGACACATGTCAGCACCAGGAGCCTAGCGGGATTTCATGTCCCCCACATCCCTGAGGTCAGGTACATAACCCCTTGTATGATACACCCAGCTCTCATGTGACCCTTGGGACCCTCATATGACCTCCAGACCTGGCAATTTAGCCCTCAAGTGCTTATTTGGAGCATGCATTCCCTGCCGTCAAATCGGTCACCACGTGTCAGCTCCAGGACCACCGTGGAATTTTATGTACCTTATGTACCTAAGTTGGGGGACATCAGGCCTTGGAAAATGCACCCATCCACTATGGGGAGTCTTCTGGACACCCATGTGACCTCATTTCAGCTCCCGGTGCTTTAAAGCAATTTTTTCCTCCTTCATCCCCTGCCATTAGATCTAGTGCCACGTGTCATTGTCTTGCTTATTGTGGAAATTGATGTCCCTCATGTCCCTGAGGTCAAGAACATCAAGTTTTGAAAAATTCACCCTAACCCTAATTGTGCATATCTTTTTAAAATCTGCCAAGTGTTGCTTTCTTCATTTCTAACCTCTAAACATTTTTGTGCACTCCATTCCTCCATTTCTTCCTCTGCAACATTCTACCATCACTCCGCCATTGCAAATTCCTAGACCAGATCGACCCAAGCACTGAAAAAAAATCACCATGGTGATTTTCAGGTCTTAGAAGTATCTTTCATCAAAACAAGAAGGAGAAACGAAGAGCAAGAAGGAGAGAACAGTGAAAATCCCCATAGCCTAAAAATGAAGATCTAAAGAAATGTTGCAAACCAGTGCATGAAACAACAAACCATTTTCTTATATTCATTCCTCTATCCAATACCATCAGAAAGAAACCTTCAAACTCCCCCCTCATGTGATAGAGCAGCCACACCGAAGAAATCTCATTTCCGGCTCAACGAAGAAAGAAGTAAGATTTCCCGTCAAACTAGTTGCTGGATTGAAGTAAGATCGCACGTGAAGCACCAGAAGAAAAAACCCACATCAAAAATATAAATTTAATTGTAAATGGAGGAGAAAACCAGACCTATAATTTTTAGGTCCATTAATGGCTGCCGTACCTAGAGGCACTGCCAGGTCTGAAAACTAAAACTTTAAAATCTCTTGGACTATTAAGCGGGCGAAGCTGAAATTGTAGAGGGAGGATATTGGGAAAAAACCCATATCAAATAACTTCATTCCATGTCAATCCAAATCACAGAGGATAAATTTTTAAAAATAGCAGGTCTACTACATAGGAACTGTTATTTTGGGAAAGTTAGCAATAGAAGAACCTGCAAAGGAGACGAAGACATTGGAGGTAAACTACAACTGAAAATTCACCAGAACAAATATTTTTGGCACTTACTAAAAATATTAAGTGGGCCCTCGAGCACCTGCTAAAAATAGAAATTTGATCCAGAAGAAACGAGGAACACGGGGAGAAGGAGAAAAAATAAAAACTAAGCCACAACATCCAGTTGAAGATCGAGGAATTACTTTTTCACACTTACTAAAAATAGTAAGTTGATTTTTCGAAGGGAGACATGAAGACGAAATGGATGGGTCAGAAGCCGACACAACCCTTTTCCTGTGCATATGATGTGGAAGACGGTGATGTCTTGTACATGGACCTGAATGACCTTAAAACTCGCATGGCCTCTAAGGATCTGTTATCCAAAACTCACCCCTCAAGGTAATTTTGATAACATGCATCAAATTCTTTAGTCCCAAGCAATTATATTGATTCAAGGCAAAAAATCATGTTTCTAGGGTCCCCTCGGGTTCTTTCTAACTCTTCTGTCCAAGAAGAAAACCCAGCAAGTTTTAAAAATGTGAAAAAATTGAGAAAACAAGCTTGGGCCAGAAAAAATCATGAAAAATGGCTAAGTCCTAGTCCAGGTGGTCCTTGGGACAGTTGGGACGTCTGGGCGCGAACCGGCCGAAAGGCTGCCAGGTGGTCCGCGCAGCAAGTGGGACGTTGGGACGCACAGGACGCGGAAATCCAAACTGGCCGAAAAATGAGAAAATTGACTAACTGTTGAAACAGGCAGTCTGGGACATCTGGGCAATTAGTACGCGGAGGACGTAAGTCGGCCGAAAAGACTTAAGGTAGCATGGAATAGTTGGGCTGCCAAAGGTATGCAAAGTACGTGATTCAGCCGGACTCATGCTGAAAAGTGAGAAATTTCACACCGGGATACTGGGTGAGCTTGTGTTAGTACGCGAACCAAAAAGTTCCGAACCGGGCCGAATCGGTAAAATTTGTCCCAAACAGTCCGGGTAAAGCGGTTGACAAGAGTACGCGTGCAGACGCGAACTGGCCGGTTCAGCCAAAACAGGGGACTTTCGTACTGGGAAATCCGGGCCAGAAAGGGACGCGAAAGGGATGCAAATCAATCTGAAGTGGTTGACAGCAAATGCAGATTTTTTCAAATTTTTTAACATTATGGTCCTTACCAAAACAACAGAAAAGGAAATTAACTTATAAATTTTTCGAATTCCGAACTTCTCACAAAGAGGGAGAATTTCTGGAATGAGGATGGCATCCTCTATGCCACAAAAACTAGATTACTTATCTTTCACAACACTGGTGAGCACATATTTAAATAAAAGAATTCATATTCGGCTCTAATCAGTTTCTGCTGATTCCCGTCTACTGACAGAAAGAGCTTTCTGCCAGACCCAAAATAGTTGCTCGCACTTTGAAGGCCATAACTTTTGTATTTCTCAATGAAATCGCACCAAATTGGTACCATTTGAATTGTGGCTTTGAGCCCGATGCACAAAAATCAAGAAATTCTAGATTTGATGATTAGATTGATCATGTTTTTTAACAAAACGTGGCCGGGTTCAGAACAATGTTTTATTTAGTAGCTAGGAGTGCAATTAAGAGGCATGGTCATCATTTTTTCTCTGCTGCAGCACATGGGATAGTATGGGGAGAATTTTACAAGTAATATATAATCATTTCACTCATTTTAATGCCTCTTACAGGTGGTTAAAGGACAGATTTTGGGATTTCTATTTTCCCTTCTCTTCCCCTTCTCATTTTTTCTATAAATTGGAGTGTTGGGCTCATTGTAAAGAGAGAGTTTTTGGGTAGCAAAGCTCTGAACAAAATTTCTTTGTGAAGCCAGTGTGTTGTAGGCCCTTGTAGTGGACTCCTTGCATGGTGATCCAGGCCCTTATCTTGTAATATACTGCAACTGTACATATCATGAAGTAATAAAATATCAGTATGTGGATGTATCTTCCCCCGCTGTGTTTTCTTGCATTCTTCTTGCCCCTTTAATCTTTCTACAAGAATATTGTGTCTATTATTATGTTCTTTGCAGGGATCCATTATCATTGTGTATGCTTGGAATATTGTTGTGAATGCATTTTGAATAGATTATGGAGAACTGTCATCACCTCTTCTAGTGTGTACTTTGCTTTTGTATTTCACACATTTTAAGACTACTCTCACACCCTCCTTTTCTGGTGTATCACCGCTTTAGTGTAGGCTTTCATTTTATGCATTCTCTCTCCCTGGTCCCTTGAAAATTTATGCTATTAGAACAGATTAGCTTATCCTGCATTAGAGTAGATTGTGGTAGGTAGTTTAGGAGCAAGAACCAGCTTTCTCTGGAGGTCTATCTCAAGTAGCAAGTCCCACAACTTGGAGATAGTACCCATGTTATCCAATCACACCATGAGTTCAAGTATATGCACTTGTATAAACACAAGGGTGTTTTGATCTGGTGATAACACTTACAAAGTGTAAAAATCAGATTGAAGCACAGAAAGGGGGAAAATGGTGTTAGTTGACCCAAAAATAAGTGTGAGCTTATTTTGGTCAATAGTATGAACAGGAGTAATGCAGAACACAACACTTTCTTGACATTTACTCATTCAACTTACCGCTCCACAAAAAAAATTATACACATATCCATTGGTAGACATATGCATATCGGATTCTTTTCTGTAGTCTGAATCTACAAAACCATTTAAATATACTATTTTACTTTCACCATGTTTACCTTCATAACAAATCCCATAGTCAGATGTATGATGAAGATACCTAAATATTACATTCGTTGTATTCCAATGTTACTTTAGAGAATTTAACATCATTATAATCAATACTCCCACTGCATGTGTAATATAACGTATATTACAAATCATTGCATACATCTAACTACCAGTTGCACAAATATATGACACATGAAACATGTCTTCTATTTTTTCTTCATTTTTAGAACATTTTTTAGAAGACAACTTTTGACCAATAGGAAAAGGTATACTATTAGGTTTATTTTCATACATTTGAAATGTTTCCCATATTATCTCAAGATACTTCATTTGATTTAACACCAGTTTTCTATTTACATGATATATTTTTATATCCATGCTAAAAATAGATTTTATAGGACTGAAATCCTTCATATCAAATTGAGATAAGAGTTGAGATTTAATATGAAGGACCACTTTTTTACTACCACCAATTAATAACATATCATATACATATAATTCAATGATAACACAATTTTCACCTTCTTTTTTAACACAAGGATCAACTTTACTTCTTTCAAGCCCAAACCTCAAAAAATACATGAGCTTAAAGCATATAATTGTGTCCCACATGGTGCCCAAAAATAATTTTCAAATATGAATACTAAAGAAATCATAAAAAAATGATAATAAATTTTTTAAAAATTATGTAAATTGTGGTTTCCTTTGAACCTTGGTATATTTAATATCTTAAAAATAAATGTTTGGTGATTTTACATATGTTTGTTAAGAATGGTGATATTTTCTAACAAGGTTAAGGTTACTAAAGACATTATGGAATCCTGATTGCTTCTGCATATTTTGGTAGTAGAATTTATTCATTTATGGACATACAGGGAAAATAGGGGTAGTTCAGGTAGGATTCATTGTTTTTGAATAATTTTTGGTGGGATATTAAGCAGGATAAACTTGATTTTTCCAGATCTTTGAGAACCTTCACAACAATTGGAAAACTAAATGACAGAATGCTTCAGAATAGCTAAAATATTCCTTCAACCAGAAGGTGTGCATCAATGGAGGCCCAGATTTGCACGGTTTCACACAATCTCCAAGAATTTAACATGAAGGCTTGAGCTAAAGACTCAATTAAACATTAAAGACCCCTGGTTCCTCATGCCTAAGATACACTCAAAGGCTTACAGACAATCTTTATCAACAAAATGATAGTAAAGTGATTTTAAATTGTTTATCTCATTACAGGATGAAGGCTCTTCTCATAATGAAATTGCAAATGCCACTAAACTATCACAGGGATGAGATCCTGTGTGATTCAGAGGGATTTTAACACAAGATTGCAATAGGAACAAGAAAAACTACTTGCAGACATTTTGAAATAAAGCAGACACAAATTTTCCCAAGATTAACACAGATTAATTTGAAGTTGATTAGATTCATCAGCAGGGGAAATTTTCTTTGAATAGTCTCAGAGCTTGTCAATGGTTTTACACTTGCAACCAACTTGACATGATCAAATCTAAAACATAAGAGATTAACAGGTTTCTCAGATGGTCTCTCAGGAAGATGGGATTTCTCAAATTTTCTCATAAGAATTCAACCCCCGACCATTTGCAAGAGTATTCTCATTTCATTTATTTTACTCACTCATTTCATCCAAATTTTCCCCCCAAAAAAAAGAATATTGAGGAACCTTTGTTTGTTACCAATTTTCTCAGAAAGTGACGTTTAACAAATTTACACAAAAAGTTTGCCAGTGGACAAAAATGAAATGATCAATATTTCTCAGACCCTTGACTAATGACTGGGGATGCCATGCCACAACTTTTTGATAGTCCATTCTAATCATTCTTTTTATTCTTTCATTGAGAAATCCCCATTTTAATCATTTTCTGGTGGCTCTGTATAGCTGGATCTGACAGGAAATCCTTTTCACCCTTTTCAACACCTTTTTGAGAAAACCTCCATCAAATCCTTTTCCCATTCTTTCCTCTACAACATCCAGCTTCTAGTAATTCACATTTTCACAAGTGCCCGAGCAATTCCAACCTCAAAATATCAACCTTTCAATCCTTGGACTCACAAATTAAGCTCTAAATCCATTCAATTGCACACAGACAAAAATGACAAGGAATTTCATCAAAAAATGATGAAAAACAATGTGTATTCACATCTCCAGGAGTCTTGGAGAAAAAATGGTGAGAAAAATTAGATGCAATGCACAACAACCATTGATTCTCCCCTTTCTCAACTTTAGATTAGAGCGATCCATGTGTTTCCTTGGAGAAACTGTAAAGTTGAAGTAAAGAGGCAAGTTTCCAAACAAGCGCGGACCTTCCACGTTTTGGGCCCAAGATTTTCACATCCTTTTGGCCTTTGAAAAAGTTTCAGTATAAAAGGACCTAGCTGGAAGCCTCCATGGTGTCTCTTTGGTGCACTTTTGATATGGTTACCCTTTTTGGAGACCCCAAATTTCCAAATGGGCTCACCACGTGTCTCAGTCTGACAGAGTTGTTGAAAACATTTAAGGACCAGTGGAAGGTGCCATGTGTCTAGGGTCTGAGAAAGTTTTCCTTAGCCGTTGAAAATTCCAAGAAAGGGAAGAGTGAACAGAAACTTCCACCTGTCTTCATGGCATGCTTTCAAAAATAAAATTTAGGGGCAGGTCCCCAAATAGGCACAGGCCCTCCATGTGTCCCAGGCCTTAGAAAGTTGCTTGAAAATTTTAATTATAGAGAGGAGCCAGTGGAAGCCTCCACGTGTCTCCTTGGCAAAATTTTGCCCAAAGGTAGGACTTCTAAACAAGCGGGGCTCACCACCCGTGTCTCCTCAAAGTGCAACTGCTAAGGTAAGACCCAAGAGGTGGATCCTCATTCCATTTTTCCATGGCCCTCCATGTGTCCATGGTCTAAAGCCTTCAGCGGAAACCTCCATTGTTTGCACTGGCCGCATGAAAAAAAATGTCTAAGTCTGGGAAGGGCTAGTGGAAACCTCCACACGTGTCTCCTTGGTGCAACTAAGAAAAGGTCAAACCAAGAGGCAAATTTTCAGATGAGTGCAATCAGCCCTCCACATGGACAAGACTTGATATTTTTTCCAAAGTGGGCCTTAGAGTTTCAAAATGCCCCATGAGCCACATCCAATCAAGAAAGGACCATGTTTCCATAGATGTTGAGATAAAATTGATAGGGAAAACACCCGTCAAACTGTGGAAAAATGAAGGAAGGGAAAAACCATTTATGCCCAAGTTACAAATTTTTCAAGGACAAGGAATTTGGAAAAATAAAGGACCAAATGTGATCCTCGACCATGGAGAAGGATGATCATTCAACAACCAAATGAAGAAAAATTTCATGCATCAATTCGGGGAGATAGAAAATATGACATAGCCCGCAGATTGAAGAATTTCAAGGAAAATGGGGTGAGATCAAATTGAGCACCAACATCAGCTCTGACTCGGGGATGGGCACTCCCAGTGAGTGCCACAAGAACAAATAGTAGACCAAGTGCCAAAAATAAACCATTGGGAAATGGAGTCACGAGCCAACCCTCCAAGAACAAACCGAGAAACCAACAAAAATGGCCGCCAAGAACTAAGATGAACCAAAATAGAAAAACATGAAAGCAGAAGAAAGAAACCAAAAGACTATACACTATACAATGGTGCATACCTTGATTCTGAGAAATCAATCAAGGAAATGTTTCAAATGCCTACCATTAACAGGAAATTCAAGCAATTCCCCATCTAGGTCTTTTAAGAAGAAGGTATGTTCACCAATTCGAATGTCAATTGAATAAGGGCCCATCCACAATGCATCAAACTTTCCATGTTTTCCCTTATCCTCATGACTGCTATCCCACAATAGCACAAGATCTCCCACACTGAAAGCTCTTGGAGTCACCTTCTTATCAAACAAATTCTTCAATTTCTCTCTGAATTTTACATGCCTCTGATGGGATGCCCTTCTTTCTTCATCTAACTCAACAATCTGATTGATGCGAGCATCATAGGGACTAACCTCTTGATCTTCCAGTTGTTGAAGAAATTGAAATGAAGACAATTGCATATGCAGGGGCAGCAGAGCTTGAGTTCCATACACCAACTCAAATGGACTTTTTCTAGTAGCTCGTTTAACAGTGATTCGATCAGCCCAAACAACAAACTTCAACTGCTCACCCCACTTCCTTTTGTTCAACTCCAAAGTTCTTCTAATTATCTTCAACAAATTTTTATTGTTGGACTCTGCTTGTCCATTTCCTTGGGGATTATAATTGGAAGCATATGTCAAATTGATCCCATATTCATGGCACATGGCCACCAAAGGTTTAGCTTGAAAGCTCATGGCATTATCAACAACTATTTTAGCAGGCACTCCAAACCTGCAAATGATATGATTCAGAATGAAATCCATGACAATTTGGTGAGTTTCTTTCTTGGTGGGGATTGCCTCCACCCACTTGGTGAAGTAATCAGTGGCTACTAAAATCCACTTATGGCCTGCACTTGAAGGATCTGAAATCTCACCAATGAAGTCCATTCCCCATTGCCTAAATGGGGCTTCAATTGATACAGGCTGCAAAGGAAGGGAGCCTGAAGCTTTCAGTCTTCCAGAAAAGTGTTGGCAACTTTCACATTTTCTTACCAACAGAGTTGTATCTTTGAAAAGAGTTGGCCACCAATAACCACCCTTAAGATTTTATGAGTTGTGACTCTTCCAGCAAAATTCCCCCCACAAACTCCTCCATGGAGATCAACAATTATTTTAGGGGCTTCATCTTCAGTAATGCATCTTAAGAGAACTCCCTCAGGGTTCTTCCAAGCTAACCCAAAATCAGTAATGACATATTTTTGGGAAGCTAACTTAAGTGCTCTTTTCTGATTCTTGCTCAAATGTTCAGGGCACTGTAGATGTTTGAGATAAAAAATGATGTCCTTGTACCATTCAGAATTTATCAGTTTTTCAAGGACATTCAACCTTTCTTCTTCAACTTCATTTACCTCAATTGTCTGCAGATTGCTCTCTGCCATAAGTTTTTCCAGGCCCAAACCTCTGACCAATTTTTTTGTTTGGATATCCATATCATACTCTTGCAATTTTTTTACCCATCGACATCTTTTTCTTGAAACCTCCATTTCTGATAGGATATCTTTCACCATGGTGTGGGGAACATAAGCAATGACTTTGGAACTCAAAATATATGGCCTGAAGACCTTTGTTTCTTTTACCAAAGAAAATTCCTGCTTCTCCATGATAGTATACTTTATCTCAGCTCCTTGTAATGCCTTACTGAAAAAGGCAATTGGTCTTTTAGCTCCCTCACCATCCTTCTGCAGCAACACAGATGCAATAGTACTTTCTGAAGCAAAAGAAAACATTTGGAAAGCCTTCTTATAATCTGGAGCTGCTAAAACAGGGGCATTCTTTAATGCTTCTTTGATCCCAGCAAAATCTTGAATAGCTGCTTCTTCCCATTTGATACTTTGATCTTTCTTCAGCATGCTAGTGATTGGGATATAGTTAGTTCAAGCAAAGTTGGAGATAAATCTCCTAATAAAATTAATCTTCCCAAAAAAGGATTGAATTCCCTTCTTGGTTCTTGGAATAGGGACTTTGCTGATGGCTTCTACCCTTTCAGGATCAATCATGACCCCTTCCTTTGACACAATGTGTCCAAGCAGCTTTTCTTTCTGAACTCCAAAATGGCACTTCTTGGGATTTAGTGAAATACCATACTCCCTGCATCTTAACAACATTTTTTCTAAGTGTTGCAGGTGGTCACTCCTTTTTCTAGAGAAAACAGTCACATCATCTTGATATACAACAATGAAATCATTAATATAGCCAGAGAAAGCTACATCCATTGCTCTTTGGAAAGTGGCTCCAACATTCATTAGACCAAAAGGCATTCTGACATATACATATGTTCCCCAAGGAGTGGTAAAGGTAGTCTTGATTCACTCTGATTCCTTCACAACTACCTGGTTATATCCAGAAAAACCATCCAAGGTGGATAACAATTCTGAACCAGTAACCAATTGTAACATATTGTCCATATTTGGCAGAGGGTAGTTATCCTTCATTGATGCTCTATTCAAGTTTCTAAAGTCCACACACAACATTATATCTCCATTCTTCTTTCTGACAGGTACCAAGTTTGGAACCCATGATGAGTACCTTGTGGGCTGTATGATTCCTCAATCCCTCAACTTTTTCAATTCTTCTTGCATCTTCAGGGAAATAAGTGGATTGCCTCTGTTTCTACCTAAATGACTTAGCAAAAGCTTCCAAGGGAATTTCATGCTGGAAAAGATCCTCTCTGTATGCTTTCAGTTCAGAATAAGACCATGCTAAGAAGTCCTGGTATTTCTTCAACAATTGGACATATGACTACTTTTCTTCCTTGCTCAGATTGCTACCTAGCCAGATCTTACGTGGTTTATCCTTCGTGCCCAGGTCGTGCTCTTCAACATCCCTTGAGGCTGACATGTGTCTGTTGACAATGCAATCAACATTATCAAAGTTTGATTCAAGTGCTACCAAACCTCTGGGAATAGTATTAGTCTTCAACTGAATGATGTCTTTGCCAAATAAAGTCTCCTTTCCATCAGCCTGCACAAACCATTGGCTCCCAATCTATACGTTGATCAGAAAATTCTCCTTGGTTCTACAAAAACCTTTGCACCTGGGCATCATCTTCGAACACTTTCCAGTGTTTAACATTGTCAGGAAATAGATGGCCTAGTTAATACCTCAATATTATACTCACAATAGGGGGATACAAGTACAATTTTCAAATCTGGACCCCATACGGCCAATTTTTCTGCTAGAGTATTGTACTTCCTATCATGATGTATTATGTTGAAGGAGTCAAACATTTCAATGAAATCCCAGACTGCATGCTTATATTGCTTCATTCTCTGATTTTTTGTTGCATACAGTTTTCTAACCTGCTTGACAATTAGCTCTGAATCTCCTTTAACAATGATGTCTCTAATACCATATTTCCAAGCAATTCTTAAACCCAATAATAGTGCTTCATATTCAACAATATTGTTAGTGCACTCAAAGTTGAGTTTAAAAGAGAAAACAAACTCTTCCTGGCCTGGAGATATCAGAACAATACCAACACCATTTCCAAATTTAGAGCAAGCCCCATCAAACAACAAAGTCCAAGGAGAACCTACTTGATTAAGAGACTTGCATTGATCAATTTTGTGCTCTTTACCATCAGCAAATCCAACAAAGTTATCAGCATCAATGTCAGTATATAACACTTCATAGGAAGCATTATTGGGATCCTCAATGAGATGTAGCATCTTCTTTTCACCATACAACTTTACAAGGCTTCCCTCAATAGGTATAGTGGAAAAAGACATATCCATTTGCACACTCCCACCCACACTAGCAGCCCATTTTCTTGATAACAACATTCCCCATTTGGCAGGGCAATCAACAATAACAACATCTAGTTTTAAGTTCTTTCCTGGGTAGGCTGCAAGTTGCACTATCAAACCCTTGACACATCCAACCACTGGCACCTCTCTGGAATCCATGGCAGTGCACTTCCCATAAGCTGTTGTCACTTTGATATCTAATTCATTCATGACCTCAAGAGGCATAACATTGCATGATGCTCCAGAATCAAACATACAGTTGTGTAACAACCTGTCCCTAATAATCAGAGTAGTGAAAAATGGATCTACATTCAGCTGGGACTCAACCAAGGATGTTCCCAAATATACTTCAGGTGGCTCACCTAGTTCTTCCAGTACTTGGGGTTTTTCCAACTCTGCAATGGTAGGAGGAGTCTCAACATTGTTTACATTTCTACCTTGGGTAATCTTTTCTTCTTTCAATCCCAAATACTCAAAGGCCCTTTTCTTGTGCTCAGGAATCCTAAGCAGCTCAACAATTGGAACAAAAATCTTGATCTGACTCAAGACTTGGGCAATGTCATAAGGAATGTATTTGGGCAAGGAAACATTTGGAGGAAGACTGAAAAAACTCATCTGACAGCAAAGGATTTTTCATGGTCTGAGCATGGGCAGGGATACCAGTTCTGTTTGGGGAAACAAGGCCTTTTCCAGATGTATCTTTCTTAGGAGTTTCTTTTGAGATATTGGTGAGAACTGGAGTTTTTGGTTTGGCCTGAGGCCCTGCCCCTTTGACAACTTTACTCCTAGTGTTATATTCTTTTTCTTGGGCAACCACAACATTCATTAACAACTTCCTATCCTCCTCAGAAGGGATTCCTCCATCATACTTTTTAATCATTAATGCCCTTAAGTATTCAAAATCATTATTAGGAAATTCAAAATCTTGTACCATATCTATTTCAAAAGTATGAGAGGGAGGAAGGGGTAATACCCGGTGGATGCAATCCCAGAAATCTGCAGCAGTTCTGGCACTGATTAATTCAGTTGAAGTTGCTCCTTTCTGTGAGCTTGTAGAGCACCCCATCATGCACACATCATCATCAGTGTCATCATCAGCTTCCTCAACTTATTTTTCTTCATCACATGGGGCATGTGGCAAGAAACATCTGTCACACCACTCAATTTCATTGGCTTCTTCCACAGCAACAACTCTATTAGTCAAAGGATCAGGAACCAATTCTATTTTCCTGGGTTGGGGCTGTCTATTTCCTGATCCCATGGGTCCTTTACCTCTGTCATCAGATCTCTGATCACCCCTAGGATGATTTGAAAATATTTCTTGACCTTGTGCTTTATGCTGACCTTGGGAACTTTTGTCCAATCCCCTTCTCTGCTCTGGCCAGTTTATAGGATATTTCTTTAACAGCTCCTGGCCAAAGTTTTTACAACCTCCTCTAGATCCACAACTTACTTGACTGAGGCTTCTCTGGATTGATCAGCTTGATACCTTCCTCTTAGGAGGTTTACCAATTTCCTTGATGTTATTTTCAATCTGCAAAGCCATGGTGAAGGCCTGCCTCAATGTTGTTGGGTTCTTATCCCTCAAATAATAGGCAACCTTCTTATCAAAAGCATCAGATATTTTATCAAACAAGAAACATCACTTGGCCTCAAGATCACAGGTAGCCTATTTCAAGGTCTTATTGAACCTTGTATTGAAGTCATGAACAGATTCATTAGGATTCTTTTTTATATTTTCAAATTCTGATAAAAGAAACCTAGGGTCTGTTTTATCTCCATACTACAATCTAAAAGCATTCTTCATTTCTGTCCATGAATCAATGGAGTTGTCTGGAAAAGATTTATACCAGTCCCGTATGAATAAAAATTTTATGTACACATCCTCAAATTCAATCTCAAAGTCTTCCATCATATTGACAAAAAGCTTTAAGTGTTGATCACCAGTAATAGCATTATTTCCTTGAAATTTAGGCAATCTATTTCTAACATCTTGGGGCACAACATTTGGATATCCAGCCATACCTCTGAAATCTATAGGACCAAAAGTGTTCACAACAAATAGAGTTATGGGTGGGGGCTAATATTGTTTTCGGGAGGTGATCTTATGAGGTGTGGGGCTGAGGGGCCATAAAAACTTTGTTTCTTGGAAAATCCTATTTTGGAGGACAAAATGAGATGAAAATTTTTCAAATACAAAAGAAGGCCCCTCTCCAGATGGAGAATTCAGATTTACAAAAAGACTACCTGATGGTCTGTCAAATGTCTATAAACGATTGACAGATTAACGCACTAGCATTTATCAAAAGTTAATTGGAGTCGCCACTAAGGAATTTCACCTTATTTTAAAATGCACTAAAATTGGTCTGTCAAATGTCTATCGACATTAAATTCATGCAAAGTGTTGATTTGTGGAAATTACTTCATTTTAGCACGCAATGGAAACTTGCTGGAAAATACAGTAACCGTCATTGGTTAGGGGGGAACTGGCATCGGTCACCTAGGACTGGAATTGGTCAGGTAAGACTGATATCAATCAGGAAAGGGAGGAACTGGTAGCAGTTAGGTCTAACCGACATCAATTACCTATGTGAGGATGTTTTAATTAACTCTTGGGAATTAGATCTATTTTTAGTATTAAAGTATTTCTATTTATTCTAATTGCATGGCTAAGTGCCCTAAGTCTATAAAGGACTATATAAGCATAAATATAGGGTTTAGAAGAGAGAGATTAATAAGAATTAGAAAGAACTTACAAAAATGTTGGTGAGAGAGAGAATTCTTGGTGATGAAGCAAAAGCTTGACGAAAGAAAGTATTGTACATCTGAGAGGTGTGGAAGATTGTAAATCTTCATTGTATATCTTGTCAAAGTTTTTGATAATAGATTGGCTTCTTTGTTGGTGGATGTAGCCCAAACTTGGTGAACTATGTTAAATCCAATTTTGATTTATGTCTCTTGGTTTGTATAATTCTTCTGGTACAATATCAACTTTTATTTGCATGTATGCATATATATAATATATTGTTTGTAAAACCAGTGTGCTAACCCCAATAACTAGTATTAGAGATTTGTTTGAGGATTTTTTATGTTGAAATATTTTCTCATAGAGGGTTTTTCTAATTAAGTGGGAGCAAAAACAATGACAGAAGAAACCAAATACAAGGTAGAGACATTTGATTGTGGAAATTATCAATTATGGAAGATGTAGATTGAGGATTATCTATATCAAAGAGATTTATATTTACCATTGGGTGAGAAGTCTAGACCTACGAAGATGACTTATAAAGAATGGAAGATTCTTGATAGAAAGAATTTCGGATATATAATATTGAGCCTGGCAGCATCCATGACTTCCAATATTACAGAAGTGGCTTCTACAGTAGAGTTAATGAAATCTCTTGCTAATTTATATGAAAAACCTAGTGCTTCAAATAAATTTTATTTGATGAAGAAACTATTTAGTTCTAAGATGCATGAAGGTGGATCTGCATCTAGTCATTTGAATGATTTCTAATCTATTGTAAATTAGTTAAAATTGGCTGCAATACCATTTGATGATAAAGTAAAATCACTTTTACTCTTATCTTCTTTGCTTGATAGTTGGGATAACTTGGTAATGGTTATTAGTAAGACGACATCTACTAATAATGTTTTGAAGTTTGATGATGTGGTTATTATAATCTTGAATGAAGAAATTCATAGGAAGAGTATAAAGGAATCATCATCTGGAAATGCTTTGAATGTAGAAAGTAGGGGCATGCAAAAGAAGAGATACAAGAGTAAGAGTAATGAGAAATCAAAGTCAAGGGATAACAGATCTAAATCTAGAAGTAAGTGAATTACTTGTTAGAAATGTGGAAAGAAAGGACATGTAAAGAAAGATTATTGGTTAAAGGATAAAGAGAACCAACAACCAGACAAAGGTAAAGAAGAAAATCTTACTGCATCAGAGGTAATGTAAGATGCTCTTATTCTTTCTTTAGATAATAGAATTGAATAATGGGTTTTAGATTCAAGAGCTTCTTTCCATGCAACTCCTAATAAGGGTTATTTCAGAAATTATGTCTACGACAATTTTGTGCATGTTTATTTGGGTGATGATGAACCTTGAATATTATTTGTAAAGGGGAAGTTCATCTAAAATTGTAGAATGGAAATACATGGGTATTGAAGGATGTGAGGCATGTGCCAAGCCTCAGGAGGAATCTTATTTCTGCATTGGCAACTAGTTAAATCTGGTTGCATGGTTACTTTTTACAGGAGACTCTTGGAAAGTCACCAAGGGTGATTTTTTTGTGGCAAGAGGTAAGAAGGTAGGAATGTTATATTTATCAACCTATATTATTGATTTTGATTCTGCATTATCTACTTCAGATTCAGATGAATGTATGTGGCATAACCAGTTAGGTCATATGAGTAAAAAAGGAATGCAGATCTTAAAGGCTAAGGGTAAGTTATCAGATTTAAAATATTTAGATCTTGATTTCTGTGAGCATTCTATCTTTGGAAAGAAATAGAGAGTGATATTTCTCAATGTTGGAGCAACTAAGAAGGGGCACAAATTGGATCTTGTACACTCAGATGTGTGGGGACCAGCTCAGGTAGCTTCTCATGAAGGATCCCAGTATTATGTTACTTCCATTAATGATGCTACAAAAAAGGTATGGGTTTATTGTATTAAACGTAAATTTGATGTTTTTGAAACTTTTTAAAGATGGAAAGACCTTGTTGAGAATGAATCAAATTTTAAGTTAAAGTTCCTTATATCTAACAATGGCAGTGAATATTGTAGCAAATATTTTAATGATTATTGTTCAGTGAATGGAATTTGTAAAGAAAGAACGGTTCCAAGAACACCACAGGAAAATAGTGTTGCGGAAGAATGAACAAGACAATCATGGAACATGTTAGAAGTATGAGGATACATTTTGGATTTCCCTTACAAGTTTTGGGAAGAAGCAGTTGATACAACATTTTATTTGATTAATTGTGCTCCTTCAAGTTCACTAGATGGAGGAATACTAGAGGAATCTTAGACTAGAAAATAGGTAAATCTTTCTTTTCTTAATTTTTTTGGTGTAGAAGATTTTTTGTATGTTGATAAGGAAAATAGAAAAAAATTGGATGCAAAATTGAAGATATGCACTTTCATTGGTTATGGAGCGGGTGATTTCAGATTTCTTTTTTAGGATTTAGAGAATTCTAAAATTATTAGGAGTCATGATGTTGAATGGAATGAAAAGAGATTGTACAGGGATCAAATTTTGGTACCCTAGGATGATCCAGTTGAGAATTTTGTGAAAGAAAATGAACTCTTGGATTTAATAGAATTACTGAAAGGGTTACACAGTAACCAATGTTAGTTGACCTCTGACCGACACCAGTCAAAAGAACCTTTATCGGTTACAAGAAGATCCAAACTAGCATCAGTTAGAGTGGACCGACGTTGGTCACTATCAGATTTTGATAGGAATATCTAGGAGGTCCAAATTGAACCTCTGATACCCCAAACTCCTGTGAGAAGGTCACAAAGGGTAATTAAACCTCCAAAAATATTTACACCTTCTCTATTTTATTTTTTATTGACTGATAATGGTGAACTAGAGAGCTTTGAAGAAGTAATGTAGGATAAGACTCATGTCTAGTGGGAGCATGGCATAGATGAGGAGATGAACTCCTTGGAATAGAACCAAACTTGGGATTTGGTTAAGCTATGAGTAGGTAAGAGAACATTGCAGAATAAGTGGGTTTATAGGATTAAGGAAGAAGAGGGTGGACAAAACAGATACAAGGCAAGGCTTGTAGTAAAGGGATTTACACAGAAAGTAGGTATTGACTTTAGTGAAATATTTTCTCATGTTTTTAAGATGCATTCTATTCGTATTGTATTGAGCTTAATTTCACTAGAGGATTTTCATTTAGAGAAACCCAGTGGATGTGAAGATAGATTTCCTTCATGGTGATTTGGATGAAGATATTTATATGCAGTAGTTGCTTGGGTATGAAATTAAGGGTAAGGAGAAATTAGTGTGTAGGTTGAAAAAGAGTCTATATGGGCTCAAACAAGCTCCAAGGCAATAGTACATGAGGTTTGATAGTTTTATGCATGAGCATGGTTACTTGAGATATGAATCTGACCATTATGTCTATTTCAAGAAGCTTGAAAATGGGAGCTATATTATTTTGTTACTGTGTGCGGATGATATGTTTATTGTAGGATCTAGTATACAGGACATTGGTGAGCTTAAGAGAAAGTTATCTCACACATTTTCTATGAAGGATTTAGTATTTGCAAAAATAATCCTTGACATATAAATACAAAGAGACATGAAAAATAATAAATAGAATTTGTCTCAGGAGGATTTTATCTACAAGGTGTTAGAAAGGTTTAATATGCAAAATGATAAACATGTTAGTAAACCTATGGCTATACACTTCAAATTGAGCAAAGATTAGTGTCCATCATCACATGAGGAAGTAAAATACATGACATAAGTGCCATATGCTTCAACAGTTGGGAGTCTCATGTATGATATGGTTTATACCAAACCAGAAATTACACAGGTAGTGGGAATTGTGAGTAGATATGTGGCCAATCAAGGTAAAGAGCAGTGAAAATCACTCCAATGGATACTTAGGTATTCGAAAGGGACATCTAGCATATAATTATGCTATGGAGGTTCTGATTTTTCTTTACATGGCTATGTTGATTCGGATATGGTTGGAGATCTGGATGGTAGGAGCACTACTAGATATATTTTTGCAGTAGGTGGAACAGAAGTTAGATGGATTTAAAGATTGTAAAAGGTTGTGGCTT
The DNA here is from genome assembly GCA_019776745.2 of Taxus chinensis. Taxonomy (NCBI): domain Eukaryota; kingdom Viridiplantae; phylum Streptophyta; class Pinopsida; order Cupressales; family Taxaceae; genus Taxus; species Taxus chinensis. The sequence continues at coordinate 77,353,589 of CM034157.1, forward strand.
TGTCTACTATAGAGGTAGAGTATGTTGCAGCTAAAAAGGATAGAAAGGAGATGACATGGATGAGTAGGTTTATAGAAGAGTTGGGAAAGAAGTAAAAGTGATTATAAACTATTCAGTGATAGTCATAGTTGCAATTCATTTGGAAAAGAACTCATTGTTTCATTCGAGAACGAAACACATTCAGTTGAGGTATCACTTCATACGACAGGTATTGGAGGATAGACAATTGAATCTAGAAAAGATTCATACGAGCAAGAACCCTATGGATATGCTAAGAAATCCATTAACAAAGGATAAGTTAGAGCTACACTCCACTTCTGTTGGTCTTCAAGTTTGAGACTTGAAGAGAAAGAAACAAAGCTAAGGAATAATATAATAGAATGATGTTATACAGGTATGGTGCATTAATTAATATCCAAGTGGGAGATTGTTGAGTTGTGGAGCTAAATTAAGTCAGTTTAGCATGCAATGGAAACTTGTTGGAAAATACAGTAATTGTCATCAGTTAGCCGGGAACCTGTATTGGTCACCTAGGACTAACATCAGTCAGGTATGACTGGCATCGATCAGGTATGACCAGCATCGGTCAGTTATCTTCATAGGTCTAGACTTCTCATCCAACGGTAAAAGTTAGGGAGGAAATGGTAGCAGTTAGGTCTAACCAGCATCAGTTACCTGTGTGAGGATGTTTTAATTAACTCTGAGGAATTAGATATATTTTTAGCATTAAAGTATTTCTATTGATTATAATTACATCGCTAAGTGCCCTAAGTCTATAAAGGACTATATAAGCATAAAGATAGGGTTTATGAGAGAGAGATTAAAAATAATTAGAAAGAACTTGCAAAAAGGTTGGTGAGAGAGTGAATTCTTGGTGATGAAGAAAAATCTTGAGGAAAGAAAGTACTGTACATTTGAGAGGTTTGCACGATTGTAAATATTCATTTTATATCTTGTCAAATATTTGGATAATAGATTGGCTTGTTTCTTTGTGGACATAGCCCACACTGGGTGAACCACATTAAATCTGATGTTGATTTATGTCTCTTGGTTTGTATAATTCTTCTGGTAGAATATCCACTTTTATTCGCATGTATGCTTAGATCTTGATATTTCCTTATCCACATATCACCTATTTTTCCAGTATGCTATATTCCAACATAGCCATCCTATCCATTCTACATCAGTTGCTCTCTGACATGACCTATGGGAGGTTAGTGCACCTGAAAGTCAAGTGTTGATTTTTAGTTGTATAAAATTGTCCAACTCCAAAATCCTCCAAGGAACTAGTTCAAAAGCCAAAAAAAGAAATATTGTTTCCCCCACGAGGGATTGCTTCGAAGAAAAACTTCCTTATATTCTCCCATTCACAAATGAGGGGGTGACATGTATATACCCCTCTCTTCCCTCAAAGGTCATGTCTGGTTAGGAACAAAATAGAAAAAATATAGACTCACATTTGGGTCTCACAGGTCTCCCAAATTACAAAAAAAGTATGTAATACTTGACCCTCACTATCTACGTGGGATGATAACTACTTCACAATTTACTCATTCCAACTCAGACTCCTCGGAGCATGGAAGGTGACCTAAAAACATAAGGTAAAATCAATTCAGGATCGTAGGATACTTGATCAACATGCCATTGAAATCTAAGCCCCCCTAACCTAATAGCGTCTCTAAGGGCTCAAACTGTTATGACATTCTACAGTGAACTCACCAAAATGGTCCAATCCTTGGGTCACTTGTTTACACCACATTTACCTTAGCTCATTTCACCTAGGTAATTTATTTACCTTTATTGTATTTATCCTCACCCACTTATGTGTGTGGATATTTCTTTTCATTTATTTAGATATTAGGGGAGATATTATATAGTTGTTAGGTATAGTTCTTCTCCTTGATCTATGGTATTGACTAGATCCTTGATGTCTACTTCATCTCCTAAATCTATGGTCTTGACAAATTTATAATAACAATTAGTTATTTCCTTAATTTATGGTTTGATCTACAACCTTGATTAGGTTCTTAGATTGTTATTCTTTGCCTATATAAGCAAGGCCTAATTCTCATTGTATTTAATTGAGCTCCATAATAATATATGATATTGTTGCTCATTTGTTTGCAAAGGTTTTTGTAATCACCCCATTTATTCTGGTGAATTACCTTTTATCTTATTGATCATGGTGTTTTATTAGCATTTGTGTTCTTGGCTTGGTACAATATGGTTATCGTTCCTTTTATATTTTGCAACGCATTTGGATAATGTTCTTGTCCCATCACTAAACTTCTTCAAACCAAAATCTTGTTTGAGTGGGGTGCACACATCACCATATGCTCTATCATACCTTTGTGGAAACCTGAAGCCAGTCCTCTATTTCATAAAATACATCATAATAGCTGAACAATGTAATCAATTCTTTTCACTTATGAAGAAAATATGCTCCTACCATATATTCAACTTAGGGTTTCTTAGCACACAAAAAGTTGTTTACCTTCATATCATTTGTTCATTAAAATGTGTTGATGAAATGACCAATCATTAATTATCTAAATTAGCCCTTAAATAAATTTATAAACATCCATGAAATCACAATGTGTCATGAAAATCATACATTTCAAAGGTTGATTATGAGAAGATGCAATTGAGCTTGAAATCACCTTCTTTTTTACCCCGTTTCACTAAACTTACAACATAACTTGTAAAATATTATTTAGAATGTTAGATTTTCAACATGTACCTACATCCTGACGCAGAAATCATGTGTGATGATTAATTGCACACTCCCCAAAATTGTCTTCTCCATTTCTTCTATCATGTACCTTAAGCCACCAAGTAACTCAAACCACCATGCTTATCACATAGGCTAGCTAGAAGAATTCCTGGACATGGCTTAAGAAAGATCAATTGAATCTGACTGAATCACCTCATACCGTCATGTTCTAGGATTGAATCTCCATGTCACTTATCACACTAAGAATAATATGATCCTTCTCCATAATCCTCTTTGTCATGCCAACCCTTTGCCTTACATCAATTGATAACAGTGGTTTAGATCACAACATTCCATGCAACACTTTATTGATCCACGACGTTAGCCAAAAAATGTTGCATTTGTCTATCCTATTTCTAGCTTTAAAGTTATGAGTCCTAATTGATATTGTAAATTTTCTTATGTAATAATGTGTCATAATATTTGTATTACGATGGGAGGTTAAGGATTCTCTCCAACATGTTTTTCCTAGAACTTGGGTGATATGATGTAGTTAAGTGGGAGCTCAATGAGGTTGTAGAAACCTGGACCCATCTCATGGGATTTCATTTGAACTATGGATGAAGTTCTTCCAACAATGGGAATAAAACACGCTAATTAAAATGTATTCCTGTAGGATCTAAACTGGTTAGTATTATTAATTCCCATCATATTGAAAATATTCTGTAGATGTATGATCACATGGGGCAAATTTGCTTAGTTATTTTCTATCCAACAAGCTCCACTTACCTCTTATAACACGGAGTATGATTATAGATTTACAAGCCTTTTTGGACAAACACGCTCTTTTCTTTTTCAATCCCAAATTACCTCCTTCACATCAAAATATCATCATGGGAAATAGGTGAACTTCAAGAATTTATCCTCCCAAAAACATCGATCAATATAGGTAACCATTATTACAAAAGATAGAGATTAAATGCTAAACACGTCTAAATCATACTTATCAAGGTCTTCCTGAGTCATACCATCCTACCCAACCTATTCATAGTCCTCACCAATTTTAACTATCCACAATAAGGATGGATTGTGAAGTCTCTGCATCTATTTCAAGGAATTAATGAGCTTTATATCAAGGATATATTCTTTATTCTAGTCTGATTGATGAGATTCTAGATGAACTTCTTGGTGCTCAATTTTTTTCAGCAAATCAGATCTCTACTCTAGGTATCACCAGATTCATCATTCACGAGGAGGATAATCCTAAGTTCATAGCTCCTTTCAAACTCAGATACATGATCACTAAGAATTTTTGTTTATGCCCTGGGGTTGTGACTTACAACCCAGGGTATAACTAAACAAGGCTAGAAGACCAAATGAATAAAAGAATCTTTGCCCTTAGTAGTTTTCTTCAATTCAGTCTAGTATTATTTGATGCTAACATCAAAGCCAAATGGGGACCTATATTTAGGAAAACTCTACGGATAGAGCATCTAAAAAGTATTGACAGGAAATTACAACTAGATCTTGCAGTTAAATTATCTATGTACCAAACACTCCAAATGATCAATCATTGGAAAAATAGAACTGGAAGTCGCAATCGTTGGGCATCTTATTTTGGAATAGGGTTTATGTGTGTGATTTAACAAAATTAAATCTAGATCTATGGACATTGTTGATCAGATAAAATATCTAGCTAATAGAAGCATAAACAAGAGTTATAACCAACCTGTTGAGTGCAAAATTTGCCATTCAAATGACTCGGCTTGTTTACATTAGGTTTGGATTGACTATGGGAAAATGAGTGATTTGAATAGCTAGCATCCATGTAGATTGACAGATAAATTGTATAAATCCTTTTATTCTTAAAATGGCATGTGAAGATCTTAGGGATTAAGAGCGCCTGGGAAAGGACACGACTTCTCAGAGCTCTGGTGTTGTTTCTAGGAAATAATTTCCTTGAGATACAGATATGGATCTGCCACTTTCTTTATATGTCACTTCATGCTGATGTTGAATTACAAGGTAGACATCATGTAAATATCATTTCACATCTTTCTATATCATACAGACTATACTTGAAAAAACAAACCCTAGTTACCTGCACAACACTCAATGTGATTGTAACATTATATCTCCAATTAAAAAATTTCGAACTTGAGAATCAAATGGATCCTTGTGGTCACCTCGATGTGATCTTTTTATTGAGTGTTATACTAGATTATAGGATTTAATGTAGTTCTTGTGGTAAATGTGATTGAAATCAGGAGAGACACAGTACCTTGAGCTAGGATTCCTCTAGTTGTAGATACACAGAAAAGGATAATAGTAGAGAAGCTACAACTAAGTTTTTTCCCAATGCAAGAATGTGTGATAGATGCAGGTCACGATAAACGTTTCAAATAGCCTCCACAAAAATGAATTGAGTAATGCAGCAAAAAATTTAATCCTTTTTATTTCTCTTTATATGTGGTCGATATAGAAAATGATATCCCCAATTTCCCTTTAAAATAATTATTAGGTTATGTTTATATTTGATTTCTTTGTTTGAATTTCTACAGCAGATAGTGATACCAACATGAAAACCTAGGTCGTGAAAAGAAGATAAGCCAAATCTTAAACCTAAATTACAAATAAACTAGACAAAGGAGAAAAAGCGTAAGAAAAAATGATAAAAAAATCCTAGAAGGACATTAGCACCTGAGTGCTATTTGTCTAGTCTAAGTGCTATTGTCCTGTAACAAGCACAATACTTTAAAATGAAATATAGGAACAAAGACTCCAATTTATAAAAATATGCAGAAGAGAAAGATAAGATTGAAGAGATGTAAGCAAAACCTACTTTCCAAATATTTCTTCAACCACTCATGTAAGATAACAAAATACTAGTAGGCATGATTATAATACTTGCATAAGGCTCCCCATATTTCCCAGGTGACTACAAGTGTGGAAAGAATAAATTAGTGCTCTGAGAAATTTTGCACTCCCAACACACTCTAAATAAAACACTGTTGTGGGTTCGGTATCACTATTTATTAATAAAAAAATCTCGAAATATTCTCATCAAATATAAAATTTCTTGAAACCATATTAAATTGGGCTCGGAGCCCTGGATTCCATATGGTACCAATTTTGTGTGCATTTCGATTCCTTAAAAAAGTTATGTGAAATACCTTTTGTAGTGCCATGCCAGCTATTTTGGGTCAAGCAGGGGTTTGAAAGTGATCATTATGAAATGGTCTTGGTACAGTTATCCTGACTAGGAGGGAATATGTTTATTTTACCAACAAATATATCTACCCTTGTTAAAAAAATATAGTCTTCTCTAATTTTGAGAAGGAACATCGATGCTCCATTCCAGACAGTCTAATTTTGTGAAAATCGTGGCTCGGAGTACTTATGTTGCCGTTTGAAAATTTTCCACGTGGACAAACATTGGACTTTTCTTGCCAACACTATGGTTCTAAGTCCAGCTTTCAGAAAATCAGTCGTTCACGCTCCCACGCGTACTTTTTTCCCAACTGTCCCATACGAAAAGGTGGACCTGTGGTGGACATATTCTACCGGGGATCTAACAAGGACACTCCGATTGACCTTGCGGCTAAAGCTTAGATCCCTGTTTGAGATAAATTTGTCTAAAGAGCAGGAAAGGGGACCTTTTCGCGAAATTAGATAGGCGTCCCTCGCGTACTTTTGTCAGGTACAAAATTCGGCTGTCCCGGACAAATATCTCCGAAGTTGCCTGAAATGGATTAGTCTTAGGAGCAAACAACGGTCGATTCACGTCCCACACGTACTTTTGATCCCGGTCTGTCCCAAACCTTAGCGAAACAAAAGACTTAGAAAATTTTTCTTCTTTCGGCCGTTTCGGCTTTTCGCGTCCCAAGTTGTCCCATACTGTCCCGCGGAATGGAGGGGACAAAGAGATGAGTGACTTAGAAAGGAATTTCTTTGTATATTTCCTTAGCTTGGTCTCAAGGTTGGTATGACCCGCACTAGTACGACCCGAACCCTTCAGACCTGAAATGCCTTAATACAATCCTGCCAACCTTATTTTGGCACATTTTTTCCATATTTTCTAACTGTTGGGTGACTTTCTTCTTGGATGGGAGAGTTAGAGAGAAGCCGAGGGGGCCTCCATATGCCTTAATTCCGGGCCTTTAGACTCAATCATACTTTCCTGGGACTGAATATATTTAAGTCCCTTTTATCAGAATTATCTTGAGGGGAGAATTAATTGGATAACATTATGTTTAAAAACCCACTTTTAAGTGACATAAAGGCATTTATCAAAAAGTGCAATCCCTTCTCCTTACGAAGAATTAGAACATTTCTCGGCCTCGGTGAGATAAATTTATCTAGGTGTTGGATGAGAGAGCCGACTGCTTGGTTGGGTTCTTGGTTGTTGACAGTTCGGATGGGATCCTCGACATTGCACTGAGAAAGCTCTCATGCGACAAAGTTCTGAATGTATCCATTGGGCCCAAGTACTACATCATGTTCAGTGAGGTGAAACTATTGTTCAGAAGTATCTGTGGTACCACTTGGATCCTTTTAGTACCACTAACAAAAATAGATCCGTTCTGGTGAAGTTCTCAATTTTAGTGCACCTTCAGTATGTCTTAGCCTAGTCTCGTAAACTCTTCCGTCGATGGCTTTCTCGAAATAGCAGTACCTATCTAGCAGAGTTTGGTGAGATCTCTAGTGAAGTCCTCAAAGTTTAGAGGGAGTCAAATCTTCCCAAAATGAGGGATGTAAATTTCTTCCATACCAGGTTCATCATGTGATAAGAGATCACCAATGGTACCATTTGTGGTGCCCACCTTCTTCCAAGTGGTAGCAGGATATTTTGGAGTCTTAATTTTCAGACATAATAAGTTCCATGAATGTTGCGACAACCATTAATCTGACCTCATAAATCCATCATGTAGGTTTTTTCCTACCATTTGCGACGAACTTTGGAAATTTATAGCTTCGGCAACATGGGATTGGGTGGAGAAGGAGTTGATGCTGAGGATTCTACCTCGTTTCACCCAATTTTTTGATCGAGAAATTGGATTCATTCTTCGCTGATTCAGATCATTGTAGATTTCTTTGTTGAGCCAGCTCTATTGCCTAAGAGGAGAGTTTGAATGTCTCATGTTCTTATTCCATGGACTTGTGGTAGAGGTAATGAACCATAAAAATATAACTTGTTATTTCATGGCATCCGTTTGGGATATTTCTTCAACTTCTCATTTCATGGCCATGGAGTTTTCTCAGTTTTCTCCTTCTTCTTTATGTGCTTCTCCTTCTGTGTTTGCTCAATTTTCCTTCTGGGGCCTAATGTGAATTTGATGGAGTGAAGGGAAGTACCTATATGGCAGGTCTGGTTCAACTTTTTAGTAATGGAGGAATGATGGTGACGAAAGAAAGGTGCAGATGTGATGGCTATGCACACAAATGTTAGAAGCAACAAGAAGTAACCAACAATTAGAAAAAAATTCAAAATTTTGAGTTAGAGTTGGGCGTAATTTTTTTTCCCTAATGTCCCTAACCTCAAGGATGTGAGGGAAATAAATTTCCACAATCTGAAATGATGGCGACATTTCAAGGAAATCAGGTTAAAAACAGGAATAAGTTATCCGAAAAACCCTAAAGTATCGAGGGCCTGGAAATGACGTTTGGGTGACCAAAAAGTAATCTCCTAAAGTGGAACTAGGCACATTTTTCCATGTTTTTTGGAACCTCAAGTATGAAATGTCTGGAAATGATATTTCCACGGTGTTTTAAGAAATTTCAGAACATGTGGCTATTGATATGAACGGATATGGCTAAAACACAAAATTTCCAATGCTTTAAAATTTGCACCTGGGGGTTGAAATTTTCAAGTCACACTGGATGACCAAATCTAGAATCCCCATACCTTAAATGGGAAAATAATTTTACATGCCTTATTTGTCCTTTTTCTTAGGGACATGAGGGACATCAGTTTCCACAGTGATGTCTTCTGAAGCTGACACATGTGCTTGATCCGACAGTAGGGAATGGATGCTCCAAAAACGCTTTGGGGGTTGAACTGTCAAGTCTAGCCAGATCACATGAGGGTCTCCAAAGGTCAGATAAAGGCTGGGAACATTTTTCAAGGGTTGGTTTTCCTGAAATGTAAGGATTATTGGGGAAATGAAATACCGCTAGTTCTCCTGGTGCTGTAGACATAGTGTCCTGTGTGAAAAAATACAAACTAAGATCTAAACTACCTTTGAGAGGGTAACTTGGAACGATGATAACTTGAGCGAGGTGGAATTTATTGGTGAAATTATTATATGATAATAACTGGAAATTTAATTTTTAAGAAAACAAATTATCTGTGGGTATCATGTCTTAATTCAGATCATCTGATCCTGAAAAAATGGATTATTTTATTTGATCACTCCACTTAACTTGATGGAAAAAAATGCCAACACAAATCCTATAAAGGTGTTGTGAAAAATATCATTTCATGCCATCATGTAGGTCCTTTGGAATCAATACAATCTTTTCGTGGATGTTTTTTATTACCTCTAACTTCTTATATACTAGAGCTTCCATTGAATCCTCTTCTAAATCCGCAGATGAGTTGTTTTAGGCCTATGTACTGCCTAGGCTCATGAACCGGGTTTTTACTCAGACTGCTCCAACATCTTTCAAAACTTCTCTAAACCTTCAAAAATCATTTCCATGATTTCTAAGGTATTCAATTCTCCATCCAAGTTGAATTTTTCCCTTCCGTTCCACTCTAGGGGGTTGATCTAGTCCTGGGAATGTAAACGATAGCCCTATCCAATATTGCCAGAAGATAGCATCGTTTTAGAACTCCCTAAAATCACCTAGGGGGTTGATTTGAATTTCCTAAATCACCTAGGGCTGAGATGAGATAACATCATTTTGGAGGTCACTGGATCAATTTGGTACACCTGGGGTGTCTCATAAGGGTTAAACTTGAAAGTTTTGACGCGGGGGTATAATTGTCATACTCGAAAATTATCAATTTTCTTGTTGCACATTTACATGACAACAGTCTGCTCTATCTTGGGGACATGTCATGGATTGAGCACAGTGAAGACATGACATGAATAATATTAGAATCTCTAATCTATAATTCAAAGGACCAGTGCCTTGTCCATCGGGCCCTGTAGAGTCATGTACAACTGACAAGAGAGAAGTAACAAGAAGAACACACACACTCACCAAAAACGATGAAAAGGAAAGACACAAAACACGCGGAAAGGGAAAGACACACACAATAGAAAGGGAAACACACATAAATCACCTATAGTATAAGGTGGGGGACAACCCGATTTCACTGAAGCACTTTCATTTTCAGGATTCACCCCCGAAGAGGCAACACCGAATGATGATGTTATGTATGAAGCCGTTGAATGGTTCCAGAAAGTAGCCTCCTCTCCTCAGGTGCTTATGAAAGGTAGGTGCTTTCAAAGTTTTATGTACACTTTGTAGGAGTGAGCCTACATGAGATTTTTGATGTTCAGGTCTTCACTCAAAGATTCCATTTCCCTCATTTCCTTTGAAATAAGTTTCATAGTGCCAGTTTCCTTCTATGCTTATCCACACTGTTGCTCTTTCTTCTATCATATCATTACTACTCTAGGGATGGTTATTATTTGAATAGATTGAGTACCCTAATTTTTCTCATTTTACCCATTCATGTTCATGGGCATCTTTTCTATGATAAGCATCAAATTCACCCTTTTGACTTATTTCAGTATGAGGTGCTTAAATTTTGGATGGAGGATAAAAAATGACCTCATATCCATCTCACATGCCTATGGCTTGAGCTAAGAGGTTGAGACTTAGCTTAAGATCTCCCACACTCTCTATTGCTTCTACAATGCCTTGTACTGGATCCTTATTTGAAACTGCTAGGATTTCCTCTTTACCTTCATTCAAAGAATCTTTGTTCTGAATTTATAGGCCACCATTAATAAGTGTTGTTTCTTTATCTTAACCATCAAAACATTCTACCACTTATTTTTCAAGAGGAATTCCAAATTTGAGGGCTTCAAAATTCTCTACTTCATCTTCTTCATACAAGAAATAACCCTTATTTTAAAATGGGAAAGAAAATACCTCACTTTCATCATTTCCTTCATCATCCATTAGCTCATGAGGGAGATCAGGTTATTTACCTTTCTTTACTTCATCATGGCTACCCTCCAAATTTATTGTGAGTTCTAAATTTGACTCATTCATATCTTGCAATTCCAGAGCCTACATCATGAGCTCGAGATTGAGCTCAGGGTATTTTGTTTCTTCCGCATCTCTTAAGAGATCTTGTATAGCATGGTTCTTTCCAACCATTCGAGGGATCATCATGAACTAGATTTGATTCTTGTTCATGGAAGGGCATGATCGAAGGAATATTCATCTCCAAATGGGAATGAGAATATCTCCTCCTCTTGGGTAAGCATACAAGTTGTTTTTCTTGCTTTGAAATTTACCAAGTACCAATTCTCCTTCTTCATGGCCCACATCACCTGGTAATTTAGGGCTATCTTATTACAACTTGAAATTCCTTACTGCTTACTCTAGATCAATATTCCTCTGGAAGGAAGATTTGGTCCTATCAAGATTGGGATCTCATCCTCTTCTTCATTCATAAAAAAATAATTCACCCTCTTGTTATTTTGGTATAAAATGTTGGCTCTTTGGCTTCATGAATTTCACACGGTGTACCTCATCTTGTTCTCTGGAAGCAATTTCTCCATGTATCCCTTTACTAGAATGGTTTTACAAGACCAATTCATCTGGATTTTCCCTCCCAAATCTTGGACAAAACTTTTTACCTAGCAGCATTCCAAATGAAGCCGCACATCTGCTACCAAAATCATCATCAAAACTTTTTTGTCTTGAAATTGGGCGAGAGCCACCTGCACATTTTTTATCTTCCCTATAAGTGGGACTTATTTAGAATCCATGGAGTAATGAGAGCCACCAGGCATAATCATGGGGAGTTTAAGAGCTTTGAAAACCTTCACAGGCATCACATTATTTGAGGCATCTAAATCTATTATGAAATTGTTCAATATATATTCCCCAACTAAAAGGGAGACGTAAAAAGGATTGATCTTTTCTGTCTTTGATGCACTCATGGCTAGCATGTTCTGTGAGGGGAGGCATAGGTGGGTTTGGTAGTACTCCTTTAGAACTGAGTGTTATGGAATTGGGTGTCAAAATTCCATCCCTGATCTATCAGACAAATCTCTCAAATTGTTCAGGGTGAGTCTGCAAATATTTGGTTATCAATAATCTGCACTTTGTTGCTTTGTTCGCATATTCTATGAAGTTAAAAGGAGCAAATGCAAATGATTTGGTGATGAAGGGACTACTTTTGGATTTATGACAGGTTTATAAACATGAGTAGTTTTTTGGGGACAAAGGGAATTTTGAATGGTACATTAGGAGCTTTCAAATTACTAGATTTTACAGGTGCAGATTTAGATTTATAATTATAAGAGGCATTGGAATACTTAATTGGAATGGAAGTAGCCTTCTTACTTGCTACAAGCTCCTTAGGTATTCAACAATGTGGATTCCATACATAGGTGGAAGTGGAGATAATCGACCGATTATTTTGTTTTACGGAGTCGCCACAGGAGGATCTTCAGTATTATTTATCTTCGTAGTTGTGGAGGCCAGAAGCTCCCTTTTGAGACTGGGAGTGAGTAAACACATATACTATGAGAAACTCAGTGCCCCTTCACCATCATCATCTTCTTTCCCTGAATGATATTCAATGAGTCCATTTTGAGTGTCACCACCCACTTCTTCTGTCTTTATGAAATTTCTGCCTTCGCTTTCTTGTATTGAGTCTTTCCTCTTCCTCTTGGATTCTATGGGGCTATCGTATTGATAGGCATAGCTTCTAGGGAAAGTCTTCAGGGTTCTCATGTAATCTGATTTCTGCTACAATTTGTTTGAGGTGATATTCATTCCATAAAATTCCCTCTTTAGTGAAGACATTTCATTTGCAATTTTTTGCAAGAAAGGATCAGTTCTTTCATCTTTAGGACTGTAGAAACCCATACTTACGTCCGAGCAATTCAAATACTTAAATTGCGCTAATTATCTCCCTTCTTGCAAATTGGTGACATATCGTCAAAGGCGCTCATCTTCGCTCTTATCGTCGTTAATTAATTACATTATGCTAATTAATTAAGTCACCTATCCAATGAATACCCTAATTAATGACCTTCCGTTAATAAATCCCCCCTTCTATCTAGACTAATTGATTATTATTAATTAATTATCTCCCCCTTCCATTTAACCAATAAATCAATATTTAATTGATTTAATCCCCTTCTATAGTCTAAATCATGCTAATATTTCTCTAAAAAGATTCTATAAGCTTGCACATCTATTAATTAAATCATCTTTGATTAATTAATAGGCCCCCTTTATCTCAACATCTCTATTATCCCACATGCAAATGGACAAACTAAACCCTCCTAAAGTTAACTAAACCCTATCTAAACCCCCCTTTATCCACAACTAACTCATGTATTCTCTTTATCCCACATGCATGAGGGATGTAGTGTTTCCTTTATCCATTGGGCTATATAAAGAGCCCTCCTCCTACCTTTACACTTACACCTAAATTCCTAAGAGAAGACAACAACAAAGCACATAGCAAATAGACTAAAAGGATTCACACTTTGAGGATTCTTGAGAATTTCACAGCTTGAAGAGTTAAACCTCTTTTCATAAAGTGCTTAGGTCATATGGGATAACCCATGTCAAAAGGGTCTTGTAGCCCAACTTTGATAAGCTTCCCATTTTAGGCCCTCGGATATAAAAAATAAACCCCTTTGATTGCTAATGGAGCCTACATAGGCTCATTTACTTATTTGTTGTTAATCAATAAGATCCTTAGACTTCTAGAGTAATGGAAACATGTACTTAGTTCTTGCAATATTTATTGATGGCATTTAGAATGGCACATAATGCCTTCATGGTGCTATAACATTCCATGTTTCAGCTCTCAATCTATTGGTGCAATTCATTACTTTTGATTTATCATTTTTCACCTTAGGACTACTAACTGTTCAGTAAGAATTATTTTTGACCATATTAAACTCATCATAACAACTACTTGGCACCAAAAATGAATTGAAATAAATGAAAATTTTGCACTTTATTTTATAAGTCATGCTTACCATGGTAATTGGTTTTAGAAAGACCTATACTAGGATTAAGTCAATCTGAATCACTGATTAATTGAATATTACAAATTAATATTCTACTTGCTGGAAAAAATGGTACCTTCATCAAGCGTTTATGTTTGTCATTTTTCCAATATTCCACAATTCTTAGTGATTTAAACAGTACCTTCCAATATCTTGATGTGAGGATTGCCTACACACGACACTGAAATGGGGTTTTGCATAACATCCAGTTTTTCATTACCTCAACCTTTCATTCTCGTGACATTCCTTGATGGTTTCATAAGTAAAACCCATCATCTTTCATTTATGCACTGGCTTCATATCCTCTTCCTTTAAGTGGTGAAAGGTCGAACTTGTGCCCATCTGGTCAGCAATGACTGGATCGACATTGGGAGGCTTCAATCATGGACAATGATTCTTACGGTTGAGCGGCCCCTACAAAGGTAATCTTCAATGCAATAGGTGGATAAACATCCATTGAGATGATGTCAGCACCATGGGAGATCTATTTGTTCTTGCTACTAATAAGGTGGTCGCCCCACCCCCCAAACCCATGGTCTCTGCAAAATTATCACCTATGGTCTCCTTTGTTCAGGATGTTTCTTCAGTCGAGTTTCATACTCACCAAACAATTGCACCCTTTAAATGGTTTAAAAGATCAACGGGAAATGATTTGGCCCAAGCCTTCCTGGATTCACCTACTACAGTTGCAATCTGAGCAGTTTTTATGATGAGAGGTAAACCTTAATATATGAAGGTTGCCTTACTCACCTGGAATCCTTATAGCTAAATTTGACCTTCTATGGACAATGAGGTTATTTTCAACTATATTCTATGACCTCACATCTCATCTCATGAAACCCTGGTTCCCACAGAGGGAGATCTTTTGTGAAATCTTTCAACATCAGAACTGTGTGGATAAGTTTCCCTATCTGCACTAGGTGCATTACTACGGTGACATTGTTTCAAGGCCATGGGTGATGCTCTGGGTCATAATCTTAGCAGTTGATCTCAATGACTGATTCTTAATGGGATAGATACTTTCCCAGATGAGATGGGTGGACATACGGATATGTCTGTTGACTTCCCAGCTACAATGGAGCTTAAAAAGGATTCCCTTTTATACATAATCTTAGTACTATGAAGGATCCAGCCAATGTTTAGGTGCAGAACATGTTTTCACAACCGTGTCATTTCATTTCCCCATCATAGAAAGGAGCTTATTCAAATACCATTAACTGTCTCATGGTGAAAAATGACCATAAATCCAAAAAATTTTTATATGCTCCTGAGAACAGTGATAGACATCTTGACAGAACACTCATAATGGAGTGGAATCATGAATGTAGCAACGAAGGTTGAGCATGTTTCTGCCCAAGTATTTTCATCTGACCAGTTATTGTTCCTTAGAAAATCCACAAATACTTACTTGAGGCATCTTTGACATGGTGGCCTCCTAGATGAGAGGGTACCCACAATGTTTGTACAAATGACCATGGAATTCTTGAGCCAATATATGTGAAAATGGGAAAGAGATACCATGAGAATGTGGAAAAGGGTGACGGGAAACTTGGATTGTCAATAAGATTGCAACGGAGGTCAAAACATGCATTAATTCTCCTTTGAAGATGAGCCATTAGCATCTCATCGGGGCAAAGCAATATATTGGTAGTTTAAGGCTGCCTTGGGAAGATGGTCACCTCTATTGTTTATGGACTTGTCTGCTTTACGGGGCCCCTTCTCCTTTTGATTTTTTCTCCGCGTCTAAGGCTTCATTTTGGAAGTTGTTTGGTTATTTACTTGTATGCCAAAGTTCCTTGGTACCACATGAATTTCAATGCCTTATCTTTAGTGTTGTGAAGAGTTCCTGATCCCTTCAAAATCTTGTGCAGTTTACCTAAGTACTCAGATCAAAAATATTACCAAGTTGTATTTCTTGGAGAATAAGATGTCAACAAATGGAATTAAAATTAGTGGGTCCTCATTCTACCAATAATTGAATCCTTGACAAAATGTGTATGGGTTTTTAAATCTTAGCATACAATAGAAGTATAAATTAATAAAGGAGATGAAACAGTTTTTATGAGCCACTTGAGGCCTGAATTTAAAATGAACCTTTGACTGACAGGTAAATTAATAATTAAACTTAAATAAAATATTAGTTAATCGTATTGAAGCATGTTGAGTATAAATTAAAATTAATATCCTTAACTCTTGTTTTTCCTAAGATACATTATTTGAGGATCTACAAATTTGTAAAAAATTATCCTAGATAATCACACTTATGTGGGAAGAGGCTTATTTCTTTCATCTTAATTGTGAATTAGTAAAAACTAAATATTAATAAGAATTGTAACTATTATTAAAAAATTCAAACCATCTATGGTAATAACTAAATCATTGAAAAATATAATCTAATAAATCTATGATGACTAGTTCAAAATTAATATTGGCATATTGATTTATGGCTTCTTCTACAAACTTGACTAATTAAACAATTGTTATTCCTTGCCTTATAAGCAAGGTTAAAATTACACATTGTATTTATACAAATTGATCTTCCATAAGTAATCCATTGATAATTGCATTGCAGAAATTTGTTTAACAAAGGTTTATGAAAAATTATTCTAGATGAATGCTTTAATACATTAAATTGAAAATCAATAATGTTTAATTTAATTATGTTCAATTGAACAAAAAAATTTTAAAATAAAAAATTAATCACCTTAATAAAAATGGTAGAATTAGCAGGAGATTTTGACTATTCATCTGTGAAGTTTTAAAAATGAAAAAATATTAAAAATTGAAAAATAATATTAATAAAAATTAAATAGAAACTTCTTGAAGTTAATAATCGTAAACACTAAAGTCTTTAGTTGCATTATAGTTTGTATGTAATTGAAAAATGTCAAGGAGTAATTGAAAATAATAGGTGGAAAAACCTAATAGATCGAATGTAAAATCCACAAAAATTAAAAAATCTGGAGGCATTTCCACAATGGGATCAAGCATTAAGTAGATCAATACACTTGTTCGCCTCGAGATTCGTAAAATTAATACACAAAGTCTAAAAGTTATCTTCTGGGTTTTTAAGTGTATTAAAATCTAAGATACTTGAGATATGAGGGAATGAAATCTTATGATCCCTACTAGTAGGTTGCTAAACCAGGGAGCCCCCTTTGGTGCTTAATTGATCCTTGTGTGGTCTTTGGTCATGCTTAATCATCTTGGAGTTTCGAGGCCTTTTAGTGGCAGTGAGTACGGGGCGTAAATACCTTATTCAGGGCACAGCAGAATCCCTTGCAAAGACTCCACATATTATGTATGGAGTACATCTTATGTTCACTCTAAAGAAGTGACCATGGTTGTAATAGCGCTTATTTTGTAATGCTCTTTCCTTTGGAAATAATAGTTTGGGGCGACCATTCAATAGAATTGCCATTGGAAATTATTGTGTTGATATCTTCAACGAAGCTCTGCTTCTTAAAGTGTTCATGAACGTGGAGGAGCCAACTGCTAGTCAAATTGTGGACACATAGGTCGCTTCAAGGTATAAGGAGTTGTAGCAACTCTTGTTGATCTATAATGGGTCTGATTGTTGAGCAGATTGGAGATTTACTTTGAATCCAAGATGGTAAGAGGACTCAAGTGTCTTTCCTTGGAATGCCAAACGGTTTAGAATTGTTTTGTTTGATTCTTGTGAAGACCGTGCTATTATTCAACTACAAATCACTCATTGGGTTTGAAAGACTAGAGTGGGCTCTTGTCTTAAACCTTAATCTCCAGTGAATCTCCCTTATGCAGCAAATTTAACTTGATATGCCTGCATAGCATAAACCATCATATTTTGGACATCGCAGTTCAAGAAGGCTCTCCTAGTCCATTGTATATTTTTGGTATTGCTCCACTAACCTTGATGGGTATATCCATTGGGAATACGTTGGAGGATTTTTTAATGATCGTTGATGGTGCATAAGGGATACTGAGGTAAGTTATTCCATGACTACCTATGCAAGAATCTTGGTGACCTAGATTGTTCAGTAACATCATTCCAGACAAGATATCTCTAACTACTTAGGATGCTAGGGACACTTATTGAGAAGCGGTTGGACTATGAACAATCTCAATTTTTGAATGCATAGGATTAAATGGGTTCCACTAGCGGTGGTATTGGCAGGCCAAGGATAACATAGGTAGTACATCCACTAACATAATAACGAGGTGAATAGATTGTGGTAAAAAGACTCTACAACGGAGGACATTGGTTCATTTGATGCAACTACCGAGGTAGTTGAGGATTCTTCTTCAGATAAGAGCCCCTATAGGGTTGACACTACCCTTGTTTTGGAGGAGTCTAGTTTGATGCAATTTCCCATAGAGTCCCTCCTTTGGAACCTTTAATCAGAAATGAGATCAACTATCTAAGATGGTTAGGGAGAGACATAATCAATCCTGAGACACATTTCCTCTCATTTGTTCAACTTGGTGTGACAAAGAAACAAAGTTAGAAATCATCATCCAGGTTGTACAAGATATACAATGTAAATCTTCTAACAATCTGTGATGGAGTCTACTGTGGATAAGAAGATGAACATAGGCAAGCGACATAGCCCCCCATAATATTGATTTATTAATCTACATGGAAGTGCAAAATCCTCCAACATGAGGTGTTAACGTTCCAAAACTTGGTTAACCTCTTAGCTGAATGGAAGAGGCCATCCCTGTTTGTAATGCTTCATTATAATGTCTTTTCTCACTTAGCATGTGTAGTGTATCCTCAAAACCTAAATTTTGACCTTTCCAAAAAATTTTTTAGGGATGAAATTAAGATATTTTGGCAAATTAAAAATCTCTCTTGAAAATGGGAACATATTAAAATGCAAAGTAAAGTGTTAAATTTTGTTAGTGAATTAGTACAAATTATGATTTAAAAATGTGAAAAAATACATTTTGATTAAAATTAATCCACTCATTAATAGTAAAAGGAGGATTAGTGAATAAGATGTTGAGTTGTGGAGCTCAATTACTTCACTTTAGCATGCTATATTGCAAACTTGTTGGAGCTCAATTACCGGCATCGGTTAGCATGCAATATGAAATCATTGGAAAATACAGTAACCGACATCGGTTAGGAGGGAATGGCATCGGTCACCATCGACATAGGGTCTTAGGCAAGGAGGAACTGACATCGGTTAAGGGATAACCGGCGTCGGTTACCATGTGTGGGATTGTTTTAATTAACTCTCGGGAATTAGATCTATTTTTAGTATTAAAGCATATCTATTGATTGTAATTACATGGCTAAGTGCCCTAAGTTTGTATACGCCTATATAAGCATAAAGCTAGGGTTTAGAATTAAGATTGAACTTGCAAAATTAGAAGATAATTGTGAGAATAATTGTGAGAGAGAGAATTCTTGGTGAAGAAAGCAAAAGCTTGAGAGAAAGAAAGTACTGTACATCTGAGAGGTGTGGAAGATTGTAAATCTTCATTGTATATCTTGTCAAAGCTTTGGATAATAGATTGGCTTGTTTCTTGGTGGACGTAGCCCACACTGGGTGAACCACGTTAAATCTTGGTGTTGATTTATGTCTCTTGTTTTTATATATTTCTTCTAGTAGAATATCCACTTTTATTTGCATGTATGCTTAGATCTGATATATTATCTGTACAACCGGTGTGCTAACCCCAACAACTGGTATCAGAGCTTTTTTTGAGGGTTTTGTGTGTTGACATATTTACTCACAGAGGGTTTTCTGATTGAGTGGGAGCTACAACAATGGTAGAAGAAAACAAATACAAGGTAGAGAAATTTGATGACAAAAATTATCAATTATGGAAGATGCAGATTGAGGATTATCTATATCAAAGAGATTTGTATTTACTGTTGGATGAGAAGTCTAGACCTACGAAGATGACTGATGAAGAATGGAAGATTCTTGACAGAAAGGCTTTGGGATCTATAAGATTGAGCCTGGCAGCATCTGTGGCTTCCAATATTACAGAAGCGACTTCTACGGTAGGGTTAATGAAATCTCTTGCTAATTTATATGAAAAACCTAGTGCTTCAAATAAAGTTTATTTGATGAAGAAACTATTTAGTTCTAAGATGCATGAAGGTGGATCTGCTTCTAGTCATTTGAATGATTTCCAGATCTATTGTAAATCAATTAAAATCAGTTGATATTCCATTTGATGATGAAGTGAAAGCACTTTTATTCTTATGTTCTTTTCCTGATAGTTGGGATAACTTGGTAATGGCTATTAGTAATACAACATCTGCTAATAATATTTTGAAGTTTGATGATGTGGTTAGTATAATCTTGAATGAAGAAATACGTAGGAAAAGTATAGAGGAATCATCATCTGGAAATGATTTGAATGTAGAAAGCAGGGGTAGGCAGAAGGAGAGATCCAAGAGTATGAATAATGGGAAATCAAAGTCCAAGAATAACAGATCTAAATCCAGAGGTAAGGGAATTACCTGTTGGAATTGTGGAAAGAAAGGACATGCAAAGAAAGATTGTTGGTTCAAAGGATAAAGAGAATGTACCAGAGAAAGGTAAAGAGGAAAATCTTGTTGCAGTCAGAGGTAATGCAAGATTCTCTTATTCTTTCTTTAGATAATAGAATTGAATCATGGGTTTTAGATTCAGGAGCTTCTTTCCATGCAACCCCTAATAAGGGTTATTTCAGAAATTATGTCTAGGGAAATTTTGGGCATGTTTATTTGGGTGATGATGAACCTTGCAGTATTACTGGTAAAGGGGAAGTTCATCTAAAATTACAGAATGGAAATACATGGGTATTGAAAGATGTGAGGCATGTGCCAAGCCTCAGGAGAAATCTTATTTCTGCAAGGAAACTAGGTGAATCTGGTTACATGGTCACATAGGAACTCTTGGAAAGTCACCAAGGGTGCTTTTGTTGTAACAAGAGGTAAGAAGGTAGGAACATTATATTTAGCTACCTATATTATTTATTCCTTTTCTGCATTATCTACTTCAGATTCAGATGCATGCATGTGGCATAATCGGTTAGGCCATATGAGTCAAAAAGGAATGTAGATCTTAAAGGCTAAGGGTAAGTTATCAGATTTGAAAGATTTAGATCTTGATTTCTGTGAGCATTGTATCTTTGGAAAGCAAAAGAGAGTGAGATTTCTCAAAGTTGGGGAAACTAAGAAGGAGAATCATAAATTGGAGCTTGTACACTCAGATGTGTGGGGACCAGCTCAGGTAGCTTCTCATGGAGGATCCAGTATTATGTTACTTTCATTGATGATGCTACAAGAAAGGTATGGGTTTATTGTATTAAACGTAAATCTGATGTTTTTGAAACTTTTAAAAGATGGAAAGCCCTTGTTGAGAATGAATCAAATTCAAAGTTAAAGTGCCTTAGATCTGACAATGGTGGTGAATACTATAGCAAGGACTTTCAATGATTACTGTTCAGTGAATGGGATATGTAGAGAAAGAACGGTTCCAAGAACACCACAAGAGAATGGTGTTGCAAAAAGAATGAACAAGACAATTATGGAAGATGCTAGAAGTATGAGGATACATATTGGATTTCCCTTGCAGTTTTGGGCAGAAGCAGTTGATACATGGTTTATTTGATTAACTATGGGCCTTCAAGTTCACTAGATGGAGGAATACCAGAGGAAGCTTGGACTGGAAAAGAGGTAGATCTTTCTTTTCTTAAAGTTTTTGGTTCAGAAGCTTTTGTGCATATTGATAAGGAAAATAGAAAAAAATTGGATGCAAAATCCAAGAGATGCACTTTCATTGGTTATGGATCTGGTGATTTCGGATTCCATTTTTGGGATTTAGAATTCTAAAATTATTAGGATTCGTGACATTTAATGGAATGAAAAGAGAATGTACAGGATCAAATTTTGGTACCCAAGGATGAACCGATTGAGAAGTTTGTGAATGAAAATGAACTCTCAGATTTAAAATAATACCTACAGGGTTACACAGTAACAGTGTCGGTTGACCCCTGACTGACATTGAATCCCCTAACCGGCGTCGGTTACAGAAGATCCAAACTGGCATTGGTTAGCCAGAACCTGACGTCGGTTAGAGGTGACCAGTGTTGGTCACTATCAGATTTGGATACAAATGTACAGGAGAGTCCAGATTGAGCCTCCGGTACCCCAAACTCCTTGTGAGAAGGTCACAAAGGGTAAGTAAACCTCCAGAAATATTTACACCTTCTCTATTTTATTTATTATTGACTGATAATGGTGAACCAAAAAGTTTTGAAGAAGCAATGCAGGATAAGACCCACAAGTCTAGTGGGAGCATGACATGGATGAGGAGATGGACTCCTTGGAACAGAACCAGACATGGGATTTGGTTAAGTTTCCAGCAGGTAAAGAGAACATTGCAGAACAAGTGGGTTTACATGATCAAGGAAGAAGAGGGTGGACAGAAAAGGTACAAGGCAAGGCTTGTAGTAAAGGGATTTGCATAGAAAGTAGGTATTGACTTTGGTGAAATATTTTCTCCTGTTGTTAAGATGACTTCTATTCGTACTGTATTGAGTTTAGTTGCAGTAGAGGATTTGCATTTAGAGAAACTAGATGTGAAGACGACATTTCCTTCATGGTGATTTGGATGAAGAGATTTATATGCAACAACCACTTGGGTATGAAGTCAAGGGTAAGGAGAAATTAGTGTGCAGGTTGAAAAAGAGCCTATATGGGCTCAAGCAAGCTCCAAGGCAATGGTACATGAGGTTTGATAGTTTTATGCATGAGCATGGTTACTTGAGATGTGAATCTGACCATTGTGTTTATTTCAAGAAGCTTGAAAATGGGAGCTATATTATTTTGTTATTGTATGTGGATGATATGCTTATTACAGGATCTAGTATGCAGGACATTGGTGAGCTTAAGAGAAATCTAGCTCACACATTTTCTATGAAGGATTTAGGAGCTGCAAAAAGAATCCTTGGCATGCAAATACATAGAGACAGGAAAAACAAGAAATTGTATTTGTCTCAGGAGGATTATATCTATAAGGTGTTAGAAAGGTTCAAGATGCAAAATGTAAAACATGTTAGTACACCTATGGCTGGACACTTCAAATTGAGCAAAGATCAGTGTCCTTCATCACATGAGGAGGTCAAATACATGACACGAGTGCCATATGCTTCAACAGTTGGGAGTCTCATGTATGTTATGGTTTGTACCAGACCAGACATTGCACAGGCAGTGGGAGTTGTGAGTAGATATATGGCTAATCCAGGTAAAGAGCATTGGAAAGCAGTCCAATGGATACTCAGGTATTTGAAAGGGACATCTAGCATGCAGTTATGCTATGGAGGTTCAGATATTTCATTATGTGGCTATGTTGATTCAGATATGGCTGGAGATCTGGATGGTAGGAGGAGCACTACTGGATATATTTTCATAGTAGGTGGGATGACAGTTAGCTGGATTTCAAGATTGCAGAAGGTTGTGGCTTTGTCTACTACAGAGGCAGAGTATGTTGCAGCTACAGAGGCTAGCAAGGAGATGATATGGATGAGTAGGTTCATGGAAGAGTTGGGAAAGGAGCAAGATGATTGCAAATTGTTCAGTGACAGTCAGAGTGTAATTCATTTGGAAAAGAACTCAATGTTTCATTCAAGAACGAAACACATTCAGTTGAGGTATCACTTCATATGGCAGGTATTGGAGGATGGGCAGTTGAATCTAGAAAAGATTCATACGAGTGAGAACCCTACGGATATGCTAACAAAGCCATTAGCAAAGGAGAAGTTGGAGCTACACTCCACTTGTTGGTCTTTGAGTTTGAGACTTGAAGAGGAAGAAACAAAGCTAAGGAAGGATCCAAGAATGACGTTGTATAGGTATGGTGCAGTAATTAATCTCCAAGTGGGAGATTGTTGAGTTGTGGAGCTCAATTACTTCAGTTTAGCATGCAATGTAAACTTGCTAGAAAACACAGTAACTGTCATCGGTTATAGAGGGACCGGTATCGGTCACCTATGACCGGCATCGGTTAGGCAAGGAGGAACTCACATTGGTTAGGGCTAACCGGCGTCGGTTACCTATGCGATGAGTGTTTTAATTAACTCTCGGGAATTAGATCTATTTTTAGCATTAAAGTAGATCTATTGATTGTAATTGCATGGCTAAGTGCCCTAAGTTTGTAAATGCCTATATAAGCATAAAAGCTAGGGTTTAGAAGTAAGAATTAACAAGAATTAAGAATAATTGCAAATTTGGTGAGAGAGAGAATTCTTGGTGAAGAAGCAAAAGCTTGAGGGAAAGAAAGTACTATACATCTGAGAGGTGTGGAAGATTGTAAATTTTCATTGTATATCTTATCAAAGCTTTGGATAATAGATTGGCTTGTTTCTTGGTGGACGTAGCCCACACTGGGTGAACCACGTTAAATCTGGTGTTGATTTATGTCTCTTCTTTTTGTATATTTCTTCTGGTAGAATATCCACTTTTATTTGCATGTATGCTTAGATCTGATATATTATCTTGTACAACTGGTGTGCTAACCCCAACAGTTTTTTGATTAAAATAAGGTTTTCAAAACATTAGATTCTAATGAACACGTGCCATTTGAAAGGGTTCTAAACATTTAGAGACAGTTAATGACAATTAGATGATAATTCAATGAGATCCAAAGAGAGAATACTTCCCTAAATATAATTCCAGGATCACCTAGAATAGGAAAGCAAACTATCTGCTAATAAATGATCTCGTTTAAACGACATTTGAATGCAAAAATTAAAAGATGTGGAAATCAACTTGGCTAGTAAAGTTGGTCAAAAGTCTAAAAGGACGGGACCGGGACATTTGATGAGTCTACGATAAAGTGGCCAATTAAATTAACTTAAGGAATTTTTTTATTATATCTGAGTTGACATTCAGACCTATAAGTCTTGGTTTATCAATATCTTTTGGACCTTCGTCTTAAAGATCAAACAAGTAAAAAATTTAGGGGAACATGTAGTGCATATTTTCCAAAGCCACCAATTTGCGATCCCAAGTGGGAAATGGATCTGTAGCTATAAGTGATGAAGTCTATTAAAATTGAGCTCAACTTCATTTGATAATATGAAGGGTTTCCAATTGCATTCTCAAGATGTTTATCAATCCCCATAACCATTTGCATAAATGATCAATCTTATATGAATATATACTGGAATAAAGATTCAGTTTTACACTTCATGAATAAATGATTGGCACGTTGATGAATAACCCTCAAAATCCTCAAGTTATACAGTGATCCATGTTTTTTGATTTCCACAGTTGGTGATTCCAGGCTCCCTTGCAAGCAAAAAGATTTGTATTAACATGGATTTATGTGAACTATTTGATGAGGTGAAACTCAAAGATTTCCATATTTATACAAGATGAAAAAGAATTGAAAGCTTAGAATAGTTCATACATGCAGTTCATAAGAATGTATGTTCACCATACAAGGAATTAGAAGATATTCAATAACTAGATTGCTAAAATTGGGATTGTACCTTTTGATTGAATCCTTTTATTTTCTATGATAACCAAATCTCATTGGAAAATTTTTAAAATAGATAAATTTTTAAAGTGACAGGAATTTTAGTCATTTAAGTGATTTCCAAGAGAAAATTTCTAAAATGACTTTCCATAAAAATATTTTGATAAAATACAATTTTTCAACGTAAAGTACCATCATTTCGAATGAAAACACCCTTAAAGTAGCTTTCATAGTGCTAATGAAAATAACCTTTCTATTAGCAAAAAATCACATTACAAAATAACAAAACTCAAGATTATTTCCCATTTTGTCAATGCAAAACCAAATTTCTAGAGACTCATATTTTACTATAGTCTAATTGATTATGATTTAAAAAATTTAGAAATTACTTCAATATGTTTATATTTTGGAGTTAGAATCATAAATATAATAGTCTTACATTGTCAAAATAATTATTCGAAATGTGATTCTTTGAATAGAACATAATGACATTCGAGAAGTGGTTTAGAAAGCTATCTTTCTCAAAGGTATGATTGGTGTAATCTATGCATGATAGTGAATTAAATGTTGTTATGGAATGTAAGTTATTGCAATCAAAGGTGTAAAATAGATGTTTAAAATGCTGAGGGATATCTTAATAGGGTAAAGCATGCCCCTTGGCCTATTCAAGATCTAAAAAATTTCATTTCCTCTGTTGATAAGTTGATTAAGACCTATATCATATTAACCATATTGCATTTCCCTATGTAGGACTCATATAAATTTACATATAGGAATTTGGTTGAATTCTTTTGATCAATGGTTGGGAGACCTCAATTATAACCTAAAAAGGGGTTATATTTAATTACTGAGACACTTCTGAGGTTAAAACCTCAATAGCCCATAGAGTATGACTCTCCAAGGAATATTTTATGATGGATGTGTAATAAGATAAGAAAATTATTTCAAACCCTTTGTAGATCGTATAGA
The DNA here is from genome assembly GCA_019776745.2 of Taxus chinensis. NCBI lineage: Eukaryota > Viridiplantae > Streptophyta > Pinopsida > Cupressales > Taxaceae > Taxus > Taxus chinensis. The sequence continues at coordinate 77,379,964 of CM034157.1, forward strand.
CAATCGTCAAACTGTTGGCTTCATGGAACTTTTATTTCACTTTGGATTAAAAGGAACAATAACCAGATCGATACCAAAGCCAAGAACACAGATGCTAATCAAACACCATGATCAATAAGTGAAAGCAATTCACTAGAATAACTTTACACAAAACCTTTGCAAACAAATGAGCAACAATATCATATATTATTATGGAACTCAATGAAATATAGTGAGATTTGAGAATGGGCCTTGCTTATATAGGCAAGGAATAACAATCTAAGATACCAGTCAAGGTCGTAGATCAAGCCATAAATCAAGGAAATAACTAATTCATCAAAGAACTAGTCATTCCATAGATTTAGGAGAGAACTAGACATCAAGGATCTAGTCAATACATGTAGATCTAAAAGAAAGAATTAGTCAATGTAGATCAAGGAAAGAACTATACCTAACAACTAGATAATATCTCCTAATATCTAAATAAATAAAATAAATATCCACACACATAAGTGGGTGAGGATAAATACAACCAAAGGTAAATAATGTACCTAGGTGAACATGAGCTAAGGGAATGACCCTATTCCTTGTACACTCCCCTCATGCATTGTAATTGGTTGGATGCAAAGAGAATTTTTTCAAGAGATGAATGCAAGGTATTCTTAAGTTTAGTGGTACTTCCAGTACATTATAATTGAATCATTTTATAGTTCGTGTACTTTTCTAAATTGGGTGACAGTTTGTATCTATGGCAATGGGTTAGAAGATCCTATTTTGATGTGTTATGTTATAGGGTTTGTCGAGCAAATAGATTTTACAATACTCATCCTCTTACCCATGCTAAAGGCCAGGGTGTTGCCACCTTGATTGTGCTATGAAGATAAAAAGATCCTCTTCATTAGCTTGACCTATAGGGAAACGTGTATGAAATAATATTTGTTATTTTGAGTATGGATGATAAACCTTATACAAAGTTAATTGAACTATTTATTTCCTTATGACATTGGGTCTGATTTGACAATGTTTGGGACCCCATATTTTTAATGTTCAAGGTAGTAGAACATTTCATCTTGTTACATTTAGGGATTGAGAAGCTTGAAAACATTGAGGTTGTTGGGGTTAGCACAAGTTGTACAATAATATATCAGATCTAAGCATACATGCAAATAAAATCAGATATTCTACCAGAAGAAATATGGAAAAAACAAGAGAAATAAATCAACACCAGATTTAACGTGGTTCACCCAGTGTGGGCTACGTCCACCAAGAAACAAGCCAATCTATTATCCAAATCTTTGAGGATATACAATGAAGATTTGCAATCTTCCACACCTCTCAGATGTCTCAGTACTTTCTTTCTCTCAAGCTTTTTTCTCTTTTTCTCACCAAGAATTCTCTCTCTCACCAATTTCTAATTATGTTAAATCATTACTTCTAAACCCTAGCTTTTATGCTTATATAGTCATTACAAACTTAGGGCACTTAGCCATGCAATTACAACCAATAGATATACTTTAAACTAAAATAGATCTAATTCCCGAGAGTTAATTAAAACACTCATGCACAGGTAACTGATGTTGGTTAGCCCTAACCGATGTCGGTTAGCCCTAACTGATGTTGATTCCTCATTTCCTGACCGATGCCGGTCCATGGGTGACCGACGGTGGTTCGTCTTAACCGATGTCGGTTACTGTGTTTTCCAGCAAGTTTTAATTGCATGCTAAAGTGAAGTAATTAAGCTCCACAACTCAACAATCTCCCACTTGGAGATAAATTGTTGCACCATACATGTACAATCGTCATTCTTGGATCCTTTCCTTGGCTTTGTTTCTTCCTCTTCAAGTCTCAAACTCAAAGACCAACAGAAGTGGAGTGAAGCTCTAACTTCTCCTTTGTCAATGACTTCGTTAGCATATCCACAAGGGTTCTTCACTTGTATGAATTTTCTCCAGTTTCAACTGCCCATCCTCCAATACCTGTTGTATGAAGTGATATCTTAACTGAATGTGTTTCGTTCTAGAATGAAATGTTGAGTTCTTTGCCAAATGAATTGCACTTTGACTATCACTGAACAATTTACAATCCTCTTGCTCCTTTCCCAACTCTTCCATGAACCTACTCATCCATATCATCTCTTTGCTAGCCTCTGTAGCTGCAACATACTCAACCTCTATAGTAGACAAAGCCACAACCTTCTGCAATCTTGAAATCTAGCTAACTGTCATCCCACCTACTATGAAAATATATCCAGTAGTGCTCCTCCTACCATCCAGATCTCCAGCCATATCTGAATCAACATAGCCACATAATGAAATATCTGAACCTCCATAGCATAACTGCATGCTAGATGTCCCTCTCAAATACCTGAGTATCCATTGGACTACTTTCCAATGCTCTTTACCTGGATTAGCCATAAATCTACTCACAACTCCCACTACCTGTGCAATGTCTGGTCTGGTACAAACCATAGCATACATGAGACTCCCAACTACTGAAGCATATGGAACTCGTGTCATGTATTTGACCTCCTCATGTGATGTAGGACACTGATCTTTACTCAATTTGAAGTGTCCAACCATAGGTGTACTAACAGGTTTTGCATTCTGCATGTTAAACCTTTCTAACACCTTATTTATATAAGCCTCATGAGACAAATACAATTTCTTGTTCTTCCTGTCTCTATGTATTTACATGCCAAGGATTCTTTTTGTAGCTCATAAACCCTTCATAGTAAATGTGTGAGCTAACTTTCCCTTAAGCTCACCAATGTCTTGCATACTAGATCTTGCAATAGGCATATCATCCACATACAAGTAACAAAATAATATAGCTCCCATTTTCAAGCTTCTTGAAATAAACACAATGGTCAAATTCACATCTCAAGTAACCATGCTCATGCATAAAACTATCAAACCTCATATACCATTTCCTTGGAGCTTGTTTGAGCCCATATAGGCTCTTTTTCAACCTGCACACCAATTTCTCCTTACCCTTGACTTCATACCCAAGTGACTGATTGCATATAAATCTCTTCATCCAAATCACCATGAAGGAAAGTCATCTTCACATCTAGTTGCTCTAAATGCAAATCTTCTACTGCAACTAAACTCAATACAGTACGAATAGAAGTCATCTTAACAACAGGAGAAAATATTTCACCAAATTCAATACCTACTTTCTGTGCAAATCCCTTTACTACAAGCCTTGCCTTGTATCTTTTTTGTCCACCCTCTTCTTCCTTGATCCTGTAAACCCACTTGTTCTGCAATGTTCTCTTACCTGCTGGCAACTTAACCAAATCCCAAGTCTGGTTCTGTTCTAAGGAGTCCATCTCCTCATCCATGCCATGCTCCCACTAGATGTGGGTCTTATCCTGCATTGCTTCTTCAAAGCTTTCTGGTTCACCACTATCAGTCAATAATAAATAAAATAGAGAAGGTGTAAATATTTCTGGAGGTTTACTTACCCTTTGTGACCTTCTCACAGAGAGTTTGGGGTACCAGAGGCTCAATCTGGACCTTCTAGACATTGTATCCAACTTCTGACAGTGACCGACACCGGTCACCTCTAACCGACATTGGTTCTACTAACCGATTCGATTTGATCTTCTGTAACCGATCCGGTTCATCTGACCGATGTCGTTCAGGGCCTAACCGATACAGTTACTGTGTAACCCTGTAGGTGTTTTTTAAATCCTGAGAGTTCATTTTCATCACAAACTTCTCAATTTTTCATCCTTGGGTACCAAAATTTGATCCCTGTACATTCTCTTTTCATTCCATTCAACATCATGACTCCTAATAATTTTAGAATTCTCTAAATCCCAAAAACGGAATCTGAAATCACCAGATCCATAACCAATGAAAGTGCATCTCTTGGATTTTACATCCAATGTTTTTTATTTTCCTTATCAACATGCACAAAAGCTTCTGAACCAAAAACTTTAAGAAAAGAAAGATCTACCTCTTTTCCGGTCCAAGCTTCCTCTGGTATTCCTCCATCTAGTGAACTTGAAGGCCCATGGTTAATCAAATAAATTGTTGTATCAACTGCTTCTGCCCAAAACTGTAAGGGCAATCCAGAATGTATCCTCATACTTCTAGCATGTTCCATGATTGTCCTGTTCATTCTTTCTGCAACACCATTCTCCTGTGGTGTTCTTGGAACCGTTCTTTCTCTACGTATTCCATTCACTGAACAATAATCATTGAAAGCCTTGCTACAGTATTCACCACCATTGTCAAGATCTAAGGCACTTTAACTTTGAATTTGATTCATTCTCAACAAGGGATTTCCATCTTTTAAAAGTTTCAAAAACATCATATTTATGTTTAATACAATAAACCCATACCTTTCTTGTAGCATCATCAATGAAAGTAACATAATACTGGGATCCTCCATGAGAAGCTACCTGAGCTGGTCCCCACACATCTGAGTGTACAAGCTCCAATTTTTGCTCCTTCTTAGTTGCCCCAACTTTGAGAAATATCACTCTCTTTTACTTTCCAAAGATACAATGCTCACAGAAATCAAGATCTAAATCTTTCAAATCTGATAACTTACCCTTAGCCTTTAAGATTTGCATTCCTTTTTGACTCATATGGCCCAGCCGATTATGCCACATGCATGCATCTGAATCTGAAGTAGATAATGCAAAAAAGGAATCAGTAATACAGGTAGATAAATATAACATTCCTACCTTCTTACCTCTTGCCACAACAAAAGCACCCTTGGTGACTTTCCAAGAGTCTCCTGTAAGTGTAACCATGCAACCAATTCACCTAGTTTCCCTGCAGAAATTAGATTCCTCTTGAGGCTTGGCACATGCCTCACATCTTTCAATACCCATGTATTTCCATTTTACAATTTTAGATGAACTTCCCCTTTACCAGTAATATTGCAAGGTTCATCATCACCCAAATAAACATGCCCAAAATTTCCCTGGACATAATTTCTAAAATAACCCTTATTAGGGGTTGCATGGAAAGAAGCTCCTGAATCTAAAACCCATGATTCAATTCTATTATCTAAGGAAAGAATAAGAGCATCTTGCATTACCTCTTAATGCAACAAGATTTGCACCTCTTTACCTTTCTCTGGTTGTTGGTTCTCTTTTCCTTTGAACCAACAATCTTTCTTTGCATGTCCTTTCTTTCCACATTCCAACAGGTAATTCCCTTACCTCTGGATTTAGATCTGTCATCCCTTAGACTTTGATTTCCCATTATTCTTACTCTTGGATCTCTCCTTCTACCTGCCCCTGCTTTCTACATTCAAAGCATTCCAGATGATGATTCCTCTATACTTTTCATGTGAATTTCTTCATTCAAGATTATACTAACCACATCATCAAACTTGAAAACATTATTAGCAGATGTTGTATTACTAACAGTGATTACCAAGTTATCCCAACTATCAGGAAAAGAACATAAATAAAAGTGCTTTCACTTCATCATCAAATGGAATGCAACTGATTTTAATTGATTTACAATAGATCAGAAATCATTCAAATGACTAGATTCAGATCCACTTTCATGCATCTTAGAACTAAATAGTTTCTTCATCAAATAAACTTTATTTGAAGCACTAGGTTTTTCATATAAATTAGTTAAATATTTCATTAACTCTACCGTAGAATCCTGCTTCTGTAATATTGGAAGCCACAGATGCTTTCAGGCTCAATCTTATAGATCCCAAAGCCTTTCTGTCAAGAATATTCCATTCTTCATCAGTCATCTTCGTAGGTCTAGACTTCTCATCCAACGGTAAATACAAATCTCTTTGATACAGATAATCCTCAATCTGCATCTTCCATAATTGATAATTTCGGCCGTCAAATTTCTCTACCTTGTATTTGTTTTCTTCTACCATTGTTGTAGCTCCCACTCAATCAGAAAACCCTCTGTGAGTAAATCTGTCAACACACAAAACCCTCAAACAAAGCTCTGATACCAGTTGTTGGGGTTAGCACACCGGTTGTACAGATAATATATCAGATCTAAGCATACATGCAAATAAAAGTGGATATTCTACTAGAAGAATTATACAAAACAAGAGACATAAATCAACACCAAGATTTAACGTGGTTCACCCAGTGTGGACTACGTCCACCAAGAAACAAGCCAATCTATTATCCAAAGCTTTGACAAGATATACAATGAAGATTTACAATCTTCCACACCTCTCAGATGTATAATACTTTCTTTCCTTCAAGCTTTTTCTTTCTTTCACCAAGAATCTCTCTCTCACAATAATTATCTTCTAATTATGTTAATTCATCATCGTACTTCTAAACCCTAGCTTTTATGCTTATATAGTCATTTATAGACTTAGGGCACTTAGCCATGCAATTACAATCAATAGATCTACTTTAATGCTAAAAATAGATCTAATTCCTGAGAGTTAATTAAAACAATCTTTGCACAGGTAACCGAAGCCGAGTTAGCCCTAACCGTCTATCGGTTCCTACTTGGTTCCTTCCCTTGCTTAACCAATGCCAGTCATACCTGACCGATGTTGGTCCAGGGTGACCAATTGCCAGTTCCCTCGTAACCGATGATGGTTACTATATTTTCCAGCAAGTTTCCATTACATGCTAAACCTTGAAGTAATTGAGCTCCACAACTCAACACCACCTTCCATCTTTTGAATGGGTGGACCATGGCTTCTTAATAAATCTGAATTATGAGTTTCATGCTTAAAGAGCTATTTCAAACACTGACCATCAACACAGGTTTCAAAATAGCTACCCCACAAGAGAGACTATGAAGCATGCCAAAAGTCCTGAAAATATAGATACAAACTTCTCTCAACAATTAAGCTAGTTAGAGATACACTACACTTGCTAAAGAAAATGCTCAACTCTAAGTAAGCATTGCAATGCATGAGAAGGTTAAAAGTGGAGCAAGAGACATTTACAACTTGGTCAAGGAGCCAACTTGTAGAGTCCTCTACAAGGTCCCTATGTCATCACCACTTGTGATCACGATATTAACCCTAAAACAACGGATGGATCAAGAATATGCCTGCAAATTATGACTTGGTGTAAAATGCAAATGGGTGCATGCAAAAGAATATCAGAATGTGTGGCAGCCCTATCAATCAATGTTTGACAGCTGAACCATCTTCATAGTTTCTCAAGCCCAGTGAAGTTTAAGAACTCATGTGTTGCTCATGATGGTATCATGAAAGAGTTGAGCGAACAAAAAAAGGAGCTCTGTCAATATGTGAAGTTCCCAATGAAGTATCTCACCTTAATTTCTCTACCAATGAAAATAATGATGACGAATTCCACTTAACATGTGGAATAGAGGAAATAATGTCCCTGTCAACGTCTGCCAATGACTCCGCTAGTGAGACCCATAAAACTAGCATTGAGATCTAAATGAACAGTGGTATGCTTCTCAAATGCCCATATAGCTAAGAAGAAATCATGATACACAACATGTGGTACTGTAATAGGCACAGATGTGGAAGAGCATGACAGTAACAAGATTCCATAGGTTTAGAGCATCATAGAGTAGTTGTTAGGCTCAAAGACTTAAGATCAATGTCAGTGGGTACAGGAGCAACAATTCTGTAAGTGGACTAGTTGCATGGATATGGTTGTCCACAATATGATGGTGATGTTCTAGGACCTAGCCTGCAAGCAGCCAGTTTGTTCTGCAAGAAAATCCCATGTATGGGATTGAGCTTCTAATAGTAATGGTAGAAGATAATTTCACTGTCTTGAGTGATCTATTTTCTTTAGACAAATTTTATAATATCCTCTTGAAGTCCATGTTCACTTCAGAGAAAATCTTATCATTCTCAGAATCCATGATAGGCCAACAAATTGCCAACTCCCAAAAGTTAAGGACATCGGGCTTCAGGAGGTCTGAAATTCTGTCCACAATTGATTACAACACTCCTCCAGTCATTTGGCACTTTGTTCCAATTATAGTGCAAGTCTCAAAATAAATGTTTTTAATGAAAAGAGAAAGGAATCACTTTGCAAACTTCTTCTTGCACTCAAAGGACCGAGTTTTATGAGCAAACATTATAAGCATTATACAAACACTAGTTCAAGGATAGTTTAGTGTGCTTTCAGTAACAGGAAAGTAAGTGGCTCTCACGTAACTCTGATCATGTTCCCTTTGATAACCAGATGTAAGCCAAGAACACACTTTTGCTACATAAAGAACTTTTGTTTAATTAAGATGACACTTTCAATTTCTTAGAATAGTTGCGCCCATAAAACCTTTGCAAACAAATGATCTAGGATGACATAATATTTGGCAAAGGAATTAAGCAACGGTCAGAGATATGGGCTTTCACTCCTAAATAAGGAATAACAATCTAAGAATCAGTCAATTGTAGAGCAAATCCAGTTTACAATTCAGGACAAAGCTTCATAGGTGCATCCAGGGATTCTTCAAGTTGTCAAGACCCAGATTTAGGAGAGAACTAGACATCAAGGATTGATACCATGCCCAATGGAAAGTCTAAGGCTATGATCCTAACAACCTAGAAGCAATATCTCCTCAAAATCGCCAATAAGATAAAATCTAAATAACTCTCACTAGTTACTTGGATAGCTGGGTATCATTTAATACTAACTCTGTATTTTAAATTTTAGGTGACATGAGCTAAGGACTAAATTGTTACTTTTGACTTGGAGCCTTGGTTCTAAATTTGCAGTTCATATGACGCGCCCTTCGATGCACCTTCATGCTAAGAAAACTGTATTTTAGATTATCTTCTTTTTATTTTCTTGCTTGCGCTTATGAAGCGCCAAATTGATTGATCTAATAAGATTTGAGAATAAAACCTTTGAATTTGCCGCACCATATCTGGACTTACTTTCAAATCGGTATTTGGATTTTCTTGAAGACTACATGCATTCACTATAACAATTTTGCACTTCCTCTACAACATTGCTCCTTTGGAATCATGGTTTTATATTTAAGCCAACGTGCCCTTACTCAGTGGAAAAAAAATATTGTCCCTTGCAAGTATAGAAAACTATTCATCCTACGCAGTGCAGGACATGTGTGAGTTTACCAAGAACGTTTTTTGTTCCCTTTTGACGATGCCTACCTTCAAATCCTGCAACCGTGAAGTCGCTTCCTTCCTTTGCACCAGTTAGACATGCAACTGATTCATGAGCTGGTCATAGATTTATGAGTGAGAAACATTAACATATCAAAGCACGCTAATATTGTGTCGAACCTACAAGCCAATTGGTATCACACGTCAAATAACGATAAAATACAGTTGAACAATTTGGCCATTTTCACTCATCTTAATCGACGTGTACGACCATTGTCATTGCTTTGTCAGAATGCTATCTTCATTTTTGATGAGGTAAGCATGAACTTTTGGCCACATCTTAGGCTCCATATGACAGCCAAGTCTCATGAAAATCTTTCTCATCGACAAGTGCTACAATGTAATGACTTTAACCAAAATCAATTCAGTCCATACGGGTCATTATTTGGAGGATGGTTTAATAGGTAAAACGGATATTTTGACTTCTGATCATGAGAATACACACATTTATCGACCTCAATTCTACAGTGGTTGAAACTTCTTTCACTCATACTAAGGATGCCTAATTGATCTTCTACCTTGATGAAACAGGACATCTAAATATTTGATAACCTTAATTTGTGGATTTATAAAGGACATTTTCCATTCACAAGGCATGGTGGTTAATCATACTCAATCCGACTTATCCCTTCTTAGAATCACTTACATAAATCACAAGGTGATCAGTAAAAAGGATCCTGGAGTATGTAGTTGAAACGACACCTGCTTAGTTTGGTACTCCCACCTCCTTTGCAAGGACCAACATCTTATCCTCTAAATCATCCAAATGAGGATTTAAAAGGTCAAGCTTCCTATATTCACTTATTTTGAGGAGTGTAATCAACAATTGTGTATTCCTAGACTTTTCCCATTTTACATTAACTCTTGAAATTTTGTTTTTCATTGCATCTATCCAGAAGATTAAAGGTTCTGGCATTTGTGACACCAATTATAGTTCACGAGATTAAGAAGTCTCTCTATGATTCATGTGTTATGCGGGGGAAGATTGTGAACCTGTCTTTGATCTGTATTCTCCTACTTAATTTTGGACCTGGATTCTCTCTTCCAAAATCTAATCATTGATTTGCAACTTGTGGGTTGATCAAGGACCCTTTCATGCAAAACAAGGTTGCTCATCACTTCCTTAGCTTAAGATGAAGTCCCCTGTTCTGTAATAGTTTATATTTCTTCTCCTTACAAAATATAGTTTTTGCTTTCAACGTTAAGGATGAGCACAAGCGTTGAGAGGTAGGTAGATCACAACCGGCATTAGATTCCGGAGATATATATCCCAAGCGGGCAAGGTTATGAACAACTTGGGAACGGTTCCATTCTTATTATGTCTAATAGTTCGGCATTATTGTATGGATCTGAGATGCGGGAGCACGTATTACAACCAACATATTTAACTAAGGGTAGAGTACTTATCAATGGGGTCTTTTGTATGAGTAAAGGCCAGACATGTATTACTAAGAGGATGTCCATGGTTCAAACCCAAAGATGGCATGCCTGAGCGTGATGAGTAATTGACGCGGAGTATATACTATGTGCTGCGGAAGTAGTCCGACCAACGTCCTTGAGTGTGCGCCAGCTGTACGAAGGCGGTATGAAACCTAGGCTCCAATTGTACAAAGGCAGTATTGAAACTTGTGCACCTGGTGGTCCCTTCCTCATGCCAGACTAAAATTTACCAAGACACTGGGAGAGTGAACTTAAAATGTAAATGTAATGATTCCTCAAATAATAAATAAATAACAAACTAAGATTTCATGAAAGTACTTTCAATCTTGAGTCTCTTTTTCTTCCTCACAATGTGTTTTATAACTACATTACTCTTGCCTGAGTATGCATGAGGTATGAGGAAAGAAAGCACCTTGTATTATATAGTATGAAATCCTCGAAGGCGACATGCTCTGTCTTGAAACATCTTTATGTAAGGCAAGAGTCCTACTTAACCTTTCGTCTCTAGCCTCTTCCTAGATACACTTGTTGCCACCCTTGCAACATTCTAGAAATCTTGGCAACTTTCTCTAAGGCAATAGGCTCTAAATTGGAAGTCACCCTCGAGGTGACCATCTATTGTTTGGAAGTAACACGGAAATAGGTAAGGATCTCTAAAGAAAACAAAAATGACCTACTCGCGTTCGACTTCAAGACTCAGGGAAAGATGTTGGGGTCCCAAACGTGCATAGAGAATCGTGTAAGAAAGTGCACCGCATTCGGGACCGGAGTATGCATCTGGACAACATTGTCCCCCCCAGCTTTGTAATTTATCTAAGAAAAGTTATGGAAGGAAATTCACGCAATTGGATTTTGAATCACAACGCAGCCGCTACAGTCAGAACTCAGGACCCCATTGAATCGTCAACATCACCAGGATAATATTATGTCCCCATGCCGCCGTACCTGTGGATATCTACAAGAAAAAAATATCACAAAGATATATATCAAGTTTAAAAAGCACTTCACACGTGTGATACGCTAAATCTCGCAATGCCTGCGGCGGACTGTTAAACCCTCGCGTGGACCCCACGGTAGCCAAGATTTTCCTCGTATGGGCCGCCGAATATTCGAAGCGTGGACCGTACACTCGGTCCTACGTGGCAGAGTACCCCTTACGTGTTGCTCCCGTGGGACCCACCGCCACGAACGCGAGACGAATCCTAGCGTTCGTCTGCACTCGATTCATTTGGATTCTCGTTGACGACGTGGCAGATTAGTCTTCAAGAAACCGCCAGCTGGTCCCCACCGACACCGTTGAAAGCGACGGTCGACGGGTATATTTCGTGAAGGCCCAAAAACAATTAAAAAAATAAAACCCTCTACCTTATTTCTTTTGAAAAGTAGCATATTCTTTTATCTCGCCACTCCTAGGTACCTTCATCCCTCAATAAAGAATATAATAAATAACCAAAGTATTAAACAAGGTGAAAATTTCCTTAGTCATGTTTACACACAGAGATTCACAACCTTCACAAAAATGATCCCATATTTAGACTATCGATATACTTGTTATTTTTCTATTTCAGTCAAACACTAAACTAAATTCCAATGAATAATTTATTCAAATGGAATAGTCAATGTCAGGCGATTGTACAACCCCTATCATAGGGCCAATATTAACATACTAGTTGCCCAAAACTGATTTAGACTTACATAAAAGTGCAAACACATTAACAAGCCAAACAATTGGTGTAAAAGGCATCACCCACTAGCTAGGAAAACCAACCCATTATTCAGACCAATGGATATCACCAAAAATTAGGTATTGTACCTCCAATAGTAACATGCAACAAGTAAAACAACATTCGACACATGTAGCCTAATGAGGTTATTACGAAACCCAAGCAAGCCAAGTCTCAAGAACAAATATTCCTGATGTATATACCTTCGTTAAGGGTCCAATAAAATTTTTTGGTATTCAAAATACTTCTAAGAGTTTTCCAAACAAGGATTTAAGTCCACACTACAGTCCTCCATAGGATTTTGAAAACCAATGTTTCTAGAAGTAAAAACAAATCAGGTATATTCTAATTAAGCCCTTAAAAGGAAGATACACATGTTGAAAACTAAATACATGCAACCCATTATCTGAATCCAAAGGATTGATCAGTCTTCATCATATATTCACCATTTTAACCACATAATATTTCATAAAACGAAGAATAGATCCAAGCTATATATATACTCACGGAAACAAGTTAACAATTTAAAGAAGTCAGTTTTCATGTTTCTCAGATAAAATCCCAAAAGATTAGAAAACCCTTATTCCAATAATTTATTTAATAGTGTAATAGTACAAGCAAGGGGGATTTAGGAATCCAAGCAACCATTGGCATAAAGGTAGAAACAAGAGAAAGTAAAAGATTAAGTGCCAAGACCCTTAGCAAAACCAAATCTAGCCAGGAATCATCCTAATTAGAAGCAACTAACAGAGGAGAGAAACTAAAAACATAGCCTGGAAGGTGAGAAGAAAAAGCAAACACCAAAAATAACCCCAAGCAATAGCCACTTCAGTAAATAAAAGAAAATTCCCTTCATGTTATGGTTAATGTTAGGATAGTAGACAAATGAGAAGAAATTATCATGTCTGTGTATCTCCAACACTTGCAAAAAAAATGTCTGCCATGCTCTTGCAACAGCCACACATGGTGAAACTTTACTTTTTTTAGGATACAAGACGCCTATGGTTGTTCCAAGTCTCTTGTTTTGACACAACTGGGAGGATGAAGGCACGACAGTGGAAAACATATAGCAAACATAATTTTCTTGCAAGGTCAACACCTTTCCCACAGATCCCACACTAAAATCTCTTCACCACACCTGTACGGCTAGGAAAGGCATTTTCAACCACTGAAATCTCTCACATTTCCAACTAAATTCTTTTTGAGTGGGTTACAATAATATCTAGGAAGAAATTTTAATTAAAGAAAATTGTAAAAATATAGGCGCCCAGCTATCAAAACATTCCTCTGAAAATCTCAAAGAATTTTTACAACCCCAACGCAGTCCTTCACCAGAGACACTCACACAGAAAGAGAATTTTGGCGTAGGTAGTCCACAAATGTTATAGAATATTTTCAAAGTAAAAAAAATAACTAAAAGAAAGGTGCGGCCAGACATCCAGGTTTTGATTTCTGCTAATCAACGAATCGTGAGCCCGAGGTATAAAAAAAATAAAGTTATAAGGGGAATATGGACAACATCCTATCAGGCGTGTGTAGGCCAACAAAGAAAGTGTAGAGAAAATAATTAATAACTAACAATACAGTGAATGTGGCCAGCATCCAATCGATGTGAGTAGGTCACCAAACAAGGGAACTAGAAAAGACATTTAATAAAAAACATTTTTTTGAGAAGATTTCCCCCTTCACATTAAGCACCTCAAACAAAACAAAACGTAGGACAATAAGTTTTAATTAATGGGCAATAAAGAATGGCATTGTCGTTGTAAGAATAAAACAAATTCACCACTTATTTTATAAGATCATCGGTGGTGTGTTCTGGCCCTATGGTTAAAAGTGTTTACTAAAGCTACATTAATACTTGGGCTATTATGGAGTTATACCACACACACACACACACACACACACACACACACACACACAGATATATATATATATATATATATATATATATATAATGTTAAGAAAATGTAACTTTTTAAAACAAGCCTTTGCAATTTGAGAAATCCATGGATAGTGGAGTTTAGGACCAGGTTGTTCAAGGACATGATGGAAACAACACACGGTAATATATATATATATATATATATATATATATATATATATATATATATATATATATATATCTTACTGCCACACATGGACTCGAGAAAAAATCAATGAAATGAAGCGAGCTAGAAAAATATAATGTTGATTATCAACCAAAGTGAAAAAAAAATATGCACCATTTGAAGTTGAGATCACCTTAGGATAAAGAGTAAGTGTTAAAATGTTGGAACATCATTATAACTCACATAATAATAAACAAACATAATACACAATTTATAACAATATATAATTCATCAATATAAGTACTATCAGATTATCACTAATAATTATCGTATTGACGTTAACAAAAAATGTACGGAGAGAGTAATATACATACCTTATAAATTATATCCTACTTGGAAACATAAGTAAAAAAATTTAACTACACTCAAATTCGATGGAGGAGGATCAACAAAAGATGCCACCAATGTCCATTGACATGGTCGCAATGGGGGGTGGGGGGGGCTAGTGACACCGAATAGGGCATTACAGGAACCCATTTTCTAATCATTAACTTAACACACAAAATTGGCCCACTAAAAACAACAAACAAAAAAACTTGCTTGCAAACATGGAATCTACCGCAGACTTAAATCCATGCAAACACAAATAAACCCTGTATTACCAATGAAAAAAACTAAAAAAAACCAATAACTAATACAATCGCACTAGAAACCATGCAGAGAAAGAATTGATATGGAAAGGCAATTTTGTATAGGCTAAAAACATTATACTTTTACTACAACATGGACCACAAAAGTCTACATGAATCATATAAAATAACTAAACACTCCTCTTCATGCTCATACGTAAAGATTACGATATGTACAGGCATTTTAAATACACCACATAAGGGGAAAATGACATTCCAATTTCAAAATCACTTGTCCATGAGAAGTTCAAGCAGAAATGCTAATGTAGAACTTGATTTGGGTTGTACTTTTAGATGCTTAAAAAAGAAGCATAAGTGAAGTAGATGATTGTATAGGAATAGATAAATATATGCATGCAATATTACAAACCAATGGTAATAGAAGATTAAAGTAGCTATTTTTTTTTTTGCAAAATCAGTTGTGCACGAAAATTTCAAGCAGAGTTGTTAACATAGGACTTGATTTTTCATGTAATTTTAAATGCTAAAAAAAGAAGGATGAGTACAATAGTTACAGGTTTAAAATCATTTTAAGCGTTGATACTTTTCCGTATCTAATACTTTATAAATGTTAAGAAGCTTTGATCAGAGGCTCTATAGTGTAGTGCCTATGAACCTTTCAGGAGATAGGGAGTGAACGCTTTTTCAATCAGATTTTGTAGCACATTCTTGTAGTCTTTTTCTTTCATTTTTTGTTGTGCAGTTTCCACAACAACAATTGGTTGTTGCAGGATTTGTTATGCCTCTTCTATTTATTTATGTAGAATACATGTTTATAATGGTAGTTTCATCCACTGTTTTAGACGTCCGGTATTTAATGTCTACATACTCACATAGTAGTTGCTCCAGATCACTAGCATCAGCATTGGTCCGACCAGCTAAAATGTAAAAAATTTCTTCCATTTCTAGTCATCCTACATAGTAAATTCAAAGTTTAGATACAGGAATAAAGTACGACCTATGTACGTTAGAATAGGAATAATAAGAAATTATGGCCTAACTGAAATGGATTTATAAGGAACAATAACCATATCGTATCAAGCCAAGAACACATATGCTAATCAAAAACCACGAATAGGAAAGAAATAACAATCTAAGAACTAGTCAAGGTCATAGATCAAGCCATAAATCAAGGAAATAACTAGTCATCGAAGAACTAGTCAAGACCATAGATTTAGGAGAGAACTAGACATCAAGGATCTGGTCAATACTATAGATCAAGGAAAGAACTATACCTAAAAACTAGATAATATCTCCTAATATCTAAATAAAATAAAATAAATATCCACACACATAAGTGGGTGAGGATAAATACAATAAAGTTAAATAAAGTACCTAGGTGAACATGAGCTAAGGTAAATACCTACTCTAACACCCCCCTCAAATGAATCTAGGGGCCAAAATAGAAGTGGCATGTGCACATTATGATTCCTAGCAACTAGGCCTAATGAGGTACTGATGTACAATAATTGGGAAAAAAGGATATCGCAAGGTACCCAAAACTAGTAACAACAAAGTAAAGAGAGTAAAAACTCATTACAAGGCATCCCAAGAAGCTCAGCTCAAAAAACTCACACAATGTTGAAGACGTTTGGTGTGTATTGTGGTCTGAATCCACTACTCCATCATAAAACTAAAAAATAACTGACACTGGGTTTCACCAGAATAGCTCCATAAAAGGAGACCGTCAACGGAGTGATGACGAAAGTGCAAGAAAAAACACCGAACAAAATTCGATCAATTACAGCAAATGGGTGTGCCACATTCTAAGAACAATAATTGAAGCAATAAGCCAAGGACACAAAATATAGAGTGTCATGATAGAAGAAAAGCCAAGGTAACAAGGTTATTGGGGATAGCACACCGATGGTAAAGACAATATCTCAGATCTAAGCATACATGCAAATAAAAACGAATATTCTACCAAAAGAATTATGCAAAACAAGATAAATAAATCAACACTAGATTTAATGTGGTTCACCCAATGTGGGCTACGTCCACCAATAAACAAGCCAATCTATTATCCAAAGCTTTGACAAGATATACAATGAAGATTTGTAATCTTCCACACCTCTCAGTTGTTCATTACTTTCTTCCTTCAATCTTTTTCTTCTCTTTCACCAAGAATTATATCTCACATAATTATCCTATAATTATGATTCATCATCTACTTCTAAACCCTAGTTTTAACTTCATATAGTCATTTTTAGACTTAGGGAACTTAGCCATGCAATTACAATTAATAAATCTAGTTTATTGCTAAAAATAGATATAATTCTTGAGAGTTAATTAAAACTTCGTCGCACAAGTAACCGACGTCAGTTCTACCTAACCGTCACCAGTTCCTACTTGCCTTGACCGATGTCATTCTTCCCTGACCGATGCCGGTTATTGTGTTTTCCAGCAAGTTCCAATTGCATCCTAAAATGAATTAATTGAGCTCCACAACTCAACAATCTCCCACTTGGAGTTTAATTACTGCACCATACCTATACAACATCTTTCTTGGATCCTTCCTTAGATTTTTTCCTTCCTCCTCAAGTCTCAAAATCGAAGACCAAAAAAATTTAAGTGTAGCTCCAACTTCTCCTTTGTTAACGGATTTGTTAGCATATCCGCAGTGTTCACACTCATATGAATATTTTTTAGATTTAACTACCCATCCTCCAATACCTGCCGTATGAAGTATTACCTCAATTGAATGTGTTTTTTTCTTGAATGAAATGCTGAGTTATTTGCCAAATGAATTGCACTCTGACTATCACTGAACAACTTGCAATCATCTTGCTCATTTCCTAACTCTTCCATGAACTATACTCATCCATATCATCTCTTTGCTAGCCTCTGTAGTTGCAACATACTCTGCTTCTGTAGTAGAAAAAGCCACAACCTTCTGTAATCTATAAATTCAACTAACTGCCATCCCACCTACTATGAAAATATATCCAGTAGTGATTCTTCTACCATCTAGATCTCCAACCATATTCGAATCAACATAGGCACATAACGAAATATCCAAACCTCCATAGCATAACTGCATGCTAGATGTTCCTTTCAAATACTTGAGTATCCATTGGACTGCCTTTCCAATGTTCTTTACCTGGATTGGCCATATATCTTCTGACCACTCCTACTTCCTATGCAATGTCTGGTCTAGTAAAAACCATAACATACATGAGCCTCCCATCTGCTAAAGCATATGGCACTTGTGTCATGTATTTTACCTCCTCTTGTGATGAAGGACACTGATATTTGCTCAATTTGAAGTGTCCATCCATAGGTGTACTAACAGGTTTTGATTCTTGTATGTTAAACATTTCTAACACCTTATTGATATAAGCCTCTTGAGACAAACACAATTTCTTATTTTTCCTGTATCTGTGTATTTTCATGCTAAGGATTCTTTTTTGCAGCTCCTAAATCCTTCATAGCAAATGTGTGAGCTAGCTTTCCCTTAAGCTCACGAATGTTCTGCATACTACATCCTGCAATAAGCATATCATCCATATACAGTAACAAAATAATATAGCTCCCATTTCCAAGCCTCTTGAAATAAACACAATGGTCAGATTCACATCTCAAGTAACCATGCTCATGCATAAAACTATCAAACCTCATATACCATTTCCCTAGAGCTTGCTTGAGCCCATATAGACTCTTTTTCAACACGCACACTAATTTCTCCTTACCCTTGACTTCATACCCAACGCGGCTGATGTATATATATCTCTTCATCCAAATCACCATGAAGGAAAGATGTCTTCACATCTAGTTTCTCTAAATGAAAATCCTCTACTGTAACTAAACTCAATACAGTACGAATAGAAGTCATCTTAACAACAGGATAAAATATTTCACCAAAATCAATACCTGCTTTCTGTGTAAATCCTTTTACTACAATCCTTGCTTTGTACCTTTTTTATCCACCTTCCTCTTCCTTGATCCTATAAAACCACTTGTTCTATAGTTTCCTCTTTCCTGCTGACAACTTAACCAAATCCCAAGTCTGGTTCTATTTCAAGGAGTCCATATCCTCATTCATGTCATGCTCCCACTAGACATGAGTCTTATCTTGCACTACTTCTTCAAATCTCTCTGGTTCACCATTATCAGTCAATAATAAATAAAATAGAGAAGGTATAAATCTTTCTAGAGGTTTACTTACCCTTTGTGACCTTCTCATAGGAGTTTGGGGTACCGGAGGTTCAATCTGGGCCTCCTGGACATTAGTATCCACTTCTGACAGTGACTGATGTTGGTAACCTCAACCCAATGTTAGTTCTGCTAACTGATGCTAGTTTTGGTCCTCTGTAACCGTTAGTGGTTCATCTAATTGATGCTGATTAGGGCCTAACCAACCACGGTTACTGTGTATTTATGTAGGTGTTTCTTTAAAACCTAAAAGTCCATTTTCATCAATAGAACTTCTCAATTTTCTCATCCTTGGGTACCAAAATTTGATCCATGTACATTCTCTTTTCATTCCATTCAACATCACAACTCCTAAAAATCTTAGAATTCTCTAAATTCCAAAAATGGAATCTGATATCACTAGATCCATAACCAATAAAAGTGCATCTCTTGGATTTTGCATCCAAATTTTTCTTATTTTCTTTATCAACATGCAAAAAATCTTCTGAACCAAAAACTTTAAGAAAAGAAAGATCTACCTCTTTTCTGGTCAAATATTCCTCTGGTATTCCTCCATCTAGTGAACTTGAAGGACCGCGGTTAATCAAATAAATCGCTGTATCAACTGCTTGTTCCCAAAAATTTAAGGGAAATCTAGAATGTATCCTCATACTTCTAGCACATTCCATGATTTTCCTATTCATTCTTTCTGCAATACCATTCTCATGTGGTGTTCTTGGAACCGTTATTTCTCTACGTATCCCATTTACTAAACAATAATCATTGAAAACCTTGCTACAATATTCACCACCATTGTCAGATCTAAGGCACTTTAACTTTGAATTTGATTCATTCTCAACAAGGGCTTTCCATCTTTTAAATGTTTCAAAAACATCAGACTTATGTTTAATATAGTAAACACATACCTTTCTTGTAGCATCATCTATGAAAGTAACATAATACTAGGATCCTCCAAGAGAAGCTACCTGAGCTGGTCCCCACACATCTGACTGTACAAGCTCCAATTTCTGCTCCTTCTTAGTTGCCATAAGTTTGAGAAATATCACTCTTTTGATTTCCAAAAATACAATGCTCACAGAAATCAAGATCTAAATCTTTCAAATATGATAACTTACCCTTAGCCTTTAAGATCTGAATTCCTTTTTGACTCATATGAACCAACTGATTATGCCACATGCATGCATCAAAATATGAAGTAGATAATGCAGAAAAGGAATCAGTAACACAGGTAGATAAATATAACGTTCCAACCTTCTTACCTCTTGCCATAAGAAAAGCACCCTTGGTGACTTTCCAAGAGTCTCCTGTAAAAGTAACCATGGAACCAAATTCACCTAGTTGCCTTGCAGAAAAAAGATTCCTCCTGAGGCTTGGCACATGACTCACATATTTCAATACCCATGTATTTCCATTCTACAATTTTAGATGAACTTCCCCTTTACCAGTAATACTGCAAGATTCATCATCACCCAAATAAACATGTCCAAAATTTCCCTGGACATAATTCCTAAAATAACCCTTATTAGGGGTTGCATGGAAAGAAGCTCCTGAATCTAAAACCCATGATTCAATTTTGTTGTCCAAAGAAAGAATAAGAGCATCTTGCATTTCCTTTGATGAAGCAAGATTCACCTCTTTACCTTTGTTTGGTTGTTGATTCTCTTTATCCTTTTACCAACAATATTTCTTTGCATGTCCTTTCTTTCCACATTTCCAACAAGTAATTCCCTTACCTTTGGACTTGGATCCGCTATCCCTTGACTTTGATTTCCCATTACTCTTACTCTTGGATCTCTCCTTTTTTCCTGCCCCTAATTTCTTCATTCAAACCATTTCCAGATGATGATTCCTCTGTACTCTTCCTGTGAATTTCTTCATTCAAGATTATACTAACCACATCATCAAAATTGAAAACATTATTAACATATATTGTATTACTAACAACCATTACCAACTTATCCCAACTATCAGGAAAAGAACATAAGAGTAAAAGTGCTTTTACCTCATCATCAAATGGTATTGTAACTGATTTTACCTAATTTACTATAGATCGGAAATCATTCAAATGACTAGATGAAGATTCACCTTCATGCATTTTAGAACAAAATAGTTTTTTCATCAAATAAACTTTATTTGAAGCACTAGGTTTTTCATATAAATTAGCAAGAGATTTCATCAACTTTGCCGTAGAAGTCGCTTCTATAATATTGGAAGCCACAGATCTTTCCAGGCTTAATCTTATAGATCCCAAAGCCTTTCTTTATAAAATATTCCATTCTTCATCAGTCATCTTCGTAGGTCTAGACTTCTTATCCAACGTTAAATATAAATCTCTTTGATACAGATAATCCTCAATCTGCATATTCCATAATTGATAATTTCAGTCATCAAATTTCTCTACCTTGTATTTTTTTTCTTCTGTCATTGTTGTAGCTCCCACTCAATCAGAAAACCCTCTATGAGTAAATCTGTCAACACATAAAACCCTCAAACAAAGCTCTGATACCAGTTTTTGGGGTTAGCACACCGATTGTATAGACAATATATTAGATCTAAGCATACATGCAAATAAAGGTGGATATTCTACTAGAAGAATTATGTAAAACAAGAGAAATAAATCAGCACCAGATTTAATATGGTTCACCCAATGTGGGCTATGTCCACCAAGAAACAAGCCAATCTATTATCCAAATCTTTGACAAAATATACAATGAAGATTTGCAATCTTCCACACCTCTCAGATGTTCAATACTTTCTTCCTTCAAGCTTTTCTTCTCTTTCACCAAAAAGTCTCTCTCACATAATTATATTGTAACTATGATTCATCATCTACTTCTAAACCCTAATTTTAACTTCATGTAGTCATTTTTAGACTTAGGGCACTTAGCCATGCAATTAAAATTAATAAATCTATTTTAATGCTAAAAATAGATATAATTCCTGAGAGTTAATTAAAACTTTGTCACATAGGTAACCGACGCCGGTTCTGCCTAACCGTTTCTGGTTCCTACTTGCCTTGACCAATGCCGGTCTTTCCCTAACCAATGTCAGTTACTGTGTTTTCCAGAAAGTTCCAATTGCATGCTAAAATGAAGTAATTGAGCTCCACAACTCAACAAAGGCAAGAACACAAAACTGGAAGAAGAAGGATCAACACCACACCCTCCCATACTGCTGAATGGGTGGAGTGATGCCACAGATCTGTATGAGTTTCCCAAAATCAACTACTCGAACACTGACAAAATAAAACTAGGCTTCACCAGAATAGCTCCCCCACAAGAGAGACTATCAACATGTGAAAAGTGTCAAAAATTCAGATACAAAATATCTCAACAATCAAGAGAGATACACTACACCTACTAAAGAAAAATGCTCAAAACAAGAAGCATTACAATATAGAAGGTATAGAAAGTTGTTTTTCAAAAGAGGGATAAAATTAAATATTAGAAAAAAAAAGTACATGCTGCTTTTTTTTTGAAAAAAAAATCAAAAAATCAGCAAGTACAACCAAAAAGAGTTTTTTTAAATTTGCTCCAAAATATTACAGATCTGGAAGGTACACTGGGGGTGAACCATTTACTCGTAGCAGAGAGCTCGTGGAGAGTGGAGAATTTGATCCTACTTTCGATCTACTTCAAAGGCACAACTTCAGTGTTACACACGCTTGCTTTCTCTAAGTCGCTAAGCTCAGCCGGTCATCCAGAAGAGTGTCTCACCTCCACGAAGGAAGCATCTCTCACAAGGAACATCCACATCACTTTGCAGTGCTTTGTTGCTCAGTGGGACCACTCCTCCTCCAGCTTTCTTTTTTTTTTTTTCAGCTGTTCAAATGGCAGTACCATGGGGAAATGCTATGGGCCCACTGGCTTTGCCACATCCTGTTCACGCGCTCCCACATGGAAACCGAAAGAATTTTCCTAAATTGATGATGGGAGCGGAAACCAAAGCACACGGATTCACACATATATGCATTCATCATGTCATGCAGTATCCTGGATGTGACCCATGAAGATGTGTCAGTTCACCTCTTTCTAGAAACCTTGCAAGGACCCAGCAGAAGGGAATGGTTTCAGCATTTTGCCGGCCGGATCTATTACTAGTTGGGCCACCTTACTGCATTTGAAGAAAGGTATAAGCCTTCAGAGGACGCATTTTCGCGTTACTATCAAAGATCACTCACCTAAAGAAGGAGGTCAATGAAACCATGCGATTTCATCACCCGTTTCAATTCACTAATCAACCGAGTTCCCGCCTACCATGCTGCCAACGCCAAAAAAGAAGTGTTTCTTCGTGAACGCCATGAGCAAAAGTAAGTTTTCTTTCTTACTCTTGCAAGAACAAGTCACTACTTTGGTTCTCGCCCAAGCTGCTGCCATACGGATTGAAGATAACTTGCTAATATCTGGTGAATTAAAAGCAGAATCCATCCAAGAAAGTTTGAAAGTTTCAGCTCCTTCTCCCCCTTCACTTCATCCGATCCGGCATTTCAAAAGATGGCAAATGACTTGCTCGCATTAAAAAAGTAGCTAGCTAGCTCAAGCTTCTAGCTTCTTCATACGGGATATTCCCAGGAGGAATTTACTTCTAACAACATGTCTCACAAAGGCCCCCGCCTACCTGCAGCTACTCCCGGTTGGCACTTGAGCCCCTCTCGGTCAATGCTTTAGCCGAAAAAAGAGAAGAAGAGGAGAAAAAATTATGAAGAACCTTCATCGCCAGGTGAAGATGATCAAGATGTCGGTGAACCGACTGGCGACTCTACTATCGGGTATATGGAATTTGATGAGGAAGAATCTGAAGAAAGAGGGTACCCAAGGATATGCAAGGGACAATCATATGTTTTTTTACCCGCTCGCAAGGAAAAAAGAAGCAGAAGTGGCTGCCAATATGCAAAAAAGAGAAGTGTGTCAAACACGCCTCCAACCATCGCTAAAAAGAGGTAGTCCCCTTCCTGCTCAACCTGTTATTAAGTTTTTTCAAAAAATTTTTTTTTTCCCCCCCCCTATCTCCCCTCCGAATCAGTCCCTCTCATGTTCCTATATCAAGACAGTAATCCTACCCTACCATCGCGAAATGAGGGACTCATTCCTTCATCAACGCAACCCTTGGCCGCATTTGACATAATTGATCATGCTAAAAAGACCAAGATCCAAATGTCTGAAGCCGAATATCTTCAGTCAAATCCCTGAGCAGCTTGTAAGGTTGACCGAATACATCCAAAGCCAAGCTGTCTGTCATAACTACTCAGGTTTCCCCAAAAGGAATCCTTTCTACTCCTCTCATCATCTCGCATAAATGTTGCCTCGACATCTGCATCAGGCAAGATAGAACCTTTCTATCTCTCCCTCCTAATCAATGGCCACAAACTAAGCAACTGCATAATTGATTCTGGGGCTTCCGATAATGTCATCATGCAGCAAAAAAGTCACCCATGCCTGGGCCTCACCCTTACCAAGCCTTTTGGCAGATGTTATTCCTTGGAAAACCAAGCAGGTTCCGTTGATCGGTCAAATCAAAGATGCGCGCAGTTTGCATTTGCGGCGTTCCCCAGAGAAAAGAGTAAAGATGACCGTCCTTGTTGCCGATATTTCCAGCAGCATGGAATTCTACTAGGAAGGAGATTTTTTTTGCAGTGAAGTTGGTGGAGAGATTCATATGGACTGGTCTAAGGCTAGATCCCCCGTCAAAGGTATAATGCAAACATTGGAGCCAGCCTGGAATCACAAAAAAGTACTTGGTTACTAACTCCGATGACCCCAAAGCCCAAATTCTCTTCGAATCATCAGGGATGGGAAACTATTTCTTGTCTACTGAGTCTGAAAAATGGATGTCCTCATCCAAGCAGAGGATCTTAACAAGATCTGGACTTTGCAGTTTGATGGCAGCTGCTGCGACTAGTGGGTGTGGGCGCTGGAGCCGTGCTAATATCTCCCGAAGAGGAGATTATTCCTCTCTCTTTCAAGTTGCATTTTTTTTCAACACGAATAATACTGCTGAGTATGAATCTTTGCTACTTGGCATGCAAGCCACAAAGTTACTGGACCACTTACGACAACTATTTACTTTTTACCACAATATTCTTATTGTACTTTTGACTATTACCGTACTATACATTATTGGCGGCATCGTACTAGTAGCGTTGTTATCTTCTATCAGACGCTATTACTAATTATACTTAACAACATCCTATTCCTAATACATACATTAAGTAAATAGAAATTACGGAGGAAAATTTGAGTGTCGACAGTCTCTGATGCTGCCTCACCCAAGTTTGAAAACAGACACATATACCATTGAGGTGGTTTTCCGCCCAAGCTTGCCGGATAATTCTCAGCACTGGTAGGTATTCAACGATGACAATCAACTCATTACTATTCTCGAAAAAGCAGAAAAATTTTAGCGAGCTTCATTTTGAAGGATCCACTTCCACATGTTGTGAGTCTGTTACTGATCAGAATGGGGAATTCGAAGGGAACAATGGCATATGTCAGCTCAAAGGAAATAAAATCTGAAAAGCCCTGGTCTCCCTAGAGTGGTTGTTCGACAGGCATGATCGTTTTTTCAAAAAGAAAAGGTGAGATGATCCTAAATCCTCCCCAGAAACTGAACCGGTCAATTTAGGTTCGGTAGAACATCCACAGTTCGTGAACATTGGAAAATGTTGCACACCCGAAGAGAAGCGGAAATTCGTCAAGTTGCTGAAGAAATACATGGATGTATTGGCATGGTCCTATGCTGATCTAAAGTCTTTCAAGCCAAAGGACATCCAGCATGACATCCCATTGAAAGAGGATGTCAAACCCTTTCGCCAGAAGCAGAGACACTACAATCCTAAGATCTCGGGTACTATCGAGGCTGAAATTCAGAAAATGTTGGACGCATGGATCATTTTTCCTATCCATCACAGTACTTGGGTGGCAAACATTGTGCCAGTACGTAAGAAGAATGGTGAGATACGCATCTGCGTAGATTTTCACAACCTGAATCAAGCGTCCTTGAAGGACAACAACCCACTTCCCATAATGGATCAGGTTCTGCAAGCAGTGACTAGATCAGAAATGTTGTCCATGCTTAATGGTTTTTCTGGCTACAATTAGATTAAAGTCTCACCCGAAGACCAATTCAAAACAGCATTCACTACCCCTTGGGGTACATTCGCCTACAGCAGGATGCCTTTCGGCTTAACCAACGCTGGTGCTACTTTCCAGAGGGCAATGGACTTCGCATTCAAAGGCATGATGGGGAAGGTCATCATAGTTTATTTGGATGACTTAAATGTGTTCTCTAAGTAGTGAAATGATCATTGTGATCATTTGGAGCAAGTATTGATTAGATGCCGAGATCATGGGATCTCCCTTAATCCGAAAAAGTTTGTTTTTAGAGTCACAAAAGGAAAGTTACTGGGACACATTGTAAGCAAGGAAGGGATGAAGATAGATGCTGAAAGGGTTAAGGCTATTCGGAGCCTTACTTTACCTACAAGCAAAATTGGCATCCACTCTTTTTTCAGAAAGGTGAACTTTCTTAGGAACTTTGTTCCAGACTTTGCTGAAAAGACTCGCTACATATCAAACATGATGAAAGGATCACCAACTTTCCAGTGGAGTGAAGAAGGAAAGAAGTCTTTCGAAGATATAAAAGCCTCCGTTGCCCACGCACCAGTCCTGGTATGTCCCGATTTCTCCAAGGATTTCATTATGTACAGCTATGCATCTGAGCACACTGTATCAGCCATCTTAATGCAAAAGAAATCCGAGGATGTTGAATCCCCGATTGCGTTTATGAGCTCTCCTCTCAAGCCTCATGAATTAAAGATGTCTCAGTTGGAAAAGCATGCCTTCACCATTGTCAAAGCAGTCAAGAACTTCAGGTATTACATTCTAAATTCTCACACAGTGGTACTGGTCCCTAACATGGCAGTCAAGTCCATCCTAACTCAATAGGAGTTAGGGAGTTTGCAAGCAAATTGGATTGCAAAAGTCCAAGAGTATGATCTAGATATAAAACCCACCAAGCTAGGAAAGGGTAAGGGCCTATGTTAGCTTATGGCTGAAAACCAAGGTTCGGAAGACCCTGACGGAAAAGATGATTGCGCCAATGGAGCACAAAGTCAGCTGGAGAAAGCCGACTCACTACCCATGGTTCTATTTGTCGTGACCAATGACGAGTGGTATTCTGATATTTCTTTCTTTCTCACCTATGGTGAATGCCCAGCTCATCTAACCACAAAGGAGAAGCATGCTATAAAGCTCAGAGCAGCCAGATATGCCATCTGGGATGACTGTTTATACAAACGTGGAATAGATGGCATCTTCTGTGATGTGTTGACAAGCCACAGCAGGTAAAGTTACTTGAGATTTTTCATGATTCAGCCTGTGGTGGCCATTTCTCCTCTTCCGTAACGGCACACAAGATCATCCGGGCTAGGTACTATTGGCCAACACTTTTCCAAGATACAACCACTTGGGTAGCAAAGTGTGAGCCTTGCCATCAATTTTTTGGTAAGCCAAAATTGGCTGCTTTTCCCCTCAGGCCGGTCATCATTAATGAACCATTCAGGTAGTGGGGAATTGATTTTATCAGTGCACTCAATCCCTAATCGAGTGCTGGACATAGTAGCGTCCTGACAGCAACAGATTACTTCACCAAATGGGTTGAGGCCATACCTGTCAAGCATGCCACTTCTGAGGTTGTTTTCAGTTTCATCAAACAAAATATCATTGTCAGGTTTGGCATTCCAAGCAAGATTGTTGCTGATAATGCTTCCAACTTCTCTTCATGGGAAGTTATTAGTTTTTGCTATGAATACGGGATAACCTTGGATCACGCCTCAGATTATTACCCCCGAGGAAATGGTCAGGCGGAATCTAGTAATAAAAACTTAGTGACCATCATACGGAAGCTAGTCGATGAGAATCAGTGAATGTGGCACAAGTCATTATACGACACTTTGTGGGCGGACCACATTACTCCAAAAAGGTCTCTCGGCATGTCACCTTTTCAAGTTTTATATGGAACCGACACCGAGCTTCCCGTTTCTGTGGAACTCCCTGCTCTGCGCTTGGCATGAGAAATTGAAGATGAGACTTTCCAAAATTACCTTGAAAAGAGGATCATGTATCTATCAGAGCTTGAAGAGAAAAGAGTAAGAGTGGTCGATAGGATCACCAAACATCAGAATCAGGTCAAGAAATATTTCGATAAAAAATCTAAGCAAAGGGAGTTCCAGGTGGGAGACCTCATCCTTTTGTGGGACAAACGGAGAGAGCCAAAGGGCATGCACAAGAAATTTGATTCTCTGTGGAGAGGGCCTTTCAAAATCAATAAGCTCAATGGAGAAAATAGCTTCTATCTCTCATATCTGGAAGGAACTGATCTCCCACTTCCCTATAGCGGGCAGCACCTCAAAATATTCAGGAAGTAGAGCTCACTCTCTTCTTTGTACAGTTTGCTTTATGTCATGTGTTTTCTTTCATAGTGTGTTTACTTTGGTCATCGCCCTTGTTTTTTACTCTCTGGCCCAATGGATAGGCACATGAAAATATGGGATTCTCTACCATTAAGTTGCACTAAAAGGTAGTCCCCAGAAAGAGCCAGTTGTTGTCCTGTAAAATTGACGAGGGAAATTTTATAGGTAACCATACCAAATTTTGTCTTGATCCCCCATCGTGGACCCCTCTCCATTCGGAACATGCAAAATCCCTTTCCAGGAAATCTAGTTTTCCGAACTTAGCCTTTTTTGTCCCTTTTAGGCTGGGCGCACCTTTTGTCTATATTACACAAAGTAAATCTGCGCCCCCTTTATTTCCTTTGGTGCACTGTTTTAGGTGTTGACACATGTTTTGGTGCGCCTTCCCGTGATGTGCCATTCTTGCATGTGCCAAGGTGCATGCACCTTCATGTTGACACATCAATTGTTGCGCTGTAGTTTGGTGCATCAAAGGGCGCATGGAATTGAATGATGACAGTTGTAAACTTGCGCCAAGGGCGCAAGTATCTCCATGTTGACATGATTTTATCCGCACCAAAGGGCGCACCATTTTCTGTGTCAACACGAGTTTTGATGCGCCCCTTAAAAAAGTGGTTGGCATATTTATTGTACCTTTTCCTATATATAGGAGCATCCGCCCTATCACTTTCACCAGTCAGAAAAACATGTGATTAACTTTTATTTCTCTGCACCTGTCAGCACGCTGTTGTCCTCGTATCGCGTTCTAGGACCCAGACTCATCTCAAGTTATAGTATTCTAGGTAGGTGGTCCTTTTTTCCTCTTTGGGTTTGTGTTGTTTGTCTGTTTGTGTGGTAGGAGGCTGGATTTGTCAACCCCTCTTTTATGTCTTGATTTACTTGCCCATGGCTCTTCTCCTCTTCAAGATTGCTGGTGTAAGGGGCTCTGCCTGCAACAAACATCGCTTAATCTCCTTAGTATGCCCGCTTCACATCTAAAAAACCATACAAAAGAGGCTTAAAACACATGATACCCATCCAGAGAAAGGAGAAGGCTTATTTAAAGTTCATGTTAGACTGTGTATTTTACTCTTGGCGCATTCGCCATTGTTTGTAATAACATACAGTTGCGCCCAGAAGGCGCACTTTCCTGGCTTGCAACACCCAAAGCTCTGCGCCTTTGGCGCACCGGAGCTTCTCTGTACATTGTAAAATTTTTGAGACATCGGCACCAACTTTGACCATGCAACATTAATATTACTGCGCTAAGTATAAAAAAGGAGTTAAACGGGCATGCACATCCCCTATTAAGCAACACAATGTCATGCAAACCTTCCTGCACCGCGCCAAGGTCCCCTTTTACGCACGCTTAAAGATGATGTTACACACAATAAACCTGACACCTTTCAGAACACCAAGGTTCATGTCACATGAAAATAATATGCACAAGTAGTGCATTCCTATCCCCCTGAAACATGAATCATTATCTGCGCTCAGCATATAAAATTGCAATAAATGGCGTAGTAGGCGCACTTCTGATACAACAAAAAAAATATCATGGCAACATCCATGCGCCATGCGATCGTTTCACACGGTTTGTCCCTTGTAAACACCTCTTTTCTATGCAACCATTACTATTAACCTGCAGTCCTGTAGTGTTCATGCGCACACGCCCTGAGGCCTTAAAAATTGCTAATCTTCATTCTGTCAATGCTTTAATGGAAGATCTAACAGCGAACATGGCTCTTCTACGTTGGGTTTCACTTCTTCTTCTTGCCGATCAGCAATTGCATCAGACTAATATGTCTACATAAAGTAAGAGGCCAACAAGTCGAAAGGCAAGCCAAACTTACAGAGGAGAGAATGAATACAAATATCAAGGGTCGAGATGCCCAAAATCCCAGGAAGAATGTGGACCTGGATATAAGAGACTATTGAGCGCGGTCACATCGATATGGAATATTTCTGGCTAGACCAGGAGGTCCACAGGAGTCCCTGGATGGACAAACTGGTAGGGAGTGGCCAGCATTGGATGGGGGGATACCCAGTCAGTGCCAGTAAACAACGAATTCATGATGGTGGTGGCCTGGCTACTACAACAAAGACACTGATGTGTCCAAAAATGAAAAGGTGAAGTCGTATTCAACCTTACCGCACAACAATTCGAAACATGTTGGCATCCCTCACCACCGGCGCTTGTGGCAGTAGCCAAAGAAGACTAAACCAAGGCTTGGGAGGAACAATGAGATCAGTTGACATGCAGCTGATGAATGAAGTATATTGAAAGAACAAGAAAGTAGTAACCAGGATGGCCACAATTATTCCAATGAAGTGATTTATCTGATGAACTGCGTGATACTATCACATTCTAAGTAAATTTTTTGGGCTTTTTGACAACCCATTACTATCATAAGTAGAGGCTCAGGTACTGGAGACCATGAGCAAGAAAGAACGTACCTGATCAACGTGTTGATGTGGGCGGAAATAATAAGCTGTACCATAATCCGAGAAGCAGCTCCAACACCTCACCAGAAGGAGAGGTTCTATATGAAACTCCTACGTAGTTTACACTACAGCCTCGAAAAGGGATTATCCAGCATGAACCGATGCGGGGTGGGGCTGTGGCCAAAAGTGAGAATAAATGAGTAATACCCAGAAGCTGAACTGAAAACCGGTTCCGACAGTTCACTTAAAATAAACAATGCTTCTTATATGGCATCATTACCTTTTGAAGCCCAAACAGACTCACGGCTCGAATACCAAGAGATTTCGCAGCAATAGATAAGTGGGGGGCGTGTTTACACAGTTTCCCACCTAACCTTACTCAGGGCAGCTAACTTAATTAGGGGGAACCCACTAAATTTCCGAGGTAGTGGCCGCCCTAAGATGATCCTGTTGGAGCTATCCAGAAACTCATAACGTAACACAAAATGGCTTTGAAAGAAAGAACGGGTGGAACTCCGTTCCCCATTACGTGGGCAGGTACACTTGTCTTTCCCACCACAAATCCGAGGGAGGGGAGCTGTTTGCAGAGCTATAACTGCTAAATATAAAGCACAACTTCCCGGAAAGAACCCACTTTTATACAAGGAAATTTCCGTCCAGGAAAAAACTCAATCCTATCCACCATCCATAGATGAGTTCATTTATATCCACATGCTACCATGAGGAGAGCTCAGAAGAAACGACCACTCTCGCTTGGCCCGGGAGAGATCATTCGTACACGGCATGAAATGTACAGAAGGGTTATCCAAACGCCCAATCAAGAAGTTGATCAGGTTTGTTTATCGTTGACAGGACGAGGACAATAGCCGTTTAATGCAATCGACATAACCAAAGACGCCCCAGACCATTGAAGAAAGGGTCAAAGAAAATCTGCAGAGAACAGGTGCACTGGTGCAGGATGAATGGCCTCATCGACCCGGGGTAGATTTCACACATCTCTAATGGGAAACGCACCTTCAAGGCAAAAAATCTACCAAAAGGTAGAGGCAAAAGAAAAAGAGGCGAGTCAAGCTCTACCCAAGAAAGGCTCCTAAGAGTCCCCATTCTTGCCGCACAAGAACAAGTTGTATCTCTGGCTTCCACAGAGAAAGAGTGGCCGAAGACGTCTGATAGCACATCCAATCAGGATGTTACAATACTACAAACTATCGAGGTCCATTCTATCCTTTCTCCCTCTCCTCTTCCCCTCCTCGCGTGACCAGGGTGGACCATTCTTTGGTTGTATCCTTCTCCATTCATCTTCTATTGTTCCCCCTTCCCGTCATCCATCTTCTCTTATCTCGACGGACTGTCCCCCACCTTTCTTCCCTCATCTCTCGCTTCCTTCCATTCCTATGTTACCTCCCCTACAGATCTCTTCCTCCCGTGAGCACTTTCTGGCATCCCTCTCAAGACGCACCACCCAAGTGTCTCAAGCATTTCCTCTACTACTGCAGTGCTCCCTTTTCTACTTCTGTCCCTCTCCCCCATAATTCCAACAGGGATCTCTCAGCACCTGACGCCAAAAAAGAGAAAATTTCCCACACACTGAAGGACTTCTCCATCATTCCATCAAAGGGGGCCAAGAAAGCAAAACCTATAACCGGCTTCTCTCAGAGGGCATCCAGGAGAGGGTAATGGAGAGAGGCATATCCAACCTTAAAGGATAAAAAGGGATTGTCTCCGACAGATTATTATAAGTGATACCCAAGTCACAATGCGGACGTCTTCAAAAAGCCCAGGGAGAGGCCCTTCTGCAGTGGATTGCCCTTTTGCAAGAAAGATCAGGAAGAAAAGAAGAAGAGGCTTATTAAGCAGGCAAAATAAACATCTTCGCCACGCCTGCAGAAAATGGGCCATGCCACTCTTACAACTCCGCCGAAACTCCTTAGCCCGTGAGCCAGGATAAGATAAATGAATAACCAAATTGGTTGAGCAGGGTATGGCAGTATCCGCTTGGGAAGATCAGATCATCAATAAGATAGCGAGACCGAGGAGGTAATAGTCAAGTTCCACTGAAGTTGGATCAGAACATCAATCAGGCGAAACAAAGATCTTAGTGATGCAGGACCTATCTCGAGGAGTGGACCATGCGAGGCATGAACATGAGAAATTCCAGGAAAATGCTCAAACGTTCAGTTGAAGATCTGGTCAAGTTCGGTATGCTTTGATCAACCAGCGCCCCCAACAAAATATTATAATCTAGACGACCAGGTCGATCAATTGGAGGTTGGTCCTGGAAAGAATAGATAAAGGTCAGGAAGAAGCTTTGGGGATATGCACCAGATGGAGCAAATAATCCTGGAATGTCCCCAGGCTGCTCACTCCTTCTTTCACCCGAGAAGGAAATGAAATATATGAACTTCAAAGATATCCTTCGAAAGGGTAGGGCAGAAGCAACTTTTGACACCGAATGAATCAACAAACCTTCTGGCTTGCAGTGATTTTGGGGGTGTCCTGAAGAGGCGTAGAATATGAACTATTCCAAGCTCCCAGGAAAAGGACTCATGGATGAACCTGAAACTTGTGAAGTTATCAAGATCGCCATAAGGATCTGCTAAAGATCATCTTCAGCCCATGATTCAAGAAGTTCATGGAATATCGGGCCAAGTTTAACATCACCTTCTCCCAGCAACAGCAGAAGGAAGGGACAACTCCCTTTGACCGCGAGACGATGAGGATAGTCTTCTTACCTTCTTCTTATTTTATAAATATTCAGAGTGTAGGTTGACAAAAAATTGATGACATCATCCATGTACAACATGGGATGATGTCATCCACCAAGTTGCCAAAAGGTCAAAATGACTTTAGATATTTGTAGATATTTTGTAATAGAGGTGGTTTAGTTCACTTTTGGCTTCTTCCTTCTCTTCTTCATAAATACTTGAATATTTGGTATCAAGGGGTGGATTACTTTTCAAATGACAAAATAGAAGTTAGAAGAAAATACTTTGAAATTTTTGTAATAGGAAAGAAATATTAATACAATATTAGACTTGTGCTAAATACCTGTGTTATACATCAGGACCTTCTTATGTTAGATCGTATGTGTGTTATGGTTGAATCTACTTCTGTTTATTGTCATGTATCCATCAGTAGGCTTTGTTGTCTATGCGAGTAAAGTTCGGCTCTGTTTACTACCAACTTAAAACCCATAGACCCTCGACCTTTACTTGGTTTCATTTCTTTTTCCCTTCAGATCTTTCCTATCTCCCCACCTCGTTTTTCACTTCTTCGATAGTTTGGGAAATACCTCTAATTGGGAGAGATCCCAACCCCAGAAAGTAGAATATTGTGAAACTGTATAGATTTCCTATTCGTTTAGAATAGCAATAAACCATTTCGCTTGCTGCCTAAAGAGGGCTACGCTCCGCACACTGTTGGCATGTACATCCATAGATCTGTCCTGCCGACTGATTTTCGGACCAACAAATTAACCATTCAAAATTTATGAAAATTAAACTTTTATGATTCTTTTACAAAGAGTACGTCGAAACCTTTCCAAAAAGTCCTCGTTTTCGAAAAAATTAGTTCCCATTCAAAAGTTATGGCCCTTTGAAGTTTTCACTTCATTTTGGCTTCAAAAAAAAGTCTAACTGTCAAAATTAATTAATAAAATATTCTCAAGTGGACCCATGGGATAAATATTTCCTTTAGCACTTTTTTTTCTAAAAATTCCAAAAGCATGAAGTTTCTCACCACTCCGCTAACCCACAAGCCTTCATTTTGTCTAAAAATAATCTAAGTTCGAAAAAGGAAAATTTGGAAAATTTTCCCCGCGGCCCCGTCGTCCTGCCCTTTGCTTTTGAAAGCATTGTTGTGGGAGTGCAGGCCCGTAATCCTTAACTTAACCTCTTTTTAATTTTGGAAAAAAAAATTCATTGTTTTCTCTGCAGCCCCGCACCCTGCTATTCTTTTGGAAAATCTCTTCCGCGGGCGCGTGGGCCCACACCAACAAATTTAAATTTTAAAAACAAATTGGCAAAATTTCCTAAGTTTCTCGCTCCCGCAGGCCAATGATGGGATGTGTGATGGGTTTTTGGGGACTAAAAAAAAAACATAGCTTATTGAGGCGTGATGGGGGAGGAGAAACGGTTTCCTTAACCCTTTGCGCTTTTTAACACAAAAATTCTTAAATATTTCTTTTAAGTTTCTACGCAGTCCTTTTCCACACACGAATTTGTGCTTGACAAGTGGCAAGTGGGAATAAACTAAAATCACATCAATCCACGGCAGAGGCGCGGATCATTTTGATCCCTTAATGTTTTTTGGCAAAAATATAAATATCTTAAATTCTTTCAGTGACCCACCTTCCCTTTGGGTTGAAGTTTTTAGACACGTGTCCCCTTTCAGGCTCACAGGTGCACAGAGGTAAATTGCACCTTTGTCCCAAAAGGGAAAAAGTGCTAAATTCCTTCCCCGCTCTGCCGGCCCGCATTTGGAAAAGGTTTTCTTCCCTGCTCTGCCGGTCCACTTTTCTCCTCTAGGAAAAATTTATCTCCGAAGCCCACAAGTCCAAGTTAGGGAAAAGTTTCCTCCTCAGGGATGCAGGCCTGCTCTTGGGAAAAATTTCCTATCTAATGGGAATATTTCAGGAAGTTTTGAGTGTGCTAAATGTGAGAAAAATTGAGAGTGAATTTTAGTGAGTTTCTCGGTGTGAGTAGTGAGAATTTACCCTTTTATTTTTAATGTATAATCTAATCATGGTTTGGACCTTGTAACTTAAATTACCCTTAGGGAAATTTGAGATGGTATGGATTTACAACTTAATATTTTTAGGTGTTTATAATGGAAATGTAAAATTGTTGAGTTTAATTATCCTTGAAGCCTTGTGAACACTTACAAAAAATTATTCATAATTTCTATTTAAACCTTGGTTGTTCGTGAGTCTCAAGTGGGGTTTAAGTGGCGTGTTAAACTTGGTATTCAGAGCCATGGGTTCAAAATTTTTGACCCTTGGGCAACACTAGAAAAATTGAGACATGAAATGAACGTAAAACCTAGACACTTTTAATCTAGAAAACAAAACCTTGTTTGAAAATTGAAAAGAAATTACTTGACTGAATAAATTATACATTACATGTGTCAATTGAATGTCAGAATAAAATATAATAAATATAAGTTGTTGAATTGTTTTGCTTGCTAGCGGTATTTTTTTAAACTAGGTAACTCAGAATGTCAGAATTAAATTGATTTTTGTGAACTTCTAGGTAGTGGAGGAAACTTGGTTCCCCTTTGAAAATGTGTTGTTTTACAAGTCCTAAATCTTGATCTAATTCTATGATGTGTTAAGCCCTTTTATGACCCTTCCTTATTGGAATTGTTGGAATGATAAATTCTATGGTGTGACTTTTGTGGCCTAGTGTTGGAGGTTATGTTTAGGAGCCTATCAAATTCAATAAGGATTTGTTAATCGTCTAAAGCTCCCCTCCTTCCTTCAGTGGTTAAACGAGTTAGGTTTTGTTGTCACTTTGGCGACTCAATACTCGTGTGAAGTAAGTGGGGATGTTAGGTCTTTGGGTTGTCACCTTTGATCCAACTTTGCGTGAGTTCCCACTTAGAAAATGTATATCGAGGCATAGCACCCCTAGTGGCGGCCATGAGGGCTCGAAGTGACTTATGATGTTGACTTCTGTATTTTATATTTGAAACTTTGGTAGTTTATCAAGGACCCACATATTATTTTATGATTGTATGAGCATTTCTTGAGGCTCTATTAGTTATTTCTATTTGTGAGATTTCAGACTTTGCAATGCGGCCGACTTAGCCACTTTCCTGATTGGTGATATTCGTGGGTTTTATTGATTTAGTGCACTGAGGAGCTAATTATGGTTGTTGGAGGCTTAGCTAAACATTGTGTAGATCTTCTTGCATTGAGGTTGTAGTTGGTTATATTGCATTTGTATTTAGACCATTTTTTTATGGAGGTACACCCGGGCGTGTCTTGAATGTCCTCTCGAGGTGATTAAATTATGCCTTGGTTGGATGCACAGAACCTTGAGTGTGTTAGGCTCTAGAGTGACTTCATACTTGACCTTGTTGGGAAGAGAGTTGTTATGTAGTATGGTCTAGTTAGCAGTCCAATGGCGGTGGTGGTAATTCTCTTATAATCTGGTAAGAACTTGATCCTTGTCAAAGTAGAAGATGTTCTTAATTATGGCCGTTTGATTATGTTAGGAATTCGGATTTCTTTTGGCTGTGGTTGTGGATGTTATGGGGAAAAGTGTTTTCTGGTAGTGGCTTTTCTTAGGTGGGCATGATAAGTTTTATCAGGGAGTTTCCCTATTCATTATATTAAAGTAGTGACATGAAAAGATTGGATGCATATTGGTAATTATGGTTAGAATTAATCCCATTCAAATATGTGTGTAAGTAAGGTGGTGTTTGTTGCCCTTTTTTACAGATAATAAGTCTACCTTTCCTTAATTTTTTTAGTTACTATGAATAACACTCTATGACCCCTATTAATTTTGGATTACGCAAAGGACACTTATGGATGCTTTGAGTCTTTTGGGCCATGCATTGGGGACATAGTGTCATAGACCTTCATAATTAATCTCGATGGTATTTTCTAATGTGATTCTCTTGCAAAACGGGGTAAACTCTTGGGTAGTTAAAGCCAATGTTGCCAATCAATGTTGATTGTGATTACATTTGACGCTTTCTAGTGAGTATGTGGGGTTCTTATAGTTAAAATATTTCATTTTAATTTTGATTGCTTGGTTGGTGGTATCCTTTGGTAATATGGGTATAGATTTGAAAACTTTCCTTGTCCTATTATGTGATTAAATGTTTGAGCTTAACAACACACATGCAACCTCTAAATTAATAAAGCAAAAAATATACTTCTTAAATGGGTTTTTCCTTATAAATTCTTTTGAGAAATTGTAGAACCCACTAGGAATGTTTATGTACTGTTGTAATTAGTGGGAAAAAATCTCAAATATTTTGTGATCCATGTTGTGTTGATTGTTTCCTAGTCTCTTACAAAATTAATACTGTGTTTTCTATGTTGAAGGTCCTTGTTTCCTTGTGAATTAAAAACTGTGACTGTGTTGATTTACCTCTCTCTCCCATAAATTTAATAGATGTGATATGGTTTACCCTTCCTTCTCATTAATTTTTAATTGACAAGTTGACCACTCCGAAAATCATAAAACTATAATTGAGGAGATTTGCATTGAATCTTAAAAAATTAAACTAGAAACATAGAACAGAGAAAATCAGTCCTTACTTTTAACCGTGGTAGGATTAAGAGAAGAAAAAAACATGTGAGAATAGAAAGGGGAAAAAACAATTTCCATCTACCTTCCCCTATGAGTAAAGTAAATAACTTTTCTCTTTTCTGCCGTTACAGAATGGGAGAGGGGGACGAGATATCAGGACCCTTTGTGGTCATTATAACAACAAACTTGTGATGTCATAATAGGAGAAGGTTAATAGAACAACTCGTAAAGGAATGTGCTTAGAAAATGAAAACTACAAATTTGATTACTTAGTTGAGTTATAACAGAAGTAAGATTTATGTGTATGAGTGCAAGATTATAGTTAAACCTGGTTTGTCACATAATGGAATTGTGAAACACCTAGTGGTTGTAATGGTTATAGTTACTTACACTTCTTGTTCCATCGATGTAAGTTTCCTTTCTTTATGGGAGTTTGGGTCATCCCCTTATCATCACGTAGTTGAAAAGTGTGAGTTGTGGTATTATGGATTGGACTTACCTCTTTTTAAGAAAGAAAACTCCCTTGCCATTTGGTTGTCCTTGGGACCTAAGTTATGGTAATTTTAAGGCAACAGTGTTAAGGAATAAAATACTGGGAAAGTCTTCATTCTTTTGAGTCACATTGTTGTTGTTTCCTCTTTGTCCATGGAAGGAAGTGCAAGATGATGTTATCGTAGATGTACTCATTTTGATATGATACACCATTGGATGTTGTTCGGACCCTTGTTACTTATTTTATCCCTAGGACCCTGCGTGTTCTTTGGTATACGATTTATGCTTGTGCTCTTTGTGATATCTGAGTTGACCAGGAAGGAATAGGAAAGGGGCAATAAGATAAATGAATTCCCTTTGTATTGGAATGGTACTCTTGTTTCGATAGTATATTTGCTAGGGGAGATATAGATGTTTTCTTTTCTAAATGGTTGAGTCTCTAAGCTTTGGTTGGTGTGGAGGTGTTCGATTGTTAAACAAAAGATAAACATTAGGACTTAGGAAACCTTGTGCTCATGAATTGGTCTTAGTATTACCATGAACATTTGACTGTACCTCTCAAGTTAATAAGTGCTTCAATAAACAAGTTCCTCATTATAAATGTTTTGCTGATTTAGGTGTCCTTCCTTGCTGATTTAGGTGTCCTTCTCGTACAAAATTTTGGCCATGGTTGATTCTCCTACCCTTGTCTAAACCATGAACTATGAAAGCATAATTTAACGTTGGTGGAAAACCTTTAATTTGTTTACGTAGTATGTTGTATTCATTGGGAACTATGTGGTCCTTATTTCTCAAAATTATGGAATCATAATTACTTGGTGGTACTCTTACGGATTTTTGAAACTCTATGTTATATGTGTATTTTTAGATCTTGGTTGATAGCGTAAAGTTACTCTCTTAGATTTAATGTTCATCGCCTTGCA
>CM034157.1:77420161-77686474 GCA_019776745.2 Taxus chinensis
GAGACTCCCACTCTAACAGATGGCACTCATGTCATGTATTTGACCCTCCTCATATTGTAGATGGACAACTGATCTTTTCTCATTTGATATTTTCCATCCATAGGTGACATACTACAGGTTTCACATTTTGCATGTTGAACCTTTCTAACATCTAACAGTTATTGATATAAGCCTCCTGAGACAAATAAAATGTTCTTGTTTTTCCTGTCTTCTATTTTTTACATCCAGGATTCTTTTTGCAGCTCATAAAAAATCCTTTCATGTATCAAATGTGGGAGCTAGCCTTTCCCTTAACTCACCAATGTCCTGCATACTATACCTGAATAAGCATATCAGCCAACACATAAGAATAATTCAACTACCATTTCTCTAAGAAGCTCTTGAATAAACCAATGGTCAAATTCCACATCTCAAGTAACCATGCTCATTCATAAACTATCAACCTCATATACCATTTCCTTGGAGCTTGTTTGAGCCCATATAGGCTCTTTTTTCAACCTGCACACAACAAGTCTTTCCCCTTACCCTTGCTTCATACCCAAGTCAGCTGTCGCATATATATCGCTTCATCCAAATCACCATGAAGGAAATATTCTAATCGTGACAACTCTAGTTGCTCTATGTAAATCCTCATACTATAACTAAACTTCATAAAGTATGAATATAAGTTCATCTTAACCAGAGGAAAAATAGTTCCAACCAAATATACCTTCTTTGGTGTAAATCCTTTTAACTCAACCTTGCCGTGCTATGTTTTTTTTCCACCCTCTTCTCCTTGATCCTAGAAAATAACCCACTTGTTCTGTAATGTCCTCTTTCCTACTAGCAACTTAACCAAATCCTAAGTATGGTTCTGTTTCAAAGATTCCATCTCCTCATCCATGTCATGCTCACAGTAGACATGAGTCTTATCCTGCATTGCTTCTTCAAAGCTCTCTGGTCACACTTATCAATCATAAATAAAATAAATAGAAGGGTGTAAATCTTTCTAGAGGTTTACCTACCCTTTGTGGACCTTCTTACAGGGATTTGGGGTATCCAAGGTTTAATCTATAAAGCTGGGCCCGGACATTAGTATCCACTTCTGACAATGAACAATGCTGGTCACCTCCAATCAACGTTGGTTCTGCTAACCGATGTTAGTTCTAGTTCTTTGTAACTGTCGACAGTTCATCTGACCAATGTCGGCCAAGGCCTAACCAAACACACTTACTGTGTATTTTGTAGGTGTTTTCTTTAAAACCTGAAGTTCATTTTCATCTAATCAACTTCTCAATTTTCTCACCTTGGGTACAAAAATTTGATCCATACACATTATCTTTTCAATTCCATTCAACATCCACGACTCCTACCATCGTAGAAATTCTCTAATCAAAAAAAGAAATCTAAAAATCACTCACGAGATCCATAATCCAATAAAAGTTGCATCTCAATGTATTTTCCATCCATTTTTTTCTATTTTCTTTAATCAACCATGCCATAGTCTTTTGAACCAAAAACTTTTAAGAAAAGAACAATCTACCTCTTTCTAGTCCAAGCTAACCTCTGTATTCCTCCATCTAGTGAACTTGCAGGACCACACGGTTAATCAAATAAACCATTGTATCAACACTTCATACTACAAAAACTTTAAATGTTAATCCAAAATTATCCCCCCCCTCATACTTCTAACACTTCCATGATTGTCCGGTCATATCTTTCTACAACACAAGTCTCCTGTGTTCTTCGGGAACCGGTTTCTTTCTCTAAAAGTCACCATTCACCGATAATAATCATTGAAATCCTCTACAGTATCACCACCATTTTGCATATCTAAGGCAACTTCAACTTTGAATTGATTCATTCTCAACAAGGGCCTTTCCAGATTTTAATGTTTCAAAAATATCAGATTTATTTTAATACAGTAAACCCATACCTTTCTTATAGCATCATCAATGAAATTAACATAATACTAAGATCCTCCCAGAGAAAGCTACCGTGAGTAGTCCCCCACACATCTCATCTAAAAGTGTACAAGTTCCAATTTTTTCTCCTCGTAGCTTTCCCAACTTTTGAAATCTCACTCTCTTTTATTTCCATAAAACACATGCTCACAAAAATCAAGAGATCAAATATTATCACATCTGACCAATTACCCGTAGCCTTTAAGATTCTTCGCCTCCTGTCCTTTTTACTCATATGACCCAACCTAATATGCCCCATGCAGCAATCAGAATCTGAAGTGATAATGTAGAAAAGAATCAAACTAACACAGGGTAGACAAATATAACATTCCTACCTTCTACCTCTTGCCACAACCCAAAACCCACTTGATGAATTTCAAAGAGTCTCCTGGAAAAGTAACTGCAAACTAGATTCACCTAATTTCCCTAACAAAAAATAAGATTCCCCTGAGGTTTGGCACTGCATCACAGCTTCAATACCCATGTATTTCCACTTCTCTTTTTTTTTCTACAATTCAGAGATGACTTCCCCTTTACCCAATAAACTGCAAGGTTCATCAATCACCTAAATAAACATTCCCAAATTTGCCCTAGACATAATTCCCCTAATACCCTTATTAGGGGGTGCATGGAAAGAAGCTATGACTCTAAAACCCATGATCATTCTACTTCCAAAGAAATAATAAGAGAAATCTTAATCCTCTGATATAGCAGATTCCCTCCCTTTACCTTTGGTCTGGTTGTTGATTCTCTTTATTCCTTTGACCCAAAAAATTTTCTTTGCAGTCCTTTCTTTCCATATTTCCAACAAGTAATTCCCTTACTCTACTTTGGACATGGATCTGCTATCCCTACTTTGATTTCCCATTACTCCTTACCCTGGATCTCTCCGTCTTGTCTTCCTGCCCTTTTTATTTTCTCTACAATTCAAAGCAGTTTTCTAGATATAATATTGTATCTCCTCTAACGAATTCTTCTTCATTCAAGATTATACTAAACCACAATCATCAAACTCAAAACATTATTAGTAGAAGATGTAATTACTAAAGCATTACCAAGTTATCCCAACTATCAGACAAGAACATAAGATTAAAAGTGCTTTTATAACCTCTTCATCAAATTTATTGCAGACTGATTTTCCTAATTACTAACTACCCGATCGTAATCATTCAAATGACCTAATGCAATCCACCTCTATGCATCTTAGCACTAAATAGTTTCTCTTCATCAAATAAAATTTAGTTGAGCACTAGGTTTTTCATATAAATTAGCAAAATATTTCATTACGTCTACTGTAGAAGCCGCTTCTGTAATATTCAGAATTGCAGCTACTAGGCTCATCGTATAGATCCCAAAGCTTTCTTTTCAAGAATCTTTTCATTTTTCATCAGTCCATCTTTGTCGGTCTGATTTCTCATCCAATGGTACATATAAATCTCTTTGCTAACAGATAATCCTTAAATCGCATCTTTCAGAATTGATATTCGGCGGTCGGCCGTCAAATTTCCTACCTTGGTTATTGTTTTCTCCACATTGTGTAGATCACTCATCGAAACCCTCTCTGAGTAAAATCTGTAACACAACAAAAAACCCTCAAACCGCAGGGTGAAAGCAGCCACGAAAAAAAAAAGAGAAGAAACAAAGAAGGAAAGAAGGACCCCCCCACCCCCAACACCCCCACCAAAAAAAAAAGGGGGGGAGTACCAGTTGTTCGGGTTAGCGCCACACCGGTGGGTACACAATAGCGCCAAGCTTAAGCAGATATGAATATAAAAGAGGATTGCTACCAGAAGAATTAATGCAAAACAGCGAAATAAATCAACACCAACTATAACATGGGTCACCCGTTGTGGGCTAACGTCACCAAGAAACAAGGCCAATCTATTATCCAAAGCGTTAAAACAAGATTACCATGAAGATTTCAATTTTCCACACCCTCTTAGATTTTTGATACTTTCTTCCTTCAAGGTTTGTTTCTTCGCTTTTATGAAGAATTATCTCGCACATATTATCCCTTGTAAGTAATGATTCATAATCTTTCTCACCCTAATTTTAACTTCAATAATAGTCATTTTAGACTTATGGCACTTAGCCATGCAATTAAAATTAAATAAATCTAATAATGCTAAAATAGATATAATTTTCTGAGAGTTAATTAAAATCTTTTGCGCACATGTAATTGCACCGGGTTTCTGCCTAACTTGCTAGTTTCTACTTTCCTTGACCCGATGTCGTCTTTCCCTAACCATGTCGGTTAATGTGTTTTCCTAGAAAGTTCCAATTGCATTAAAAAAAAACAAGTATTGGAGCACCACCCTCCCCAACCAACATCAAAGGCAAGAACAAAACTGGAAGAGAAGGATCACACCCACCTCCCATACGGCTGAATGGGGAGTGATGTCCACAATCTCTGTATGAAAAGTTTTCCCAAATCAACTACTTAATCACTGACAAAATAAAACTGGCT
Source organism: Taxus chinensis (assembly GCA_019776745.2). Lineage (NCBI taxonomy): Eukaryota > Viridiplantae > Streptophyta > Pinopsida > Cupressales > Taxaceae > Taxus > Taxus chinensis. The sequence goes on from CM034157.1 coordinate 77,424,572, forward strand.
TCACCAGAATAAGCTTCCCCCACAAGAAGGACTATCAAATGTGAACAGATCAAATTCAGATACAAACTATCTCACAACCTCAAGAGAGATACCCGACCCCTACTAAAGAAAATGCTCAAAACAAGAACATACAATATGAATATAGAAGTTTGAGCAAGAGGCTAAAGTGGTGAGGATCCCTGGCCTTAGACTCCTCTCATGAATTTCCTATGTCACCGCCACGAGTGAGCAATATCACCCAAAATCAACAACGGTTGATGAAGAAGATGCCATGCATATGACTTGGTGCAAAATGCAACAATGGGTTGCAATGCAAGGAACATCAGAATGTGTGTCCATGTTTGACCTGTTTAATAGCTGAATCTCAGTTTCCAAGCCTGGTGAATGTACAAAACTCATGTTTCCCATGATCCTTAGAAAGAGTTACGCAAACAAAATACAAGTTTTTATCAATGTTGTGATTCCAATGAAGTATATGCCTCGAACAACATGTCATGGTGAGATTTTCCACTTAACATGTTGATATGGAAAGCATACCATATGAATATCTACCAATACCTCCACAGGAAACACATAAACAGAGCATGCAAGAAAGGGGCATGGTATTTTCTCAAAAGAGCCATGCCTATAAGTAAAGTAGTAGACACACATGTGTTACTATAATAGGTACAGAGGTGGAAGAACGTGTATTAAAAAACCTAATAGGATTATGAGCAATCAAGATAAGGAACCAGGGTTCAAAGACTGGCAGATCAATGTCCGTTGGGTAACAAGAGCCATACCTCAAGTGTAACTAGGAGCATGGATATGGTTGGTCCACAATATGAGGTGAGGTTGTAGGCATGAGCATGGATCTGCTAGGAAGCATGAATGTTGTTGTGGGACTAGGATCATGGATAATGGTTCCACAATATGAATGGTGATGCACTCATGCATGCCACTTGAAATTTAATCTATACCATTTATTCTATGATATAAAAACGCAATTTTAAACCAATCACTTACTAGAACTACTTCTCCTTCCTCAAACTTAATGCTTAAAACAAACACACTCCAATTCCTTATATACAATGGATTAAAGTTTAAATAGAAAAACTTATTTATTTATATCATTTATCAACATGATGGAAATTAAGAATATAAGTACAATTGTTAACTAGTAATAATAATCTCTAACAATAAATGACATAATATCGGACAAACATCCATCGCCCAACCTTGGATTCTCATGGCTACCTAAGCACAAGTCAACAATATGGTGTACTATTTTTTATACCCTCCAGCTTTCACAAATCCACACCAACTTTAATTTGTCTTAATAGAAAACTACAATAATTATGCCTAAATTGACGTGGTGCACAGACATTGCTATAGTATTTTGCCTTTCTTTGGGGCAACCTTTGTGAAACCTGAAAATACTATTTTTAAGTTTTCACACCACCGTGTCGAACACCTTCACAAACTCGACACAATAGCAAAGTTCTAGTCCTGTTGCCACCTTTGGAATCCCAAAAAACATTTTTGGGGTTGTTTCTCTTTCAAACACCTCTTAATAACTACACTTGTGGTGGAATATGCAGCTACCAAGCACCTTATACCCCAAACATGATATCGATGATTTGGATTTTTTTGGAACAAGTCCAAATCCTGAATAGGCTATCAGTGTTTTCGAGTTTTCGAGCAATATTGAACCCTAAACATTTTCAAGTAAGTGAAAACCTATAGCATGTCCAGTAGGTGTTTGAAACTGACACATTCAAACAAGTTGAACACATAAAAATTGATTATTGGTGACCAGGGGTTAGACTAAACCAAATTTTCAAAGTGCAGTTGAGATGCAGAGATGTTCAAAAGTCCCGAAAATGTGAATCACTAGGTGTTGACTGAGATTCATTTGTGACGAAACTTTGCAATTTGGTTTCCGAAATTATTAGATTTTCTGAAGTCCTCGAAAAGCCAAAACAACTGGACATGGACTAGGTTTTTGGAGTGTTACCACACTTGTACAAATTCTTATAGTTTAGATGCCATATATGTCCCTCAAAAGTCCTTAAAACCTGACACACTAGTGGAATTTATGAAATTCGAACACCTCAAAATCCCAAAATGCCACTTGGGGCAGAAATATTTAGTTGTCCAACACCCTGCAAATCCTTAAATGACCGGGTAAAGTTTTTGACTTTTTAACAACCCTGCAAATCTTAAACACATAATGGGCGACAAAAAACAAGGAAGAAACACTATCCTCATAATTCGAATGTCTTCGAGACAAAACTTCAAATCCCACCAAATGTTTTTGAAAACCTGATAACCATATATTTTATTTTCTGATTTTATTTTGAGCCAAGAAGATGTCGAATATATTGTAGATTTCAACACAAACATGTTAAACAACCAAAAAAATTGAAATCACCTACATCACATACTAGGTCAGCTTATAAGTTGAAACCTAAGTTTTGACCCCTGTAAATTCAAACATCCTATGTATGGTTTTATGTTAGACTTTTGGATAAGATTTTTGCCAATTTTCTTTTAAATCCCACTATACCTTGAAAACCCAAGTTATGAAATAAAACAAACATTGATAAAGCTAGAATGCTAGATGTTCTAATAGAGGACTGGCATGCCAGCTACCATTCACTCTAATAACTTTTAGTTGTCCCAATCCGAGGTTAGGAATGGATATGATCAAATACACAACGTGGAAATCTGTGTGGAGTGGTGAGAATCCAAAAAATAATCAAGATAGAAAAACTCTTCATTTATTCATGCTAAGCCATTACCAAAAATATGTCATTGAGGTTACATTTCATATATGAGAAATTAGGTAACCCAAAAAGGTAACCATCTCAACTCAATTAGAACTGGATTAGATACAGTACCTTTAGGAACCATAATAACCACTCAAGCTAATTAGAAACATGTATGTAAAGCCTACACCATCACATTCACCATCATTATTTATTTTTTTATGTGTATTTTTTTTTCATTATTTTTTTAGTACCAACATAGTTATCCAAAAACAATATTAATCGCTACAGTCGTCAAATACATTTGAAATCCGCACTTAACTGGTGTTACACATAGCAACCACCCCAACTATTGTAAGGTCATCCACCTTATTGTAACTTGTTGTACGTTATATTTCTTTAAGCTAACACATTTATTTAAATTTTCCCTACCTATTAGGCACAACTAATTGCATTGGTGCGATGATGTATTGCATAAAGGCATACAATCAATTCTACCACCAGAATAGCTTGAACTAACTCTTTTTTAGTAGTCATAAAAATAAGAATTGATTTATTATAATTTGATGAGTTAAAAATTCTGCATCTATTTTTAATCAAATATTTTGTCACTTGGATCATCCACCACTTTTTCTAAGGTAAATAATCTGTTCACTGGCTCACTGCTACATATATGAAGGTTCATCCAACTATACCCCAAAATGGGGTTAAGCACCTCTAAGTACAAGCTCGCGATCAAGTTGCACAACGAGATCTATAATACAGAGTGAGATGTCATCGTAATTGACAAACCACGAGGCCGTTTTGATGTTGCATCGTGTAGAATGATATTCATATTTTTGCGGTTCAGTAATTTAGAATGGAGGAGTGCATCACAAATGCGTTTTTGCACGATGTCAATCAAAGAGTAGAAAATATGTTTGTGGAAATGTTTGTAGTGTAAAAAAATTAGGCGGAAGATTACGGAAGGTTGTGGAATTATAGGATGCCATCGTCTATTACACAAAAATGCACCATCTAAGCATGATTAAACTTGGTCATAATATTTATGCATGTCCGATGCATATCCATCATCATGGTGAAATGCTCTGACATGATGCCTTGACATTGAGAGAGACTCAACGATAAGAGAAATGCATTACCCACCACTTCCACAAGCCTATTAATGGAGGTGTGAATGTTTGTGCCCTTTGAAAATAGATAGCATAATTATTGAACCTTGTTTATATTAATTTGGTTCAATTTTGCACAGCTCAAAACATAATAAACTTGGTCTATTATTGTATACTCTTCTCACATGTTGCTTTAAGACAAGCATACATGTACATGTTTATAGGTGAAGTTACACCTTTAATAAAGGAGTCAACATTCATCTTCATTCTAAGGATAGTGAGTTGTTAAAAAATTCACATATCCGCTCACACAATATTACAAATTATGTTTGTAATATTCTAACAATTAACATATAATAATTAACTATTAATGAATAATTACTCACATAATTATTTATTTTACTATAATCACTCACCCAACAATATCAACCAATACATGTAGTTTATAGAGTTACTACATTAAATAAATTATTATTCTCTTCATTTTCATTTCAAATCAATTATCATTTATCACAATAAACAAGGGTGAGATTTTTTTAACATAAGATACTCAGTACAAAGATCAGGGAGTAGGGTTCTAAGGGCGGTAACCCCTAGCAGGGTTGAGGGGGTAACACCCCTTACAGGGTTTGGAGGCAGTGCCCTTGGCATGTCCCCTATCATGAAATAGGGTGGAGTTGAGGGGCAACGCCCCTTGACACCAAACATAATTTTATAATTTATTCCTCCTTTGAAATTGAAAAAAATCAAATATTTGTGAGAAAAAAATGATTACTACAACTTGTACGATCATGATGTTGCTTTTCGATAAAAAATGTTGGTTTCGTCTATGGAAGAAAAAATGTTTTCCATTCAAAGAATTATGTAGGAAACTACTACTCACTAAATACAAATACGAAGTGCAGATAAGAAATGGAAATGGAACATTGAGATCATGCTCCCCCCCCCTCAATATGAACATTTCACTTATTCGACATCGAAAACATGACCCGTTCAAACAAATACTACACACTAGCTGAAACTAGAACTCTGATAATAGAAGCACACTGGTAATCAAACACAAAAATAAAACTGACACACTCACTGTCACCATAGATTTGTGTGGCCCCGTCATGTTTTGACTGACGAGAAGTCACTGACATACCTCAATCCTCCCGTGCATCTGTCCTCCATTGTATGTGCTGCTAACTCAGCTGGATGATTATCTATGAAAAAACATTCCTGGTTGTCAATATAAAAATTAAAAGAATGGTAATATTAAAAATGCATTTGTAAGGGAACAAGATTAATAATATATATTGTACTGGTATATAACAATGAAAACTCATAAGACTTAACTATACTATTGAACAATATGAAGTTTTAAATCACTGCTGATACTGGCCAAGTTGGGTTTCCAACTCGGCGATTTGAACTAGGCCCAAATATGATCAATATAATTGAGCTTACCAAGCTCATGACTATATTCATTGACTTTTCCAATTACCAATGTAAAAAAACTATCGCTAGGATTAATGGTATACTAGCCAAATTGCATCATAATGCCACATATTAATTTATTTCAACCAAAACCATTTCATACTCAATCTGACTCAGTGACTAAATGTACTTCCAAAAAATCCATAATGGTGGTCACCACCTGGGCTCTTAGTAAAAAAAATGCAGATTACTGTGTTATAAAAAGCATGGAGTTAGAAAGCTTTAAACATAAATATGAAATTCCCACCAAAAATGTATAGACTTATCCTTGGCATCGTATTAATTTACTGGACAAAAATGACAATGTGGGGGAAACCTTACGTACAACACTTTTCCACATGGTTTTAACCAATAAATGGAGACCAAGTTTCATACATCCAATACTTGTCAGGTGATCCCAACGACCAAACTAAATAAACATAATTTCTAAAAAAATTATTTAAATGTGTATATAAGTCCGTGGCCAGCAGTGAAACATGTGGTGGCGACTTGGAGGAGTGTTATCCCAAGGTGGCAATACGTGGGGGCCGATATTGCTAAGATGGATCCAAAGCATTTGGATATCTCCACATGGAGAAGAATCAGAAGGGGGTTCATTTGACCACAGTCCACTTGGCAATATAGTTAAGGTTTAAATTACTATAACATTGGCACATTAGTCTATAGGTTTTAAGGCTTATATTTGGAGCGGCCCTTATAGTTTATATTCGCATAACACTATAATATTAGCTCCAGATAGGCCGCATGTATATAGTTTATAATGCAGTTGTAGATCATTTCACGACCAGGCGGACCGGAAATTTGCAACATGGACATTATTAGGATGCTTTAAAAGGTAAGGGGTCACAAACTGATTAACCCTTTTACTAATCTATGATACTTTATAGGATATTTTACAAACCATAAAATCAATTGATGTGTATAGTCCAAATACGTCTTAAACTATATAGTATTAGAGTAGTTTAAATTTCCCTCTCGTCAGATATATGTCATGATATTCAATCTTATATTTGCAAAAATCTATAGTTGACATTAGATCTAGTTAGAAATTATATATTGACTATAAACTCTTGGACAGGTGAATTCAAATCGAAACGATGTAACAACAAACATAAAACCTCCTACAATCGAACATGGGACATGCATACTCTACATTGTTCCTTTATTATCATTATGTATGTAAACCACTGAATAGTGTAAAATAACACTTGGAGCATTTTTTACACACCTGGGGGAACATGAGTAAAACATAGAATAAAAGAAAGAATTACAAATATCCTATTCCCTATGACAAATTTGTTGATGAAGCCTTTTATCCTTTATTTAACTCTTGAATTCTATCCCCAAAATAATTCAACCTGTGACATATTTGAGAACTAGTAGAATATATAGGGAAATATTTTATACAAATATTTATCGACCGAAACCATGGTTTCACACAAAGACTACTTGGTAATGATGCTTCCAAATGAACACTACATGTGCGGGTAAATATCATTTTGGATGCTCTCCTCATTCACCTGATGCACACTAAACAATAACGGAGCTGCCTATTGTCTCTTAAAAGTCCATGGGGGTACCCACATTAAAAGAGTTTCACTACTGATACCTAATCTTGATTTGGTCCAACCTTTGCGAAAATACACATCCATTAGTTAATTAATAAGTAATTAAATTACGCTACGCTCTAGTATTTCAAATGTCAGAGTACATGAGGTGAGAATATAAATTAGCCAAATATATAGCCAAAATTGTATCTATAACATTAATAGTAAGGTGTAAATAAATATATTAAATAGTAAAAAAGATGAGAACATGAATTTGACATGTGAAAATCCCTAAAGGGGAAAAACCACAGAAAGTAAGAATTTCCATTATATGAGAAACAATATTACTTATACAAAACACTAACATCTCAAAAATCCTCACTTCGCTCTGATAAATTCACTTGAATTGAATTTAACTGATACAAAATATATGTGCCCACAACTATATTTAAATATGCACCAAGGGTTACTAACACATTAATCTGATGGGGTGTTCAACCCGGTTTATAAATAATAGTAAGTTATTAATCCAGAGTAATGGATTTCATAATAGGTAAAGTTTACTGGGAGTTAAATACATTCAAGTTGGATAGTTCCAACTATGGATTATGGAGAATTATTTAATTATAAACTAAACATTATATAGCACTTAATATTACCATCTAACACAGATATAGTTGAATTATACACATAGTTAAGAAGTCCATGGTTTAGATATCTTTAAGCACAAGTTAGAAGAACTCTAAGTCTATGGAGTCAACGGTATACTATGATTGGTTGTTCATCACCTACAAGCTTTGGTGTGTGTGCATTCGTAAGGAAGGAGTAAATAAATTTTGTGTGGATAACTTCTAATCATCATAAAGGATTGTCAATGACTGTGAATTATTGAAAAAAGTCGTAGAATGATCAATTATTGTGAGCTTTTATCTATCTTCACAGGGGATCTTCACTAGAGGAACTCATGGATCTGAAGGGCTTAAATGGAAGTCACTACAATAGCATTCTAAGAAGGATATCTAAGTTTAGGGGAGCCTATATGTGAACTCCAAATCCAAGCTTGTAAGGTGTTTAAGTAGATGATGTAAGACTAAGTGGATGGTGATTGTCGGTATGTTGATATAGGAGAAAGATATTTTGATCAAGTGAGAGCGTATCATCATTTGGATCATCTAGGTAGAATCATAGTGAGTGATCATCAGGAGGTCGATTCTTTATCTTCATCATCACAATCTCCACCTCCCTTGTATGAAAGGTTCTCTCTCTCTCTCTTCTTTATTTTTCAGTGAGATATAGGTAGTATGCTTCCAGGGTGAGCTTCTTAGTGGTTCTCTCATGTGTGTTCTGATACTCCTTAGTTGGGCATGTTGAAGTTTGATCAATAATCTCCTTTAATATTTCGTTTAGGGCCAATAGTGACTTTAGGATTATAGATGTTGTGTGCAAGTGCTATTAGTTGTAATTAAGTTAATGAAAATAAAGACTAACACCTAGTAGTCTTAATTAGACAAAATTTAAAGCAAATTCTAAAGCACCATCAAGATAAGAGCTAAACAAGGTTAGACAATAACATTCATTTGCATTTAAAACTTCAAAGCATAAATCAAACTAAGCATGCAAATTTAGTCAAGAACCTCTACTCTTTTGATTAACAACAAAATTAAATGGACCTATGTAGGCTCCATGGCAATCAAAGTGGTTGTTTTTTGATATCCAAGAACCTAGGAATGAGAGCTTATCAAAGTTGGGCTACAAGACCCTTTTGACACCTCCCATATGACCCAAGCACTTTGGCTAGAAAAAGAGGCTTAACTCTTCAAGTGGTGAATTCTCAAGAATAACAAAGGAAAGCTTTTAGTCTATTTTCTATGTGCTTTGCTTTTGTCTTCTCAAGGAATTTAGGTGTAAGTGTAAAGGTAGGAGGAGGGCTCTTTATATAGCCCAATGGATAAAGGAACCACTACATCCCTTTGCATGTGGGATAATAGAGATGTTGAGTTAGTTATGGATAAAGGGGGTTTAGATAGGGTTGAGTTAACTTTAGGAGGGTTTGTTTGTCCTTTAGTGACTCATGTGGATAAAATGGGCCTTATTAATTAATCAAGGTGATTTAATTAATAGATGTGCAAGCTTATAAAAGCTTTTTAGAGGAATATTAGCATGATTTAGACTATTAGAAGGGGATTAAATCAATTGAATATTGATTTATTGGTTAAATGAAAGGGGAAGCTAATTAATTAATAATAATTAATTAGTCTAGATAGAAGGGGGGATTAATTAACGGAAGGTCGTTAATTAGGTATTTAGTTGGATAGGTGACTTAATTAATTAGCGTAGTGTAATTAATTAATGATGATAAGAGAGAAGATGAGTCTCTTTGATGATATGTCACCAATTTGCGGGAAAGGGAGATAATTAGCGCAATTTAAGTATTTAAATTGCTCAGGCATAATTATGGGTGTCTACATTTTCCCCTCTTTGGGGTGGCGTAAGTGACGCCACTTCAAAGATAGTAGACGGATGAAATTTTGAAGGGATAGAAGAAAAATTAGTAGGAAGTGAGAGATGCTCCCCTCGAGTGTCAATAGGGTGATGAAGGAAGACGATCGACGATCGAAAAAGGTGAGAAATAGATAGAAGAATGGGCAGGGTTTGTGCAAAGAATGCCATACCAAGTAAGAACACAGATGCTAATCAAACAAGATTAGGGAAATTCACCAGAATGACTTTACATAAAACCTTTGCAAACAAATGCAGTAATAATATATTATTATGGATGCAATACACTGAGAATGGATAGGCAAGGAATAACTCTAAGAACCAATCAAGGTTGTAGATCAAGCCATAAATCATGGAAATAACTAGTCATCAAAGAACTAGTCAAGACCATAGATTTAGGAGAGAACTAGACATCAAGGATCTAGTCAATACCATAGCAAGGAAAGAACTAGTCAATGTCATAGATCAAGGAAAGAACTATACCTAACAACTAGATAATATCTCCTAAATCTAAATATAAAAGAAATATCCACACACAAAAGGTAGAATGTACCTATGAAAAGGTAAATACCATATGGGGTTAACATACGAAAACTGGTCTATAATTGTCCATTTTAGACATTATATGAGCTATAAAATTTTCAGGGAAAAGACAGTTACCAACTTCAAACATGTAGACAATTATGGAAAATTAGTAAGCAACATGTTTTCATGATTTTAAACCTTCACAATGAGAGGTCTACAATAGTTAAAAATATGAGAAGGAAACAATGTTGCTTTACAAATTAATTTAATAGGGAAAACAAGTACGAACGCACATATCCAACCCAACAATGGTCAAGACAGTTGTACAAATGTTTTGTTATCAAATTGAAGAGATCCACATGTTGTGACTTGAGGGACAAGGGTTAAAGCAATGATGCCCTGAGAAATGATACATCAAGGGGAAATGATAATGGACATTAGGTCTTTTAAGTTCTAAAAGTTGTGATGCAACGAAATAACACCACAACAAACGTGCCCTAGAGTACAGATGAAGCAAGCAACTAGCTTTGTGAATGGTTGTGAATTCTGATCCATGAGTCTGTATTAATCAGGGAAGATGTGAAACAAACCAGTAGGATATGGAGAGAATACCATGCGCAAGACACAAGTTTATCCATAATAAGCAGGTTACCTATTTTTACTAGGGTTTTTTACTTTTTAGGATTTTGTGAAAAAAAAATTGATGCCTATGTTTACAAACCAATTTTGAAGTGGGATTTATATACATGTCATATAAATAATTTTGTTTAGGCATTTTTTCTGAAAATGCGGTGGACAAGTAGAAGAAAATGTTAATAAATAGAATGAAGGGCCTAGGCATCTTAAGAGAAATTCAGTGTCTCAAGGAATTTGAAGAAAGAAGAAATTTTAGGTGACAAATAATAACCTTGTGAATAGTGGAATAAATTAATAAAATAATTATTTTTGAAATTTTAGGAAAATAATTATGCTACGAGTTGTGGATAAGAAGAAAAATCACCTAGGAGCAATAAAATTGTCCCTAGGGAGACCTTTGGGGTATTGGATCACAACAAAAAATGCCCCATGGCATGGTGAGAAAAAATAAGAGGTTTTAATTATTTAATAAAAAATAATTATTCAATCATGAACTAGGAGAAAATGGGCGAAAAACGAGCCTATCCAGGATATCACTGTTAATTTGAAAAAGGGGTTAATATACCCCACCAGGCTGGGGGGGGGGGGGTAAAATTCGGACCATATTCATTTCATACCTGAGCCACTCAAAGAATGAGGCTCTGATAATCAATGAGGAAATGGTGATCAGTATGAGACTGATTGAAAAAGAAGATTTCGTAGGGTACCATATGGTGCTTCTGACGATGGTGTCTTTGTGAGTAACTCAAACCTTATTGTTTAATTTTTGTCTTTAATCTCTCCTTTTTTGAATTAGTGTTAGGAAATTGTGATCACACAGTAGCACAGGTGTCGATGTTAAAGGGGGCACAGGTGTCTCTTTAGGGGCAGGTGTTGTACATGCAAAGGAACTACATAAATGCAAATGCATACGTATTCGTACACATGTAATATGTGTTACACAGGAAACATCAGGTAGTACTATTGTGAAAGTGGGTGCACACACATAGAAAGGTTTTTGGGTTTTGCAAATATTAGCTGATGCGCGGAAATGCCAAAATGATGTGGAGCACATGCAATCAAGATTTTAATCTCTAATGCACATTTGAAATTGTATGCCTAAATGAAGTTGGGCACTACACCTAAAAAAGGAGGTGCGCATATGCAGAAATGTTTTGTAAAGATAGTGTCACTAGTAGCAGTTGCAAGGTTGAGAAAGAGAAATGCCACGAAAATGATGACACTTAGAAGAAAAGTTAGGAGTTTTGGGTTAACCTAAAAACAATAGGTAGATTTTTAGAAGAAATCCATTAGTGCATCTGACATCCAACTTGGGATTACCATATTTTGCAACCCTGTGCTTCAGATGTGGGAGCACATTCACCCGGATCCAGCTGTCTTGAGGGGAGTCATGCATCAGACAAGTCGTAGACCGACCATCATGATAGTACTTCTTTGAGGCAGTGGGCCTATCCCCAATTGTCTTCGTCAGATGCCTTCCATTTTCATTTGGACCATCATCTACTTACTGCATTGTCATGAGCGATGGCATAGTTGAGAGCCAGTGCTTTCAGACTTCCTACATGGGAGAGATGACCATGACCCTGGAGGATGTATAGCAGATTCTCCACAAATTTCAGGGCACCTGTGATTGAGTACACCTTATTGTTGGGCAGATTAGGGATACATGAGTGACTTGTTTGAGAGATGTCACATGACGATTTGCATGGGATTATGAGATTTTGCAGGTTTGCATGAGTTATCATTTATGATGGACATTACACTTGGGGCCCCCTATATATTATGGCACTTATCAGTGGTTTTTGCTAAACTGAACAAGAAAGGGACCCACTTTCCACTAAACATGCTTAAACATGAATTTTTAACCTTAAAAACATAAATCTAATGCAACTTGGTGAACACTCATTGCAAAGATCCAAATACTAAAACCCTTATATGGGATCATACATCTTAATATTTATGCATATACTAGAGGATAGTGGGGCCTACCATCTTACTATATATTTGGTCATGGGACCATATTGATATCGAGTGCCCGTATGGAAATTCCTATTTTTTGCATTTGAGATAAAGGATCCATAATTACCATGGCATGGTTTATCAGTTGGTGGGGATGTACAAGGCCAATGAGGAAGTTATACTAGGCAAAAATAAAATATTTATAACTGTTACTGTTACCCAGAGAGGGATATCAGGGATGAGAGACCCTAGTGTGCACATTGTTGTTGCCTTAGTAGGATTCTGCATAGAGCTTCTGTTTGCACATCTAGAAATTTTTCCTTGGCAACTCCAGCTACTCCATTTCTATACTAGGTGTTTGAGATGAACAACAACTTGGCATGATATAGGGGTTTCCGCCTCTGACATATGGTATGCTGATAGGGACTTAGAGAGGCTGACTGATGGGGCCGCATATACAGCATGACTCGAGCGGAGGGCCAGACTCTTCTAGAGGTGGCCCCATAGGTATGGTGCCCAACAACTATAGCATAATGAGATCTCACTATCATGGATTGCCTCTTGCCTGGATCGTGATTGTTTTACTGCCAATAATGTCACACACATCCCATACTTGTACCTACATTTTTTAAAATAAAATTTCAGCAGGGATGCAGAAATGAGGAAGTGCATATGCACTTAGTAAAAATAAAACATTTATAACTGTTATTACCATTGCTAACGGGGATTCAGGGATGAGGAAGCGGGATCATTGTTGCTACCGAGCATTTCTCAGTACATGTTCCGCATGCCAAGTGAAGTCTTTCAACATTTATAACTAGTGGCACTCCATGATATAATTGGGTGTATGAGATGAACGACAACCTGCAAACAATAGTCAGAATGTACTTGAAGAGCTTGATGGGGATCATATTCGAGTTCAGTCCAGGAGTGATGAGGGTGCCCACAAGCATAATGAGTCTCGGACCCCCACAAGTAGCGAGTCACACATTGCCTAGTGGAGCTAGGATGAGGGTGTTTTAGGGATGGTACAACCTGCATACAACGTGGCTGCGTCAAATTGGCCCAGGTGATGAGCCCCTATCAGTGATGACCCAACTACCAACAATGTCACTCGCATCAATACTTGCACCTGCATTTTTGAAACCTCCCAGTATTTTGTACTAATAACTCTGTGATCCATTTCCAACCATCAATCACATCATATTCTACATGTTTATACATTAAAATTTACCAAATCTCCAATTTAACATATTTCATACACAACCATTATATGTTTAGTTCCCATGTAGAGCACAAAGGTATGTGTACCATGACGTTATCAGACTACCGGATATCCAGATGATTGGTGGATTGCTCGCAAGCTGCAAGTGAGCTTCAAAGGTGACTGAATATTGAAAAACTAAAGACTGTTTAATGGAGCACATGTGGTGAAGCTACCTCATGAAATCACATCTGGACAATAGGCATCTCAAAACCAACCGTACATCCATCAATGTATTATTTCTCTCATAATAGTTATAGTGAAGAAAGCCACCGCTTATTGAAATCCTAAACTAATAATAATGATTGTATGTCATGTAGCTCTTATGTAGGCATTTTTTGCAGGTGAAGATAAGCCAACCGCTTATTGATACATGCCTCTTGAAGGTTATATAATTTGATATTTGTCGAAGTAGGCAATTTAATATTTGAGTTCATTTTTGGTATACAGATTGATATTTAATAATACTGAGTGCTTATATGCTGCAGTGGCATTTTTGATGTACTGCATAGAAATTGCCATTTTTACATAGCAAATACATCACAAGGTAATCATAGGCGTTTTTGAAGACCAGATTTATGAAATTATTATTCATTATTTTAATTATAATAGTTATCATTTAATGTTTTTCAATCATAGATAATATTATTTAAATATGTTAATATTTATTATTCCCTATGTTCACATGGTATTAAATTTTAATACTTAATATGGAAATATACAATAATTATGTTTGTAGTGGTTGTGGTCGTCGTCTTCATTGTCATAATCATCATGCCTTCATCGTCAACATCGTCATGATGAAAATGACAACGATGATGTGATGATCGTATATGATTGATTACTTCATGCGATGACCATTCCTCAACGATGATAAATGAATGATAATGAATAACGATGATGATGAATATGATCGCATTCAATGATGGTGTACGTACTTGATCGATAATCTTGATGATCGATGACAAGATCGTAATGATGATGATGAACAATACAATGATGATGGAAATGATGATGATGTGATCAAAAATGACAATGACGACGGTGCATGACGAGAATGATGACAGATGAAGATCGCTCATGATGAACGATGATGAACAATTACAATGGTGATGATGGTGATGATGATTGATGTGATAATGGTGATGTCGATGACGATAGCTCAATGATGTGATAATGGTGGATGAGAATGACCATGACCAGGAAGATGGAGAGAATGATGATGATGATGATAATGAAGTATTCTTAAATCGATCATGGAACCTAAGTGCACAAATTACTAAGCATTACGATACAAACAAACGAGCAACACCTTCATTCGATGATAATTGCAAGTAAACATACCGATATATGTTTATTGGTAAGATTTGGTTTTTCATTAAACAATTTTTTCCTTGTTTTTTATTTATGTGAAAGAATTTTTTATTATTTTCGAGATTTTTTAAAAATTATTTTATATAGTTTTTGTAGATTGGATGAGAATTGATAATTTTCAATTTTTTTATATGTTCGTTGGTGAAACAATTTTCCATTTTTTTGGGTCCTTGTGAGGATTCCATTGCACGGATTGTTTTTGTGTTTTGTGAAGTATTTTTCTATTGCTTTTGTCACATGTGAAAAATCATCATTCCAGTCAAGGTTGTCCATATTTGGTGCCCCTTCAAACCATATGAATCCATGCACATGTGGCAAACCTCTATGCTTCCATTCATATCTAGACCAATAATCTTCAACTTTCATTCTTTTTTGTAATATCTCCTTTCGGAAAAGTGTATGTCATAGGTGCATATAGTGTGCCACTATATGTGGATATTTGATGATATATTGCCTTCACCAATTTTGGGCTTCTTGTGGTTTATTTTGTGGTGTTCCAGACATTAATGCATGTAGACTAGGCCAATACATATCAGCTGCGCTCAATGTGAAAAAATGGCGGGTGATCTGATCTAATGCAACATGTCAGTCAATTCACATGAAATTTTCCCCAATAATACCTTGTACCACTCAAGGATGTTCCGAAACACATCAAATGATCAACCAGATTGGAATGGGGAACATTTTGCATATGCTCATGTAATTCATTGATGGTGATTGTCATATCTTGGAGGTGTTTCTTGACAAATACAACATATAATTTTGTGCACGATGTCTTATGATCATATTCATCATGTAATACCTGAATCGAGGATGTCAGCAAAATTGGTGATCCCTATATCGAATTAAATGTTTTACAAATTCATGTGCAGACGAGTAAACTCGAAGTTTCCAATCATGGTACTAACCAAACATTTTCCTATCCGCCGAAATTTTCATGTTTTATCATTCCTAAGAAAACCTCGACTCTGTCCAGTCAGTCCAAATGATTTCCCAATCAATGTGCATCTAGGGTATGCATGAGGTTTATTTAGGAAAATTTCACTCATTCCCCCTAGGTGATTTTAGGACGTTCATTAAAAATGCAAATGTTGGGCAGTCACGGGAAGGGGCTATCGCTAGCCTTCCCGAGACAGGATCACCTCCTTGGAACAAAATCGGAAGGGAAAAATTCATCATGGAGATGAATGGAATACCTTATGTCATCAAAGAAATGATTTTTGGAAGGTTTAGAGAATTTTTTTAAGACTTGGAGCAGTCTGAGTGAAAAACAGGGTTCATAAGCCTAGGACAATACACATGCCTAAAACAGATGATGGGCTTCAAAAGAAGATTTCTGAGAGCTCCAAATGGATTTGGAAGTAAAAACAAAACATCTTTTGAAATGAGGATTACAATACCTACATGATGGTGAAATAATTATTTTTCACAACACTTTGGCACATATGATTGGAAGACAGTTATTCTCAGGTACAAATGGAGTCTCAGATCAAAAATTTGATTTTTCAGGGATCAAATGATCGAATCAAGACACGAGACACACATCATTGGATTAAAAATTCCATTTCCAGTCATGATCATATAACATTTTACTAATAAATTCCAATGGAAGCTCAAGTTATCTGCATTCCAAGCTACCCTCTAAAAGGTAGTTCAAGACTAAGTCATTTTTTTTGAGAGGACACGTGTCGAGCACCAAGAGCCTGGCGAGATTTCATGTCCCACACGTCCCTAAGGTCAGGTAAATTACCCCTTGGAAAATTCTCCCAGCTCTCATGTTACCCTTGGGACCCTCATATGACATCCATACCTGGCAGTTCAACCCTCAAGTGCTTATTTGGAGCATGCATTCCCTGTCATCGGATCAGTCGCCACATGTCAGCTCCAGGACCACCGTGGAATTTGATGTACCTTATGCACCTAAGGTGGAGGACATCAGGCCTTAAAAAATGTGCCCAACCCCTATAGGGAGTCTTCTGGACACCCATGTGACCTCATTTCAGCTCCTGGTGCTTTAAAGCAATTTTTTCCTCCTTCATCCTCTGTCGTTGGATCTAGTGCCACATGTCACTGCGTCTTGCTCATTATGGAAATTGATGTCCCTCACATCCTTGAGGTCAAGAACATCGATTTTTGAAAAAATGTCACCCTAACCCTAATTGTGCATATCTTTTTAAAAATCTCCCAAGTGTCGCTTTCTTCATTTCTAACTTCTAAACATTTTTGTGCACTCCATTCCTCCATTTCTTCCTCTGCAACATTCTACCGTCACTCCGCCATTGCAAATGCCCAGACCAGCTCGACCCAAGCAATGAAACAAACTCCCCACGGTGATTTTCAGGTCTCAGAAGGATCTTTCATCAAAAAAAGAAGGAGAAACAAAGAGCAAGAAGGAGAAAACAATGAAAATCCCCATAGCCTAAAAACAGAAGATCTAAAGAAATGTTGCAAACCAGTGCATGAAACAAAAAACCATTTGATTCTGTTCATTCCTATATCCAAGACCATCAGAAAGACACCTTCAAACTCCCCCCTCATGTGACAGAGTAGCCACAATGAAGAAATCTCATTTCTGGCTCAACGAAGAAAGAAGTAAGATTTCCCATCAAACTAGTTGCCGGATTGAAGTAAGATCGCACGTGAAGCACCAGAAGAAAAAACCCACATCAAAAATATAAATTTCATTGTAAATGGAGGAGAAAACAAGACCTGCAATTTTCAGGTCCATTAATGGCTGCCGTACCCAGAGGCACTACCAGGTCTGAAAACTAAAACTTTAAAATCTCCTGGACTATTAAGCGGGCAAAGCTAAAATTGCAGAGGGAGGATATTGGGAAAAAACCCATATCAAAAAACTTTGTTCCACATCAATCTGAATCCCAGAGGACAACTTTCTAAAAATAGCAGGTCTACTACATAGGAACGGCTATTTTGGGAAAGTTAGCAACAGAAGAACCTACAGAGGAGACGAAGACATTGGAGGTAAACTACAACTAAAAATTCACCAAAACAAACATTTTTGGCACTTACTAAAAATAGTAAGTGGGCCCTCAAGCACCTGCTAAAAAATAGAAATTTGATCCAGAAGAAATGAGGAACATGGGGAGAAGGAGAAAAAAATAAAAACTAAGCCACAACATCCAGTTGAAGATCGAGGAATTACTTTTTCACACTTACTAAAAATAGTAAGTTGCTTTTTCGAAGGGAGACATGAAGACGAAATGGATGGGTCAGAAGCCGACACAGCCCTTTGCCTGCGCGTATGATGTGGAAGATAGTGATGTCTTGTACATGGACCTGAATGACCTTAAAACTCACATGGCCTCCAAGGACCAAAGGAGGATTGAAGACCAGATATTCACAAGTGGCTTATTCGCTACTGCAGGACACCCAGAGTGTATGCAAAGTCTCGAGCTAGTCCTAGCCTGCTCCTTCCACTACGAGCCCTGAGAAGTGAACCATCGAGCTGACAATGGTACAACGTTGGCAGTCATTCAATCCTAGGAACCATTTCAATCTCTCTGTAGATACTGACATCCCCCAACATGGTCATTATTTCCAAGGAAAGAGTCATGCACGATTGGGAGATGATGGATTCATATGTCCCAAGGAGTAGCATGTCTCGGATCATGGTTATCTAAAACTGGAAGAAAGCCTTCCAGGATTCCCAAGAATCTACCAAGGTGTGAGTTCCGAGAAGGGTATTCTAATGTCATCACTCTCCTCAGTAGAGTAATGGGCGAAGAAAACACAAGAGACTTCCAGGTCTGGATGGGCCTTTACATCCTGACATTGACAGAAGGGAAGCAGAGAATTGACTGGGGGCAGATCATCAGCGACAATCTCCATTTGTCAACTTCTCCAAGTACCCATGACAAAGAAGTTCCACATGACTTCTTATCTAATTTATCTCCTTGCAAGCTCACGATCATTCAAGGGATTGGCTCTCACACTAGAACATTACTTCCAAGGTACCTACATTCGAGAAACTTCCGCAGTTGATAATGGAGGAGAGAAACAAGCACTTCACCCATGTGAACATGCATTCACTATGTACGTTAGATGGTCCGAAACTTGGAAGGGGATCTTGAAGCTAGGATGTCACAAAAAGTGGCATCCCTGATTAAGGAATATGGCTCATACTTCATAAAATTCTCAACATTCTCCTACATACGAGTCACCAGCTTCGACCAAGCTCCTGTTAAAACTACCCAAGTACCTCAGTAACCAAATTATATTGTTCAAACTATGTAGGCAGATCACCAAAGATAAATAGCAAGCTCAGAAGTAGAAGAAAGAAATTGATTTCATTCCCTATATCTCTAGGGGAGTTCAACTAGTGCATGGGAGAAGCTCATAGATGGGACGAATCCCACCTGGAGAAAACTTTCAAACTATTAGTGCATTTTGAAGGAGAAGAGTCATCAAGGGAGGCCTAAATTTGAAAAATCTGATTAAGCAATCTGACTCATTGCGCCAACACGAAGATAATCACCAAGGGTAAAAATAGACTCCACAAGTTGAGGCCATACTGGTTTTCTATTGCATATTTTCAGCAAATTTGAAGTACGAAAAAGAGAGAACACATGTAGGATGACTAATTATGGAAATGAAGAACCTAAATGTATCTTCTTGAGGATATGGAATGGTACACTTAGAGGGCTATTGTAATGGAACATGTTGTAAAAAAAGTATAAGGCAAGAAGATAAGGCCGTACTCCCTCCTATGTCAAATTCTCTCATGATCAGTGTGAGGTGAGAGGATGTGACACAAGAGCAACTGGTGTAAAACGTAACTAGTTTCAAAAGAAGAGGGCTATGATCATTTGATCACGAGGAATTTCCCCAAGCCAGAAGTAAGCTTCATGCCATTCATCTTCAAAGGTGTTAGAGGTAACCTCTAGCTCTAAACACTCTGGAGCGAGTTCAAAAAGGAAGGCCATGGAATTGAAAATTTATCCCCATGAGAAGACATCCAAGAAATTCAAGGAAGAAAAAGATTCATTAGCGTCGCCGCAAGAGGAAGACGTGATCCCGGCAATGCAGACAGAAAATCCAACACAAGATGCACAAGTGAACAGGGAGTATATGACTCATGATCTAATATTCGAGCCACTACAAGAGGTCCTGTATGTTGTTGATTCCAACGCTCCTCTCATTCAAGAATTTCCTCCTCCATCAGAACAAAGAATGGTTGATACACCCTTCATTGAGCCTGAATCCGACGAGATGTTTTTGTGGATGTGGGAAACGATCATCCTCAACACTCGCACCGTGCAACAAGTAGTAGCCCTCGATATATCAACAATTGTCTCTTTGGCTAAAGAAAAAAGGTCAAGAAAGATCGCACAGAAAACATCATGATTCTGCAGTGAGGAGACAGGTAATCAGTACATTGAAGTAGCTCGGACAAAAGTAATCAAGCCAGTGGACGAGATGACACCGACTACCTATGAGATGAGCACGATCCAATTGGGACTAGCTACTCACGAGGGAGATTTACACATATTCTAGCAATATTTTTCTCGCATGATGGCTAGGAATAAATAATATAAAGAGAATATTGAGGGACTAGAAGAACAAGTGTGAACTCTTTCATCCTATGTGCAACACTTGGTGGAACCAAGCACTATAGCACTTCCTATTGAGAAAGTGGTAGCCATCACCAGCTTCGATCTAGAATCCATCAGAAGAACACACGAATTCACGATGCAGGCCGAGAAAACAAGGAATGGATCAATTCAATCTTTGAAAAAGGGAAGTCAGCACTTTAAGAGGCAGTCAAGCTCTTTGCATACATGTGCGCCACCACCAACAAAATGTAAAAACTCAAAAAAGATGTGGAGAAAGAAAGAGATTACTGGGAACCTCTGGGACCAGTAGTGTGTGAGATGAGCAACACCCATCGTTAGGAATTGATTGATAAGAAGGTTTTTGAAACTCCTGTGGACAACTTGACTTGCATATGGGAGAGGGCCTTGAGAATTAGATTTGAAGCAATCAATCGGGCATTCACAGAGCTAGAGGAGAAAGAGGAACAAACATACAAGTTGCAGGATAGTATAAACCAAAAAATTTAGAAACTTGGAGTACCCGCAATGAGCAAACATTCAACTGTTGATGAGTTGATCAGCCCTTTCAAAGAATATGTCAAGAAAGGGGTGGGCAACCCATTGTCCTTCACTAAGGATACCCTTGACTTCTTCTCAGAAATCCAAGCCTCCATTTCACTTATCGCAGAAAAGTATTCATCATGGTTCGGGAAGTGCAAGGACATCAACAGTGTGACCGATGGATACTCAAATGTTGACAGAGGCACAATACTAAGAGCTTGAAAGGCTTTGTAGGCATCATTGCAAGCTAAGGATAATGTCAATGAATAATTACAATAATGGAAAAATAATGTGGAAATGAATAATGTGTTGTTAATGGTTCAAGCATGATCTAATGTATGAAGTAGATGCCAGATGGAGACAAAAAAAGCACCAAAGGATATGGAAGAACCATTATTTCGCATTCGTGACCAAGTTAGCCCCAAGCAATCCAAGGAAGAGCCCCGCAAATGTATGGCAAGTTATGCATGCATTAGTGTGTTACAATATGGCAGATTATAACTATGTGAAATTCTCATAAATGAATCCTTTATAGATTAGGAATAGCACAGAAGTAAGACTCTAGCAGGTTATTCTACCAAAAAATGTGCACTCAATGAACCGAGTTACACGATCAAAAGCGTACAAGTTCTACCACATATACTGCTTTTCTAAAGATCTAACTCTTCCACTATAATAGAATTAAATGCGCTTGCCCCCACCGTTCACCGATTTTAATCAACCTTGGCAGTTGAAGTTAAGTAGAAGCAACCCGCTTAGTAAGCCCTCATATGACCATACCTTCGCCGCCCAAAATAGTAGTCTACGGATTTTCTCGAAATAGTAACAGTTGTGCACAGCATTCGTGGACCCCTGCCAAAAAAGGAAAGAAACACTTAGTCGAAAAACATGCGCAAAACCGAAAATCTATGCTCTGATACCATAAAAGAAACGATAACCAGATCATGCCAAGAAACCCAAGAACATAGATGCTAATCAAACATCACAATCAATAAGATGAAAGTAATTCACCAGAATAACTTTACATAAACCTTTGCAAACAAATGAGTCAACAATACAGCATATATTATTATGGAACTCAATGAAATACAATGAGAATGGACCTCTATTTGCTTATATGCAGCAACAAGGAATAACAATCTAATAACCTGAATCAAGGTCGAATAGATAAAGCCATTATTTGCATGGAATATAAACTTACAGACGAATGTCAATAGCAATCTCCTGCTCTGAGTACCATAAAAGGAACGATAACTAGATCATGCCAAGCCAAGAACATAGATGCTAATCAAAGGATCTATGATCAATACCATAGATCTAGGAAAGCAATTCGCTAGTCAATAACCATAGATCAACCTAAAGCAAACTAAACCTAAAAAGCTAGATAATATGATATCCTATTATGGAACTCAATGAAATACAATGAGAATGGATCCTTTCTTATAAGTGGGCAAGGAATAACAATACTAATAACCGATCAAGGTAAATAATGTATCAAGCCATAAATCATGGAAATAAGGTATAGTTATCAACTCTAACTAGTCAAGTCCATAGATTTATGAGAGAACTAGACATCAAGGAATCTAGTCAATACCATAGATCTAGGAAAGAACTAGTCAATACCATAGATCATGCTTCAGGAGAACTATACGATGACTCATTTGAGCATGAATATCTGCTAGATATCGGTAAATAAATAAAAAGCTTGTATCCACACAAATAAGTGGGTGTATTTATGTAAATACTTTC
This sequence comes from Taxus chinensis, assembly GCA_019776745.2. Classification (NCBI taxonomy): domain Eukaryota; kingdom Viridiplantae; phylum Streptophyta; class Pinopsida; order Cupressales; family Taxaceae; genus Taxus; species Taxus chinensis. Next base: position 77,447,579 of record CM034157.1, read on the forward strand.
ATTAGCATGGTCTTAAATACATGTTGAAAACATATAGGTAAATTATGAGCTAAGAAAAAAAAATATTGTACTCTAACATCATCCCCCTCCATTTTGACTTCGAGGGCATGGAATCTTCGATCTAATCATCTTCATACCCCGTTCATGCTTCAGGAGCTCCTGATGACTCATCTGAGCATGAGATCTCTAGATTCGGTGTGATCCAGAGCTTGTGGTAAGTATTTGTTTTTATGTAAATACTTTCATTAGCATGGTCTTAAATACATGTTGAAAACATATATAAATTAATTTTTGAAAAAAAAATTGTTTCAATTTACAAGTTCAACTACAGGTGAGTATTCAACAGAAGAGGACGCGTAGCATGGTCAGATGATCCAAAGTCATCTCATAGATCTCTATATTCATCTAAGGGAGGGCCTTCATCGAGAAAGGCCAAGAGAGAGATATATTTTTATGATTAGGAAATATATATACTCATGTATATTTTTGCATTCATATATTCAAGGATGATACACTATCAAACCTTTTCATTTTCCAATTCTAACTCATTCACCTTCTAGCTTCTTCATCTCATTCAAGGGGCTTGGATGACATCACTTAGAAAACTGCCATAGTGTCATCATTACACTTGCAGAGGTGTCAATTGTAGATGATGGCCTTTCTTAACCTATCTTGGCCCTTCTCCTATGTATGAGGAGCTATAAATACTCCTGAGATCGTTGCACACTTGAATAAAATGAATATGTTCCATTTTGACAAATGCACGCTCTGATTTGTAATGGTTTTGTCATTCTTGTCTTCTTCTTCTTCAACATAGATTATTTTTCTTCTAGCCAACTTGGAAAATGAGACAAACGTTATGAAGAATTTTTTACATTACAAGACTTTCTCCTTGTTTTCTAAGGCCTGAAAAATTTTGTCTTCTTCTTCTTCAACATAGATTATTTTTCTTCTAGCCAACTTGGAAAATGAGACAAACGTTATGAAGAATTTTTTACATTACAAGACTTTCTCCTTGTTTTCTAAGGCCTGAAAAATATCTATACCTCGTCATTTCACCTTCAAGATTACATTTGGGCTCATATGCACAAGTAGGTGTATGAGCTTTACAACACATTCTTCAACTAGGTGAATGAGAAGCACTATAAACTCATATAATCTAATGCATTTAGGAGGAATAACTATTCAAGAGGTCTACAACATCATCATGGACTTGGAGAGTAGCAGATCAAAGCATAGAACCTCCATATTAACTCTCCTTCTCAACTTGGCATGCACAATCATGGTGGATCTAGAAACACAGTCATAAAAGTGATCAATCAACATTAAAGTATGTACTTTCAAAACTTATTACAACTTTGAGGATGTCATATGTGACCTCTATATCACCTTAAATTCCTTGTAGCAACACAAGAAGAAGAGATATGGAATAAAATGGGGACAAGATGATTTCCTTGGGAGGGGCACCATCATTCTTTGTCAAATTGTCTCCACTTTCATATTTCTTCCTATTAAAAATTGTAAGTTTATCTAAAAAGGTCCAACGCTTCGAGATGCACAATATTAATGGCATACATTCATATGGTGATGATGCTCACTGCATATGCCATCCATATTTAGAATTGAAAGTCGAGTACCCCCAACACAATGATATATATAAGGTTTTAATGGAGTACATCATCATCTATTTCACTATGGTCTTGCTCCATTAAATTTTGTTTTTTAAAATTTAATTCTAAATTTTAATTAATTTTAATTTTAAATTTTTTAATGATCATTATAATTTTAAGTTTTTTATTTTTAATAAATTTTTATTTTTAATTTTTATTAATTTACAATAATTAATTTTTTTCCATTTTTAATTTTGGCTTTTTATTAATTTTATTTTTTAATAATTCTTAAATTTTTTAATTTTATTAATTTGAATTACTTCTTAATTTTTAATTTTGTTAATTTTTCAATTTTTAATATTTATTATTAATTATTAATTTTTTAATTGTTTTTAATTTATTTATTTATTAAATTCAAATAATCCATACAAATATTAATCTATGTTTAGTCTCAATAATAAATAAGACAATAAACAACTTTAGAAAAGCATATAAATTAAAAGAATGTAGAAATATAATACAAAGACAAGAAAATAGTTAAACAAACATTTTTTATGAGATTTATTTCTGGGTTTATATATTCATAGCCATATTTTTAAGTAATATATTGAGAATCTACAATTAAAAAATATGGAATAAAAAGGAAAAAACCCATCTAAATCAATCATTTTAGTTGATTGCATGTTTCTTTGACTTTTTTGTTAAAGAAAATTTAAGGGTGCTTTTGGTATTTTGTGGGATGGTAAGTGTAGTCGTAAATCCTCACTATCTTACTCTCTTTTATTTTTATTAATATAAAAAAGAAGTTTTAATAATAAAAATGATCTTTTCTACATTTTAATTTATTTGAGAATACAACATTAAATAACCATTGATTAATAATAAGGAAAAAGTGAAAATCCTTTTTCTTAGAAGGGAGGAGATTCGTCTATTGGGATGTTTTATAATGTGATTAAATAAGCCTGGCTCTAATCACATATTCTCTTTTTCCATCATTGAACCTGAATCCAGAATCCAAAATCATTCCGATGCAACGACTCTTTTTATAGATTAAAAAGAACAATTAGCATAATTTTATTTGAAATAGATAGCGTGATAATAAAAAGTACTGTTGTGTTTTCATGACAAGAAGTGAAGTAACGATTTCTGGCTTGTTTCAAAGTCTGGCTCGGCCAGACTTACGTTCTCTGCTATTGCAAAAGGATTCTACAAGTGATCCAATCGATCATGGGATATCCAGACATAAAATACAGAATCCATCAAGGGGAAAACATATAATTTTTACAAACTTCAGAGCACCTCAACTGGAAAATATATTTGTTACAACAGTCCGTCACTTGTCCGTTTTAGGAATCTAAAAAAGAAGGAACTTGAAAAGATTAGAGAGAGCTTGAACCAAAATCATATCGATTAGTTTTTTCGCAATACAAACAAATACAAATGTGATACATTTGAAATATTAACATATTGAGGCGACAATGATGATGGTAGTAGCCGTTACAAAGAAAAATGACTGTAAAATGCGTATTGGCCAAGTAACAATAACACTTTCAGGTCTAAGAAAAGTCAGCAAACCTGTCACATAAATACAAAATGCTCCTCTAATTCCACTTCATTAATGCCAAGTTTACAGTTTTCCCAGAAAACCACGGATGGCAATGAATATATATAGCAAGGAGGCCAAACAACCAGTTAAGACAAAAAGAAGTAGTTGACATGGATTGTCTGGAACTGCGTCAACCGGTGCACCCTGGTCACTGCTTTTGGTCAATTGCTTCTACTCTCTAACTTTCTGATATACAATGAAAAGCAGCACTCCTACAATTATACACACAATCAATACAGACATTTCCAGTATGAGCAGAGTGAGCTGATTATGTAAGTGAAAGTTGATTGCATAAAATGTTAGAGAAACTCCCATGAAACCGAACACGCAATTGATGTACTTCCATTTCTCCTTACGAACAGCTTTGATTCGGCTGGCATTTTCAGGGGAATGTTCCAAAACAGCAGGATCAGATGCATCACCACTTCCAACTGCAAGAACCACTGCAGCAGGAGATGCATGAGATCTAGAATAAGAATGAGGCTGGTGTCCTTCAATAGCTGTATCTGTAGCAGAATCAGGTGGTATTTCAGGGGGATTTCCCAGCCCAGCAGGAACAGATGCATCACCACCACTAACTGTAATAATTCCTGCAGCCGATGCCTGAGAACTAGAATTAGAATGAGGCTGGCATCCTTCAGCCACGTTATCTGTAGCCGTATTAGGCACTGTTCTAGGGGGATGTTCAAGCCCAGCACCATCACATGCGTCACCACCACCAACTGTAATAATCAGTGCAGCAGGGAATGCATGAGAAGCAGATTCAATATGAGTGTGGCGTCCTTGGAGTGCAGTATCTGTAGCAGAATTAGGCGGGATTTCAGGGGAATGTTCCAGCCCAGCACCATCAGATGCATCACCATCACCGACTGTAATAATCAGTGCAGGGGATGCATAAGAATTTGAATCACAATGAGGCTGGCATCCTTCAACTGCAATATCTGTAGCAGTATTAGGCGGTGTTCTAGGGGGATGTTCCAACCCAGATGCATCACCATCACCAACAGCAATAATCATTGAAGCAGGAGATGCGTGGGAAACAGAATCAGAATGAGGCTGATGTCCTTCCACCGCACTATCTCCTTGAGAGATCAGCTGCAATATTTTGATGAAGAAAGATGTAAATATATCATAACAGCTGAACCCCATTAGACCCAGAGGAGCTTCGACAGAGAATACAAAAACTGTAATTTGTGGCCCAACGTTGTTTCAGAGAAGAGGAGCAGTTTCGATATATAGAGCATAAAACGGTGACTGCTTACAGGAGAGGAAGAACTCCAACCAAAAAAGGTGATTGCTCGGAAGGTTCCTACAGAGCTTCCCAATCTCCGCGTTATATCAAATCTCCGCGTTATATTAATAAAGTATTTCTTGCAAATAAAACTTGACTAAATATGTATTTTTAGGATTTTAAATATAAAAAGAGATAGTGCATCCATAGTTATATCAAATCTTTAAAGTTTTAAATGTATTTTTTATGATTTATTTAATTAGATTTTAAAATATCTTTTTTCTACTTAATGGGATATAATATTATGTTTTAATTTTGGTGTTAAGCATTGAGGCGTATTTATTTTGCTAAATATATTTGGGATTTCAATCAAGTTTCTCCTCTTATTAAGATTTGTATCTTGGTGGACACTATGAAAACACATTTTGATAATTTGGACCTATTTAAAACTAGCAACATTATTCTTAGGTATTTGTGGAAGACACAAAAACAAACTTATTTGTGTTAAACAACTAAGTCATCAACAATATCAATAAGAGTAAATATTGTTTGTATGTTCCATTGAATTATATAAATTTAGTAAGCAACTCATATGTCATCTATGTGCTTCTACAATTTACATACATGTATATTAGGGAGCTTGTATCTACAACTTTGGAAAAACAATAGGCTTTCAATTATGGTTTTCTATAGTTTACAATTTAACACATTTTGGGAGCATAATAATAAAATTTGCAAAGATTGACTTTATTTTGTGTAAGCTTCTATTGTAATCCTCGATCTTTTCAAGGTCTTCCTAAAAAAAAAATTGTACTCTCCATCAATCCTCCTTGGTTCTTCTGTACACCTCATGGCCCTAAAATAAGAGTCCATTGAGAACAAGAAGTTGATATGTATGCATTTCTCGTCCATATAATCAACATTTAATTAAAAAAAAAATAGAAAGGAAGTACAACAAGATCAAATGCCCAAATGAAAAATGAAATTAAAATTAAAAAATAACGAAAGTTGAAATAGATGTTTTAAATTATTATGTGTTTACATAATAGTGTAATCAAAGCAAGGAGACGTTCCATATTTCTTGGTGCTCAATTATAAAAATCTTACTTGAAAGTTCCAACAATTTTTTTGGAACCTAAAATATTATAACTTAAACATTAGCAATTGAAATTACCTTGATTTTAATAAGTACTAAGCTTAAGATATGTTTGCATTTAGATATAACCTGTATCAAAGCAAGAAGGAATTCCATATTTCTTGGTGTTCAATTAAAAACATATCACTTGAAAGTTCAACAAGTTTTTTAGAACTTGAATTATTATAACTTAAATTTTAAAAATTTAAATTACATTTATTTTACCAATTACAAACTAAACAGAGAGCTTACTTTCAACCCTTGAAACTACTCTCAGCAAAATCTAGGCCACACTAGGTGCCCAGACACTTCCTCCAAAGAAGCGAAGAACTATCACTGAAGATCCATCTAACGAAGTGACTCAAATTCTCATGTCTCAGCTCTCGATTGGTCAGAGGACCAAAACATACATAAGGGGGATTCTCTCTTTCTGAGTGAGTGAACTCACTCAAGAAGAAGAGGGATTTTACCCAAATAAGAAATGGACCTCAGGTGGAAATCTCAGAACTCCTAGAAAAGTGGATGTCATGGGGCTTGACTGGGGATATCCAATTTGTTTTTAGTGTCGTGGCCCATGAAGATTTTATTCATTGCAGGGACTAGTTGCTAAATCATGTGTCGACCCTCCTAGGATAAATAGTAACTGTTGAAATTAACTTATGTGTTGCAATATAGTCTTTTTTATTTTCACCAATTTGTGTGTATATGCACATTTTCATGGGTAGCAGCCCCGATAATAGAACCCCCATTTTTTTTACAGTGCATATCATTTTGAATTTTCCATTTCCTTCGTTATTGTGTGGCATATTTTTTCTTTCTTATGTACTAGAATTATTTAGATATATCATTTATTTCATGTCTACCTGCACAACACCATAAATTAACCCACAATTTTAATCACTTCGCACAATTTCTAATATTCCACACAATTGCACACTATCCTATAGTAAAAATCCAACCGCTCAATACCTAATTATGCTTGGGTCCTTAGAACAAAAAAGACTAAGTACTTCTACCTCCTTTTAATATGCTAGTAACCAAAAATCAGTACCAAGGATCTATCCATTACTCAACCGGGTGCCCAAGCCCATGGCAGGAACTTAAAAAAAAATCAAATAAGGGAGGTTGTGAAATTAATTCTAGGCTTCAAAAGGCCAAAAATATTTTAAGCCAATCACACATACCCCCTTGGGCCTTGGGGTCAGACCACCAATTTGTAGAATTTTGGTCATAAAACACCTTTGACATAGCTATTGTTACCCCTAGAAATTCAGTTATGTTTTCTTTTTCATCACTGGTTTGAAAACCTAACCTGTGTTTCACACAAATGTCGAAGACAAATAGAGTATGTTTCATTATGCTTTCACGGTTTCCAACATATTTCCCTATCTTAAGTATCAAGGAGAATTAAAATTCCACACCCAATACTCATATGTTGTAAAAGCAATTGATTGTTCTGATAACATGTCCAAGTACCTACTGCCCTTTTTATTTCAAAACCCCTGAAAACCTTGATATTTCGAACAGGTAGACAAATAGAACAAGCATCCGATTTCTTAATTGAACAAAATAATTTGAATGGAAAATTAAGAACAAAAATATAAAGTACAAAACCAGACTAAGAATAGGATTATATCTAATGAAACTATGTTTAAAAAGGAGACATTATAATTGTGGGCACCAACATTAGCTCAAGTTCGGGGATGGACTCCCCCAGCGTGTGTCTAAAGAACACCAGAAGCAACCCTGGAAGAAGACAACCAGATGCCTATCCATTAAGCAATAGAGTCCATCGAATAATCACAACTTTAGCGCACCACAAGAGAGTGAACAACACCCTCAACCCAAGAAAAACATCAACAAGAACAAAGCAAGAACTAGAAAAAGAAAGAAAGAAACTATACACTATATAGATGAATCACTAACACCCCAAGGACCCAAAAATTTTAACTAAAAACCGTTCGGATCCCAAACAACGCATACTTATCCAATTAATATTCACAAATTAACAAGCCAAACCTTGTGGGTGATAAACTTAACCATTTTTACTGAAACACAGATCACCAATCGTCTACCTCTATTAACACATAACTCATCCCGTAGTAAGAAAAATGCACCACCATTCAAATCAACCAAGAAGCCTTGTGCACCCAACAAGACATGTCCAGAGACATCTTCCTTTTATTTATTTTTAGACAAATCCCCATTTAACCAATTTCTCTTAATTTTGAAGTAGGCATTAAGAAAAAAATCTATATGTTTGTTTTCAATTAGATTCACTGCATCTATGTTTGAATGGAATTCATTTGTTCTTTGTGCATTCTACGTAACAGGAAAAGGAAAAACATTAGCCTAAAACACACTTTTTCCTCCTGTCTCAAATAAGGAGAACCTTTCCATAACTAGAAACCACTAACAGCACACAAATCAGCCTGCTACACCCTTAAGGGATTGAGTGATGAATGATGCTCAATAATTTGATTAGAAAGCAAGGGAATAAAAAAATTCAAGCTTAGGCTCATATGAAACTCAACACACATATCTTCATGAAACAAAGCCATATATTCAATTTCTTGTCTTCTTCCATCTGATACAAAAATTTCAATAAAAATTTCATCCAGACAAGCCCCCCTAATAGCAAGGGCCACCGTATCAATTTCAGGATCAAATCGACGAACTAAGTCACATACTTTCAGAGAAATAGAACACTCTTGATTAGTCCATAAATACCTCATTATAGGTTTACTTGATGACTTACACCACAGTCTAAAGCTCTTCTCCTGCTTCACCACTACATCAAGAAACAAGAATCTATCTTCCACTAAGGGAAAACCCTCGTCATATTTAATAATAATTTCATTCCTTAAGAAAAAAAAAAGTCATGACTAAGAGAATATCAACTTCAGACCAACCCTGTTGTATTATTTCCTTTCAAAAGAGAACATAAAAGCCATGGATTTGGGGTAAGAATCTCTAAAGAAACCCCAAAGGCTTTTAACAATCTGATCAATGGACCATGTGATAAGAAATGAGCAAGGTTTCCTTCTTTGCATACATTAATTTGAAATAAACATGCAAACTAAGCAAATGAAGTTAATCTCTATTCTTTGAAAGCTTGAAATAATGAACCTAAGAGGATCTAAGCATTCAGTTTATGTGTTAAGAGAAAGAGATCTCCCCATTAATGGCTTCAAGGCCAATGGATCTTCCCTTTTACTCTATGTTAATGCTATGAAATACAAGATTAAATGCTTTTAGCTCAAATGAAAGAAGATGAAATACAAACTAAAGCCTAATCAAATTGCTATAATTTGTGCTAGGAAGAAGAGAGGATTCTTAGGAAATGAGGGAGGGGGTATAGCCCTATTTATAGTTTTTGGTTTGGAAGAAAAGGGAGATTTGGGTGCATGTGGGACAAAGGCTAAAGTCCAAAAAGCACTTTAGCAAGTCAAAGTGTGATTTGACTATGTTAGAGGGTAATTAACCTAGGTTAGACTAATTAATCTCTCTTAGAGAGTAATTAGGGTTCTGGAAGGGTTCTGAAGGGCTTAATCAATCCAACGAAGTGGATTTATCTTCTGGGGAGCTAATAGAAGCAAGCTAGAAGAGAATAAGAAGCTAATGTAGTTAGAACGAGGCTATAACTGCCTGTTTAAATGGTTTATAAGAGGAAAAATGACCAAAAGGGTGTTGTAGGAAGGGAGTTAGATAGGCCTAACTGGCGGTGTGCCGTCAATTTGCAAAAGGAAGAAGTGTTAGTGCACCATTAGAAATAATAGTGTATTGAGAAAACTACAGGTGTCTACATTTTCCCCTCTTTGAGGTGACGTAAGCGACGTCACTTCAAAGAAAGTAGACAAACACAAGCAAGTAGAATTTTTTTGAAGGGGTAGAAGAAAAATTAATAGGGTGAAGGATGACGAATGCCCCCTCGAGTGTCGATGGGGTGATGAAGAAACTCGATCGACGATCGAAAAAGAAACAAATAGAGAGAAAAGTGTTCAGAGAAGACGAGAGACTAGAAGAAAAGGGATTGTGAGCTATCCGCAAATCAATTGCTAACAATATTTTAATCATCATAATGCTTAGAATCCTCCTCATGGGTCCTTATTAAAATGTGAGCATGCGACGGAAGCGTAAAATGACATTAAAAGCCAAGATACAAACAACCATCCTCTGCCAAAATAACCAACTCCATGCAACATACACGAATGCAATGCAATACGAGAAATAAACCGAATCACCTGACAGGGAAATAAGTACAATCACACACACTTAAACCAACAACGTTCAAGATAGTTGCACAAATATTTTGTTATCGAGATGAAGTCCCAAATGTTCTGATAAATGACTAGGGTGAAGAATGATGCCCCAAGCAAGGTGTATTATGCAAGGGGGAAGATGGAGGACACTTCCGTCCTATGAAAAAGCAATGTGCACGATGAAAATAGTACCAGGCAATTGATAGTGCCCTAGTGTACAGACGAAGTAAGCAACATAGCTTGTTTAGGTGATTGAAGATTTTGGTGATGTGCGAGTCATTGTTTCAAATGATTTTGAGAATGTCAGCAAGATCTGGGATGAGTGCCATGCAATAGACACAGATTTCAGCCGTAGATGATTGGTTTAATCAATTTTAAGCCATTTTGCTATTTTCCAATATTTTTGTGGTTTTTTTTTAATATTTTTTTTTTTTTTTTTTCATTTTCTAGGTTTTTGATCGGTCAGAAGAATTTTAAAAGATCAAAGATCTTCCAAAAACACACACGTAGGTGGTAGTGGGAAGGCCAAGCTGTCAAAAAGCTTAGAATATGTGCCCACAAGAAGAAAGATGAGTCGAAAATAAATTATTTAAAATAAATTAGTAAATAATCATCACGACGGGGAGAAATAGATGAAAAATAGAGGAAAAAGGTGGGAAAAGGTGCCTGAAAGGTTCGTAAATTATCTCAGTGTGACGAAGAAGGGACCGTTGGATGGCACGAAGTGCCCCAACGTGTGAAAATTAGTAAAAATAATTATTTTAATACAAAAATAATTATCACGGTGGATAGAAGAAGGTTAGAATGATCACGGCGGAGAAAACATGCCCCAGGGGCATCGCGATGGGTTAATATACTCACCCGGGGTCGGTAAAACAATCACGACCAATTCATTTCGACCAGAGCCTCTGTAAATTTTTACCGTGAGTGAAAACGAGAGCCCTGGAGTGAGATGGCGAGGATACCGAGGAGGACGAGGCGTGCGGATCACATCCAGGAGTACATGCGGGACCCGACGGATGGACCATTCGTGAGTGCCCTAACCCCCCCATTAATTACGCATTAATTTACACTTTTTAGGGTTTCTTACGGTAGGCAGGAGAAATTTTGATGCATGCATTTAGGTGTATGCATCGGATTGATGGGTACGCACATGTGCATGTGTCAAAATCGATATGGACGCACACGTGCATCTATTCACGGGGGATAGGGATGCGTACACATACCTGTTCGGCAGAGGTGGGTACGCATGCGTATCCATTGGGAAAGATGGGTGTGCACATGCGTACCCATAGAAAAGACAAAAGGGGGCGCGTAAGTGTTGGTTGGGGTCAGGATGGACACGCGCATGCATGTGCGTCGAAATAGGCACGTAGGCATCATGGAGGGAGCGTATGCATCCTGTATGGCCAATGCCAAAAAAAGGAGGAGAAAGTTAGTGCGCGTGCATGCGTCCCTAGGGGCGCGTATGCATTGGTTAGGGCACGCAGGTGCCAAAGGAGGCGCGTATGCGCTAGAAGCATGTGAGAAAAAGACAACTGGCTAGAAAATAGCCAAGTTTATAGAATAAAAAGGTGAGATTACCTTTAGAAGAAAAGAATAGTTAGTAAATTAGATGTGTTAAAAGCTTTATTTTTCCTTAGAAAAATATTATAGAAATGTTAGATGTCTAACACTTGCGTTGATTTTACAGCGTATGTTACCTGTTCTCCAGACTCGCGAGTGCTACGGCCGCTTGGCTGTGATAGAGGCACAGTTCGATGATGAGGATAGAGTGACCTTGGCGAGCCTTTTACACGTGATGAGACTATCCTATGTGGCCGAGATGCCCCAGATCACTTTAGATCATGGCCTCTTGATGGCCATAGCAGAGCGGTGGCACAGCGAGAGCCAGTGCTTTCACCTCCCGACCGGGGAGATGACTATTACATTAGAGGATGTATGGCGCATCCTGCGGGTCCCGATCCAGGGACAACTTATTGAGATGACGAGCCGCTGGAGTGACATTCAGTGTCACATCACACATTTTTTCGGTGTTCCCACCATACCATGGCGCGGGATGTCTATCAGACTATCCAGATGCATAGAGGATCCAGAGCTAGACCGCGTAGTGGTCTACATGATGGCTCTTGTCGATGGAGTTCTACTCCCTGACAAGACTGGTGCTTCATTTCCACTGGGACTCCTAGGAGTGATTCTGGGCTTGGTGGAGGGACAGACTTACTGCTGGGGTCAGTGCATTTTAGCACATTTGTATTGGGATCTCCATCTGATCACCTACTACCGTCAGGAGATGGTAGGACCTACTCATTTATTATAGATTTGGGCATGGGACCACATTGCTATTGGTCACCCCCTAGGTGTGCTAAGAGGTCGGGCTCTCGACGAGCCTTCTACTATGGGTTGGGTCCCGACAGGGGATGATGTGTGACCCTTCATGGGGGTTACATACCATTATAGGCGTGAGCTAGATGAGCTGCTCCAGGCTTCCATTGCCTGGAGACCTTACAGACATTTTCAGTGGCCAGAGGATGGTCTAGAGCTTAGCACCACCACTGTTGAGCATTTTATTTTGGGAAGCCACAGCTATATGCGGGAGTTATACAGAGTGGATTGATGTCAGTGGTATTTTGGCCTTACCCAGGATGTTCCTGGGCCAGATAGATGGTACGCTCGCAGAGCCAGAGAGCACTTTGATATGGGTCTGCAGATTGCTCATGACAGAGCACTGGCTAGCTTTCGACAGGTGGCACCTGCTATTTGGGTGCCGCTTAGACAGATCAGAGATCCAGGCACTACATTAGAGTATGGGCCATGGTACCATGGTGTGCTCCTGCGCCGTTTGAGCATTCCCAGAGTGGCATATGATGCCGGCTTGAGGCCTCCTCTAGTGGGGCCTCCTAGCGGTGGTGAGGGTGGAGATGACAGTGATGATGATGATGATGAGGGTGGGCCCGATGTGCCCCGACATGTCAGAGGTAGGGGACAGGGTCCCCTTCCATAGCAGCCACAGGGACAGGGCCCCAGGCCCAGGCCAAGACAGATATACAGGGCCGTGGACATAGAGTTGCCCCCAGTGGGCATTCCAGTGGGGATCTATACCCCTCTTCAGCAGGTATTACCAGCACAGGGGCCACCTTTTGATACCCCAGAGAGTAGCAGTGCAGGTGGGCAGCGAGCTACTCTTCAGCAGCAGTTACAGGCAGCCATCATTGTTCAGTTACAGGTGGCTGGTGAGAGAGATACAACGAGGACCCAGGTACAGGCCCTCACATTAGAGTGAGACCAGGCTCGGGCACAGATACAGATTTTGACAGCAGAGAGAGATCAGGCCTGGGCACAGGCCACTCAGGGCAGTGATAGTGTTGCATGGCAGAGTCAGGTGCGAGAGATGGCCGCACAGGGGGCTCAGATATTGAGCCTCCTACACCAGTCCCAGACTCAGGTATGGATGGTTGTGGCCCAGAGGGACCATGTATATAGATGGTCACAGGCTCTCCTAGCACAGAGGGATGAGGCCCGAGCAGAGGTGCAGACTGTTACTACAGAGTGGGATCGAGAGGCTGCCTCTTCGAGATAGGCCGAGGCTGATTTAGGTAGAGTTACAGGTGAGCGAGATGTTTCCCTTCAGGTAGCCCTCACTTCAGGAGATGCTGACTTGATCCATGATGCCACGAGGCTTGGTGGTGAGGTGTTATTCTATAGGACTGCCTATTTCAGGGTAGTTCCTCCAGAGCAGCGAGTGGTACTCCCTCGACAGTCAGGGATGAGCATGACAGGATCCAGGTCACATAGATCAGGCCACTCATCGAGATCAGTTAGGCAGCCCATGCCAGAGCAGCCGGCTGGACAGGGACCATCTAGTCAGCCTGGTGGTCCATCTAGTGCAGGTCCTCCTCAACCACCATTGTTCTGTCGACCAGGTGATAGACCTAGGAGCCCTGACGAGGGAGAGAGCTGTGGTTGAGCTCCACCTTCTTCTTTTGTATAGACATTCTTTATTCATGCCTCTGATGAAGGTTGATTCTTGTTGTATAGCTTTGTATATTTATTCATTTGATGATGCCTCATGATGAAGGCCCGATTTTTTTGATGCATGCCCCTTTTTGATGGCATATTGTATCGAGGATGTATTTTTTTGATCACTGACTGGACAATTATACATGTATATATATGTGGACATTTTTGATGTATCATCTTTGTACACCTCAGCTGAAGGCATTTTTGATATAGAGTACCGATGTATATCCATTTCTGTTGATATAGATGTATATGACACACATGTATATAGAGGATTACTTTTTGGGCTCAGATACACGTGTTTATGAGATGATGTACTTTATTGTTTTGTTTCCTGATGTATGTGACACGAGTGGGCATAATTCTAAGATGTAAAATACCCTTTATTAGAAATTACTCTATGTTGAATCTTATCACATGTTGCTTATTTTGATTCAGCACTTATGGATGTGTTATGGTGTTGTCTGATCTTGTACTCGCATGTATGTGGTATATCTTAGATTCAGAAATGTGTATATTTTCTACTTTCATATTTGATGATGTATCTGTAGATGGCACCACATGTTTTTAGATTCATGATTTAATTCTGAGTTTTTATGCTAGCACTTGGGATGATACTAGATGATATTGGTGTGGGGGGGATAGATTAGTGATTATGCGCAACCCCTCTTGCCCCCATTGATGATACGATATTTGATGATTAGCTTAGCACACATGCATGATGTAATACTTAGCATTTTTGTATATATATGATGTAGTGAATGATGTTATAAATGTGATGAGATGATAGATGATAGATGTGATAACAAACAATTGTGTAAGAACACACAAGCAAAAGTTATCAAAACTAAACAAATATACACATACTACTACTTAAACAAACACATGCACAAACCTCTAACAAGAGATAAAATGAGATCTAATCTAAGCAAGCAAGAATGAACCCTAAAAGGAAGCATACTAATAAACAAAGAAACCTACAACAATTGTTTACAAGCATGATAGTTTTCAAATGTATGTAATGCAATGCTCAACTTAAATCAAACAAGATTCAATTTTTGATAAGCAAATGATCCATTTTAAAGAACTAACAATTCACAGACTAAGTACACCAAAACTATACAAACCAACAACTAAAAGTAATTAAAGCACTACTTTGTTTTTGCGGGACAACATTGACATATTTTCTAATGTTTTTGGGTTTATCTAAGGAGATAAGTTTTCGCGGCTACGTTTGTCACTATTTTGTCTAGGTTTCCCAAAGATAGTGTTGTGAAATGAAAGTAGCCTTATCCCTGGAAAGGGGATTTTTCTAAATGTTTAGATTTTTTTGTGTATTGTTTTCTACATGTTTTTGTATTTTCCAAGGTCATGTTTTGAAAGCAATGTACAAGAATGATGAAGCGTGGATGCCCCCAGCGTGATGTGGGAATATACAAAGGGCAGAATGCCACGTGCGTATGTGTAGGAAGATGGCAATGGGATTTTCATGCTCAGCGTTAGATAGGCATATACAAAGGTAATGTCCTTCATGTAGATATAAGAGCAAACAAACCAGATCATGGCAAGGCAAAGGTGATCCTAGTAGGGTTCCTAGACCTAGCAGAGAAATTCGTATCTAAAGAAGTGGTATCGATTACCCATCCTTCCGTAAGAGTAAATTGTGTCTGGTGAATCCTCCTTGAGTGCAAAAATTGGTTTTCACTCAAAGACCTTCCCCCTGTGCCACAATTGTGTGGTTTTCACACGAGGATGACCTACTTTTTCTTTACTATTTTCTCATTTTTCCATTTTTTTGCTTGTTTTTTCTTTGTTTTCCAATTTTTAGTTTTTATTTGATATTCCCGTCATGCCTAAGCATAGAACCACTTTAAGTGCATGGCATTCATGGGTTCCAGAAGCTCTTCACCATCTGAATATGCAAGTTTGTAGGCCCCTGATCCATATTTTGCAATTACAACATAAGGACCTAACCAGTTAGCCTCAAACTTTCCTTTCTTTTCTCTATCTTTAACAGTGTTCTTCTGATTTTCTTTGAGAACTAGATCCCCTACATCAAATTCCTGATGAATGATGCATTTATTATATCCTCTGGACACTCTGTTCTGATAAAATTTTAGGTGATTGAATGCTCTGATACGCCTTTCATCTAATAGTTCTAACTCTGCTAGGCGAGCAACTCTGTAGTCTTCATCTTTATCAAGATAGTCTCTGAGAGATATTCTCAGGGAGGGAAGCTCCACTTCCAAGGTATGATGGCTTCAGTGCCATAGACAAGTGAATAAGGGGTTGCACCAGTAGGAGTGCGGATGGAAGTACGATAGGCCCAGAGGGTGGGATGTATCTGCAGATGCCAATTACGGCCGGTTTTACTGACCATTTTCTCCATAATCCACACAAGGGTTTTATTGGTGGCTTCTGCCTGTCCATTACCTTGAGGGTAATAAGGGGTAGACCACTTAAGTTGGATATGGAAGCGTTGACACAATGTTTTAACCATTTTATTTTTGAAAGATTTACCATTATCAGTGACAATGGCCGAGGGGATCCCGTAACGGCATATGAGATGGTTCATGATGAATTTTGAAATCTGCGCACCGGTGACATAGGTAAGAGGAACAACCTCTACCCATTTGGTAAAGTATTCGGTGGCGGTGATGATATGAGTATGACCATCTGATGAAGAAGGATGGAGCTTCCCTATGAGATCCAGGCCCCATTTAGAGAATGGCCAAGGCATTGCAATAGGCTGTAAGGCTTGCGCCGGTGCATGTATTAAATTCCCATACTTCTGGCATAGTTCACACTTCTTTACAAAGTTGCAACAATCAGATTCCATGGTGGGCCAATAATAGCCTACTCTCAATAGCTTCTTAGCTAAGACCATACCACTAGTATGTGCTCCACAAATACCACTATGTACTTCCTTAATTGCGTGGATAGAATCAGTGACATCCAAACAACGAAGCAGATTCCCGTCATAGCCATGATGATAAAGGGTGCCTCCTAGGAGGGTATAATGGGCTATGCGGTGAATAAGGGCTTTCTTTTCAGAATGGGTGATGTCAGGGGGAAAGGTGCCATCTTGTAGGTATTGGAAGATAGGGTCGTACCAAGGGGATAAAGGACCAACAACTTCACACGCCAAACATGATTCTGGCATATCATATGCAGGTACTTGTAGATGTTCTACGAAGAAAGGCATCTTGCTTTCTTCAGGTGCTATGCGCAAGAGAGACCCAATAGTAGCCATAGCATCTGTGGATCTATTATGCGACCTTGGTTTTTGTTCAAATATGACTTGTGTGAAATATTCCTTCAAAGTTTCAACCATCTTCTTATATGGAATAAGCTTCTCATCTTTAACCTTATACTCATCATTAACCTGTTTTATGATAAGTTGAGAGTCCCCAATGACTCGTAGTTGTTTGATATTCCATGTAATAGCTAGCCTGAGGCCGGTGATGAGTGCTTCATACTCTGCAATGTTATTTGTACATGGGAATCCCAACCAGAATGCTCGTGGTATGACATCACCATTTGGAGTGATGAGGACCACTCCTGCTCCAGATCCATGGAAGGTAAAAGATCCATCAAAATGAACCTGCCATTCTACGGACTCTTCAATATACATGATGGATGCATCTGGTAAATCTAAGCACAAGGGTTCCATTCCTGGGAGAGGAGCTTCTGCCAACTGATCGGCCAGTACCTGTCCTTTTAAAGAAATCTGATTTACAAACTCAATGTCAAACTCACTCAAGAGAATGATCCAATTAGCCATTCGGCCTGTGAGGGTGGGTTTGGATAAAAGGTACTTGAGAGGGTCGACTTTGGATATGAGCTTGGTCTTATTATTCAGGAGATAATGGTGAAGCTTTTGAAATGTGAATACAACCGCCAAGCAGGCCTTTTCTATTTGGGGATAATTCAGCTCGTATGCGATCAAGGTGTGGCTAAGATAGTAAACTGCTCTCTCTTTATGGGCTAAGTCATATTGGGCAAGTAATGCACCAATGGAAAACTGGGTAGCGGAAATGTATAAGAGGAGAGGTTCACCGGGGGTAGGTGGCATTAGTACAGGTGGGTTAGACAAGTACTGTTTGAGTAGCGCAAAGGATTTTTGACAATCAGGTCCCCAATTGAATGTGACATCTTTCTTGAGAAAATGAGTAAAGGGGTGGCACTTATCCACAAGTTGTGAGATAAAGCGATGGATTGCCTGAATCTTTCCTTGTAGAATCCTTAGCTGCTTGAGAGTGGTAGGTGGTGGCATTTCTGTGATAGCCGTAACCTTTGCAGGATCCACTTCAATCCCTCTTTGTGAGACAATGAACCCTAGGAGTTTTCCTGATAAGACACCGAAGACACATTTCTTAGGGTTCAAGTGAACCTTATAGTCTCTTAGACGCTGAAAGATATGCCTCAACACTTCAGGGTGTTCTTTTCTACTCTTAGATTTTGCTAGGATATCATCGACATAATCCTCCATGATGTCACTTATCATATCATGGAAGATAACTGTCATGGCCCGCTGATAAGTAGCCCCAACATTTTTAAGCCCGAAGGGCATGAATTTGTAGCAGAATGTTCCCCAAGGGGTGATGAATGTTGTCTTATGCTGATCTTCCTCCACAATTCGTATCTGGTTATAACCTGAAAAACCATCCATCAAGGATAACATTTCATAGCCAGCTGTTGAATCGACTATCATGTCGATGTTAGGTAGGGGAAAATCATCTTTAGGACATGCTTTGTTGGTGTCATGGAAATCCATGCAGATCCTTATTCCAACAGGTTTCTTCTATACTGGGACTATGTTAGAGATCCATTCTAAATAGTCAATAGGTTTTATGAAATCAACAGCTAACAACTTTTCCAATTCTTCTTTTACCAAGAGCGCCACTTTAGGATGCATCTTTCTTAATTTTTGTTTGATTGGTTTGGCCTCTGGGTGCACAACGAGGTTGTGCACAACTAGCTCAGGGTCTAACCCTGACATATCTACATATGTCCATGCGAATATGTCCACGTATTCTTTTAAGAGTTCTGCAAAGGTCTTTTGTTCCTGAGCTGAGAGCAAAGCTCCCAACTTGACTATTCTAGGTTGCTCCTCTGAACCAATGTTGATGCTGATTGTTTCCTCAATAAGCATTTTAGAAGCATCTTCCATCCATGTAGGATCAGGGGGAAGAGTAAGATCGACCTCCTGTGGTAGTTCATGATCATCTTTGAATGGATAAATCACTTCATCTTTAGACTCTTCATTTTGTTTTTCTATGAGCTCACCAAAGAGTTTGTCACTATGGGATTTCCGTTGAGCCTTCTTGCTCGGTTTCTCAGAGGTAGGTATACCTTTAGTTACAACCTTCTTATTCAACCATCCACACATCTCTGCTTCCTCCCCAAAATAGGCACAAGTGTCTAGTTGAATCTTAAATCCTTTCTTGTGGTCTCCAGTGGGAATAAAGTCCCTGAGTCCCATGAACTCTGTGAATGCCTCATCATTTTCAAAGAAATCCAATGGCACATGAAGTTGTTGATCCCAATCTATAAGCTCAGGATATATAAGGGCTATTGGATATTTATCTAGGGGGATGGATTTGGATAAGGTAAGGACCGACGAATCTGGGAATAGGTTCGTGGAGGCAAGATCTTCGTAAAGGCTACATTGGGAATCTGCGTCACTATCAGAATGAGGTGAAAATTCCTCACTTTCAGAAGAAGTAGCATTGTTCTCAGAAGGTAGAGCATCATGGGGCCTTATTCCAAGGCCATGTTTATCAGTTTTGAAATGAGGGATAGGGATAGGCTCCAACCAGCCTTGTGCATTAACGCCACATCCAAACCCATCATAGCCCATGACCAACATCATGCGAGGACCTTTAACGTAATGAGGCGCTTGATTGCATGAAGCCATGGTGCCTTCTGGTACTCTGCTGGTAGGGTCTTCTAACATTTTCTCCTCAGACAAGAGGCCACTATGGAAAATTTCTCCAAAGGTTTAGGACATTGCTTGCGGGTGCTCTTGAACTGAAAGTAAGGCTTACCCCTTGTCCTGGGGGATACTGATAGGTCTGATATCAACAGAGCCTGCTCAAGAGTGAATGGCCTACTTGGGCCATATTTTGCTGATGTGGCCTCCCATGAAGCAAATGGATTGACCAGCGAGGGAAATCTTGATTGAAAGGCGTGAGAGATTCTGAATCCACTCGGTTCTTCATGGCCTCCATTTGTAAAGGGACTACAACATCCGCAGAAGGACATTCATAAGTTACACGAGAAAAACTGTGCAAAGCCCTACAATGTGTGAAAGGTTCTGGGTCACCCAAAATGGTAACTACCTGCCCTTCATGATATAACTTGATGCACTGATGAAACATTGATGGAATAGCTGCATGGCATGGATCCATGGGTGTCCCAAGAGCATGTTGTATGGAAGGTCCAAGTCAAGGACATGGAACGTTGTATCGTGACATGTTGGCCCTACCTCCATGGGGACCACTATAGTCCCTGCTGACTCTCTTTCTTCATTGTCATATGTTGTGATTGTGATAGTTTTAGCACCCAGCTCTATTTCTGACTGGCCCAGCTACTTTACCAGCTTCAAGGTGTAAATATTCAGACCAGATCCCCCATCTACAAGTACTCTTTTGATCTTGCGATGGGTAACCACCACTTCGAGATATAATGGTAAGTTATGCTCTGGGTTATTATGCGGGATTGCAGTATGATCAAAAGTAATCTGATCGTTGGTGTCTAAGCGTGCAATCATGGCTTGAAGGTTTGCGGGATCTATTTCTGTGGAAACCCCTGAATTTTGCAAAGTTTTGAACAATATGTTTTTATGAGCATTGGAGATCTTTAGGAGATCGAGGATAGATATCTTAGCAGACATTTTTTCTAATTGCTCTATCAAGTTATACTGACTTTCCTCAGGGGTAGGTACAGGATCTGGTATGATTAAGCGGGCACGTCTTGTCCCGACTGCGTAGCTCTTTTCTAAGATCTGAATGGTGTTAATCTGTTTGTTAGATGAGTTAATACATCCAATGAGGGAATCATAAGGACTATCATTTGTAGGGTACACATAGGCAGCAGTCCTATAGTCGTTAGAAGTTTTCCCTTGATCTGTTTTCTTTTTCTTTTTATCCGCATGGTCAGGAAAAGGTTCCTTGTAAATACCCATTTTTTCATTTGAACTTCTACCGGCCTCTGGGGGAGACTCTACAACAATCTTCCCTTCCTCTATGAGGTCTTGGATATAATGGCGTAATCTCAAACATCTATCCATTTTGTGTCCTTTGACATGGTGGAAGTCGCAATATTCATTGTCTTTGAACCAAACCGGTTTTGGAGCGTCTTCTGGGTAGGGCATTGTTGCCGTTGGATATTCTACCATCTTTGCACCATCTAACTGCTTTAGGATGGTAGATAAGGATTCTATCAAAGATGTGAACATATGTTTTGTAGGTGCTTTGGGATGAGGCCCTTGTGAAAGTTTCAAGAGTGGACCTGTCTGTACGGCTTGGACCCTCTTGGAGTTTGTAATGCCATCACCAACAACATGTTTATTCTTATTGAAGAATTTAGGTTTGTCTGTGGATTTGGCTTCATGTTTGTTTTTAATAACCAGTTTAAGCGTGCCCTTGGCAATAAGTGCTTTCTCAATTTGACTACCTTTCTCTATGACTTCTTCAAAGTTTGAGCCACAATGCATTTGTAAGTGAAAGGCTATTTCTGGGTTCAAGTTAGGAATGAATATACTCACTAACTATTTTTCAGGTAAGGCACAAGGAAAGCGACTAGCTAACCCATGCCATCATTGTAAAAATCCTGCAAATGTCTCATTGGGTTTTTGTTTTGTGTTACATAGATCGTTCATCGTGATGTCACTCTCCATATTATAGGAGTAATGTCTTACAAATTTCTCTGCTAGCATGGGCCATGTTGTAATGGAGCCCTTAGGTATGCTATAAAACCATTCCAATCCCACGGCTCCTAGGCTGCGAGGAAAAAGTCGTATCAAGAAATTATCGCTATACGCGACCTCTTGGCAAGCCATGTAAAAGTATTTTATATGATCGCGAGGATCACTTTTGCACTTATACTTATCAAACTTGGGGACAGTGAAATGTTTCAGGAAAGGTTGTTGTAGCATGTCCTTATCGAAGGGGTAAGGACATAGTTCTTCATATGAGTATTTTCTGTTCTGGCCTACATTTCCCTGTTGTAATGTTGTGAGCGTATCTTTCATAGATTTCAATTCATCCTGAATGAGTTGCTCCTTAGTAGGTGATATTGACCTTTGAGCCTGAGTTGCTTTAAAGGTATAGTCTGTATGTGGATCAAATTGAAACTCGTTAAGTTTGTTTTTGTCTCTGTCTTTACCTATGTTTCTTTTTGAAGCGCCTAGGTTTGCTAATTTCTGACTCAACTTCAAGATCTATTTTTGGAGGATTTCCTCCTCAACCAGGGGATCCTCTTCTTCATCAAATTTCAGAGGAGGGGAGGCCTTCTGCTCAGTTTTTACCTTACGTGAAGCCTTAAAGTGAGGTTTACGTGATGTTTCACCTTCGACAGCGGCCTTATGTTGCCCAGAAGTGGATGCATATCCCACATCGAAAGGATTATCTGTGTCTAAGATGAATCTTCACTCTCCTAAGTTAGGGTCAACAACCTTTGTTTCTTCTTCACGCTCATGTGGAAGTTTAGCTCCTAATGCCAAGACTCTTGTGAGTACTTGATCTTTGTTATAATATAAGAGCTCGTCAAATCTGTTTAGGTCTAACCTTTGTTGTTCTCCTGAAGAGTCTGACTCTTCTCCACTATGATCGATTAACGTCTCTGTATCTTTGACTTGAGAGAAGAGTGGTCCTAAATTATGACCACTGAATGGGAATGTGTCGAAAGGGTTTTCTCCCATGTGTTGCTCATTTGATTTGGCTGCCATTTTTATGATTTTAGGCATCACTAGCAGACGTCTTTTATGTAGCTAGTGTAACCCCTAAGTGTATGGTTTTCTGCAAGCTTTTTAAGGGGATGTTGGAATTATATCACAGTGTATCGTAGATGTAATTTTATGCAATCGTTTTTACCAAGAAACATTCATATGCACATCCAATGTTACGATTCACTCAATTTGTTATTGCCAAGCCTATACCCTAAGATAGTGACAAAGTTGTACCAATATGTAAGCCAAGTTAGAACCCCAACAAGGTCTAAGCATTGACGTGATGCTGTCGCAGTCCCTTGACAAGGTATACTTAAAACTAGTTTGAATACCGATGAAAGCCAAACCTTCTGAAAAATGGAAGTCACGAATAGATATAGCGTAATAACGTCACCGTGATACATTAACCAAGCAAGCAAGGTGTTAGCACCATGGTAACTTTATTATGATATATGTAAAGTGTTATCAACACTCTTCAAGAAGACTAAGATGACGTCGAGAGTGAAACCAAGTAATAAGTATAACAAGGAGTTTTTAATCGTGTGAGAAGCGTAACTGCGTAATAAGGGGACTTATATTGTTTCCTCACAAAAAATGAGAATATGATGTAAGTACCGAGATTGTACGTCTAAGATGCGAACAAGACTATTAACTCAAGAAGAGACAAAAGATGAACCGAATACACAGCGGTGAAGATGATCTTGAAATCAAGATGAAAGGACTTTTATCAAAGATGTGAAAAGTGCACCCGCACACTTTAGATTTAACAACCCAGCCGCAAACATGGATGGGCGTAAATGGACAAAAAAGTGACGAGCACTATCTCTGATAAAAATGTGATGTATGCACCTTTCTCATCCTGAATAGTGGGTGATGAGAATGCAAGGGTACTGATCAAAAGATGGACACAAGCTAAGCAAACACTTAGGCAGAGCTTCACCTTGTCTGAAGACAAGGACAAAACTAAGAAAAAGTGGGACGTAGCTTAGGTCCGTGATGAAAAGACACTCAGTTCAAACTCACAAGGGTTCTTTGCCTTGTTTTAACAAACAAGGTTTAGATTCCAGATGAGCCATCACTTTGTGATGGCTTGACGCAACAAGGACTAGTAAAGTGGGCTCCTTGACAAAATGGTTTCCCTAACAAGTTCTCTCAACTAGGTGTTACAATATTGTCTAAGAGCGAGGCGTGATTTACCCAAAAAGTCACAATGACTAGTTTGGGAGTATCTCGGCTTTATCCCCTTTCAAGTACAGTGGGAAATGAATGCATCCATCATGTACTTCTACTAAGGTCACGATACAGACAACTTGTAACTCTAACTCACAAGGCGTACTAGTCAAGTGGGTAAGCGGAGTGCTTCCTGTTTCATCCACGAGGTTACACAGTGGTGGACTACTTTAGGGTTCCTGGAACCACCCCCATTGTTGTAGCTTAAGGCGTTATGCCAAAGGGGTTATGTTCCAGTTGAGTGGATAGGGACGTACCCTTTTCTGAAACCTGCAATACAATGTTTTGAATATGGTGTGTTTTTTATCTTGCTTAGCTTAATGTGGTTTTAAGTAGCACACCATTTGGCAACCTGCAAGAACACGTGTATTAGAAGGTTTTGTGTTTTGTCTTAGCTCCTCCTTTCTTTGACAATCGATAGGTCCTGTAGACAACAAGTTTCAGTAATTTTCTGATTCCTAGATTGATGTAAAAAGAGAACTTACACTTGCTTTTGATTCCTAAGATCACCAAAAGGTGCGAAGGAAGAGCATACACAAAGTGGAAATCCTACTAAACTCACATGAAATTTTTACTTCAACCTTTTATAAAACAAGTGTTTTTTGCACAATTTATATGAGTTTTGTATTGGTGTTTTTGATCTCCAAGATCACCTTGGAAGACGTGAGGAGAGAGCATACACACTTCTACAAAAACTACTTCTAAGTCAAAAACAAAAACACTTTTAGTTTATGCAAACTGAAATGTTTTAAGAAAGAACCATGTTTTCAATTGTTAGTCCTAAAAACCTGCAGTGATGGATTAGAAAAAAGTTTTTTGCAAACTGTAAAAATTTTCAGTTTTTAACACAGACACCTACGCGCCTATACTGACACCAGCGCTCCCCAACCGACGGATATGTGCCCCACCTGACAGGTATTCCTACAGTCAAAAAATTAATAAAACTCAAAGAAGTAAACACAGATGCTCACAATATGACGGAGATGCACCTATATTGACATGGATGCTCAAGTTATGACGTGTACGTGCCTAAGCCTGAATAGAGGACTGTAAATTTTTTTACACAGTCAGATCTTTTACACCTACGCATCCAGAGAGATGGTATACGTGCCCCATATGATGGAGACACGTGTGCATCTTGTATGGGTTATTTCTGATTTTTTACTCAGTCAGGGATTTTACGCCTGCGCATCCAGAGAGACGTATACGTGCCCCAGATGACGGAGATGCGTGCGTGTCTGTGTAAAGTTTTAGTTTGCAAATGATGGGGACCTTCTGATAGGTACGTGCCTGATATGATGGGTACGCTGGGGTTCCGACGTGTACGCGCCCCTTTCTGGACACCTACGCGCACCCTGTGAAAAACCTGCAAAAAACATAGATTTTCAAATTTTCAAGAGCAAACAGGTTAGTTGTTAGTCAAAGTGTCCTATTTCTAGATCAAACCCACAAAATGTATATAAATGATGGTCATTTACCTAGGGTTAGAAATAAAAATGAGGAAATAACAAGTGATTCGAAAAAAAAACTTGAAAATAAGCTTTGAAAAACCTAAAAGACCTCCATTAATGGAGGGTGGACATAAGTGTCCCACCGGGCGTGCCAAATGTGTTCAATGAAAAGTTGTAAAAGCCATGGATTTGGGGTAAGAATCTCTAAAGAAACCCCAAAGGCTTTTAACAATCTGATCAATGGACCATGTGATAAGAAATGAGCAAGGTTTCCTTCTTTGCATACATTAATTTGAAATAAACATGCAAACTAAGCAAATGAAGTTAATCTCTATTCTTTGAAAGCTTGAAATAATGAACCTAAGAGGATCTAAGCATTCAGTTTATGTGTTAAGAGAAAGAGATCTCCCCATTAATGGCTTCAAGGCCAATGGATCTTCCCTTTTACTCTATGTTAATGCTATGAAATACAAGATTAAATGCTTTTAGCTCAAATGAAAGAAGATGAAATACAAACTAAAGCCTAATCAAATTGCTATAATTTGTGCTAGGAAGAAGAGAGGATTCTTAGGAAATGAGGGAGGGGGTATAGCCCTATTTATAGTTTTTGGTTTGGAAGAAAAGGGAGATTTGGGTGCATGTGGGACAAAGGCTAAAGTCCAAAAAGCACTTTAGCAAGTCAAAGTGTGATTTGACTATGTTAGAGGGTAATTAACCTAGGTTAGACTAATTAATCTCTCTTAGAGAGTAATTAGGGTTCTGGAAGGGTTCTGAAGGGCTTAATCAATCCAACGAAGTGGATTGATCTTCTGGGGAGCTAATAGAAGCAAGCTAGAAGAGAATAAGAAGCTAATGTAGTTAGAACGAGGCTATAACTGCCTGTTTAAATGGTTTATAAGAGGAAAAATGACCAAAAGGGTGTCGTAGGAAGGGAGTTAGATAGGCCTAACTGGCGGTGTGCCGTCAATTTGCAAAAGGAAGGAGTGTTAGTGCACCATTAGAAATAATAGTGTATTGTCGTCGTGTCTTACCTCATATTCATGTATCACCTTCTCAAACAAATCAAGATATTATTCAACATATATGCTTCCATATATGTGAAAACTAGGTTATTTGAGCTTGATTCCATCAGGGATCCGATGTGGGTATCCAAGCACTCCCCTAAAGTCCATAAGACTGAAAGTATTTGATCTGAAAGGGACTTTTAGAGAAGAACACACCATACCGCCATCATAAATACCCATGGATATATCTGTAGGAATCAAATTCTTACCAATAAAATCTTACCCCTTAAAATTTGAGGAACACAATTATCTGATCTAAATTCAGACCCAAATATCACAAAAAACTAATTATAACACATCAATAAAGAAAATTGGTTTACTACAACTAAAAGGATAACAAAGTTTCCACCAGATTCATAACCCTAGAAAAGTAAATTACATGAAGCACCAAAGGTATAATACTTTGACACGCAATTCCTAAGATTACATAAAATAGGATATGAAAATCAAACTAAAGACCCTAGTGATTAGTAGTTTCAATGTCTTTGCAAAAGGCACCACTTGGGTGTTGGCTCTTTAATTTACACCTTCAGGGGAGAGAGCAAGTTATTAATGCATAATGGATGGATAAAGAGGAGGGTCTATGCACAAGTTGTTATTTTGTAGCCAAAGAGAGGGTTCTTCTCTACTCGTCCATCCACACTCTCCGATGGAAGTGACAAGGAGGAACCTTAACAAAGGGCGTCACTAATCTCCCTACTACTTTTGACTATGTCTAAGTCAAGGTGAGAGAACCTAAGATGCATCCCAAAGGGTTCAAAATGGGGGAAAGGAATTAGGAATATGTCCCGAGTTCGGTAGGGAAGATCAATCGAATGTCGGATTCATCCATAAAATGCATCGCTTACATGAAAGAGTGGTCACGAAGAACTGCAAACACCCGAGAACTTCAATATAGGATTATAAAGATAATTTTGGCACGATCTAGACATTAACTCCCAACATTACATATGGGTCCTTTTGGGTTAATGTCACTTAAGGTATGTTCATTGAAAATTCATTTCATGGGTGGATTTTGTATAAAATAGGAATGTGGGTTAAGATTCACATAACACACTTGTGGTACTCAAAGAAATTATTGAATATTTTTGAGATGGATATGGGGTTACAAAGAGGGAGGAATCAAATGTCAAAGGGAACTAGGAGGATAAAGAAACATGCCAACCGTCCCGTTACAACACCCTTATCATTTCATGATGTAGGAGTAGTATAAAATGATATTTTCATAGGAAATCAGTTCCAAAGAACTTCTAAGATAACAAATGACCCTTATCCCTAAAAATTTATCTCAATACCCCTAAGAATAAAATAACGTGTGTAAATTGTGTTGAGTGTTCTTATAGCAAGGGAACCCCAAGATAAATAAACACATTTCCCATTTTGTTTGATCATTAAGGAATTTTATAGGTCTCAAAGATGACATCCTAAAGTACCACTAAAGGACATCACTCTTTCACACCAACCTAACAACACTAAACAACAACAAGGTATTACCATATAAATCCAAAGACATAACCCACAAAATATCTTAATAAAAATACACATATCATCCAACCCCTAAAATAAAATTCATTCCAAAAGAAAATCATGACCAAAATAATTACAATAGGTAGTTTGAAACAAATCCATTAGACTTAGAAAAAAAAAGGGAAATACATATATTACTCTCAAATTATGTTATTGACGATACAAAGGTAATCACCTTAACATGAATTCTAAGAAAATGGGGAAAAAAATGGTGCCTACATCTAGAGAACAAAAAATTCCTTGGTTGATTCATGCACCTTGAACAATCCTATAGCTCCTCTAAAGAGTTCCCTCCCATCAGAGCCATCTCTCCCTCTGAAAACCCCTTTTCCTCCACCTTATACTACCTTATCCACTTAGGATTTTAGGTAATGTCAAGATTATTCATTCATTCACACTTAGGGCACTCTTTGGGGCCACCACAAAATAATAGGGAGTATTCCCCCATGACAACTGTCAACTTTACCCATCGCCAACCTGTCACAATCACACTAGTATGAAAAATATAATATTTTCAGTGTCACATTAATTCAATATCATATTTTCCACATGAAAATATATGTGACGTTCAAAAAATATTAAATTGACAAGACTTTCTTTGAAAGCACAGACATTTATTCACCCCCTAGTGACATGCTTCATATAAATACTTAATCTTGATTTAAATTTCACTTGTGCCTACCGATTCAGTCTAGATATGACATTTATGGTGACATGATTCATTAAGACACATCATCCAGAGATATATTCCTATTTAAACATGGCTTAGTGGGTCACGAATTCACCATTTGAATTTTCACATAGTCCTCCATATTTTTATTCCATCAATAAAAAAAATCATGGCATTTTCATCTCTAGAAGAAAATCCCATTGGGGAAGAACTCCCTAATTTGGGTTAATTATTCCAAATTACAAGCCCCAACAAAGCTTTTTTCAAGAATTTTTTTAGTGTTTCCAATTCCTGGTAAAATCCTTTGAATAATTCTTCCTAGGATTCCTTACTTATGTGCTTCCTAAACCATATGGCTGAAATGTGTGCTTCGTTTCCTATCTTTCAAACCTTTCACTTTCACTTAATTCGCCATTAACATCATCTAAGCATGGGGAACCTAAAATAAAATTGGTCTCATCACTTCCCTTGTGTCCATGGTGACCATTGTCACATGTAGAAATCTTATTATAATCCCTCTCTACTAAATCAAGAGCTTCATGTGTCAATCCTAATGCATGCATCAAAGGAAGAAGAAATACCTCCATGCCTGTATGTAGAAAAAATGGAGAGACGAATTTAACCCCTTATAACTGTCCTCACCAAAATTTAGGCTACGTTAGGGGCCTAAAATCTTCATCTAAATAAGTAAAGAACTGTCACTAAATATCTATCCAATAGAGCGACTCAATTTATCATGGCCCGACCCTCCAGTGGTTGCAGAACCAAAGCATACATAATGGGGGAAGCTTACTTTCTGAGTAGTTGAACTCACTCAAGAAGAAGAGGGAGTTTACCCAAATATTGAATGGACCTTGGGTGGAAATATCTGAACTACTAGAAAAGGGGATTTCATGGGGCTTGGCTAGGGATATCCAATTTCTTTTTAGTGTCGCAACTCATGAAGATTTTTTTCATCATAGGGACCATTTGTTGAAGTGTGTGTCGACCCTACCAGGTGAGATAGTAACTGTTGAAAATTAACTTTTGTATTGCAATATATACTTTTGTTTTTCATTATTTTATGAATATATGTATATTTTCGAGGGCATGGGCCCCTATAATATAACCCGCATTATTTTATAGTGCATATCATTCTGAATTTACATTTCCTTTATTACTGTGTGGCATATTTTGTGTTTCTTATATTCTTGTATCACTAAAATATATCATTTATTTCATATTTACCTACATTGCACGATAAAAAAACCCACAGTGTTAATACATTTACATTATTTATATTACTGCATACATATATTCCACACAATTGCACACTATCCTGTAAGAATAATCCAACTTCTCAATATTTAATTACTCTCGGGTCCTTCAAATAGAAAAGACAAGAAATTTTGCCTCCTTTTAGTAAGTACTGGAGAAACCACAAATATGTATCAAACATCCACCCATTACATAATCGGGTTCCCAATCCTATAGTGGGAACTTATAACATTTTTAAATAAGGATGGATGTGGACTTAATTTCGAGCTTTGAAAGCCTAGATACATTGTAAGATAATCACATTTTCCCCATCATGCCTTAGGTTTGGATGACCACTTTGCCTACTTTTAGGCATAAAATAACTTTGATATAGGGGGAAAGAGCCAGTCATCATGAATCATAATGTGGGAGGTTGTTAGAGCCACTTAACAATCATAAAAATTTATTAAAAAAATACCCTTTTGGAGAGCATGATTTTTTTAATATACAGATTTTCTTTCAAAAATTTTGAGTATGTGGAGAATATATTTTTAAGGGATTTAAAATAATTACTTTTGAATACAAAGGAATTTAAGGCAACCCATTAGTTGTGAATAAAATCACCTTTCATGGGTTGTTTATGTGTCATCATTTCATTGGTTCATTTATTGATGTGACTTGATGTGACTTACTTTATTGGCTAGTTTTTATTTCATTTTAAACTTTAATTCAAACAATCATTGGTATTTTGTTTCACATAACTACTCACGGTCATTGGGCCATTCACGATCATTGGCTCCTTTCCCCTAGTTAGTGTTTCCCCTGGGAAATCAGTTATGTTTTCTTTTTCATCACGGTTTTGAAAACCTAACCTGTGTTTCACATAAATTCCAAAGAAAAATAGAGTATGCTTCACTACTTTCACGATTTTGAACATATTTCCCTATCTAGGGTATCAGGGAGAATTAACATTCCAAACCAAATGCTCATGCATTGTAAAAGAAACTAATTTTTCCGATAACATGCCAAAGGATCTGCTTCCCTTTTATTTCAAAACCCCCAAAAAACTTGATATTTTGAACGGCACACAAATTGAATGAGCACCCAATTTATCAATCAAATAAAATAATTTTAAGGGAAAATTAATAACCTAAACACCAAGTGCAGAACCAAACCAAAAGTAGGAGTATATCCAATGGCACGATGCCAAAAAAAGAGGCATGATAATTCTGGGCACCAACGGGTAGCTTACAAAAAAAACAATTCTTTGGGCTTGAAAGATGGATTTCTTATCATGATTATCATGGATTTAAATCCCCAATAAAATTTACAATTGTTTTTGTAAGAAATGATTCGAAGAAAAACTACTGAAATATTGAACCATATGTAAATAAAATGGAATAAAAATAATGGAAACATAAAACATACCATAAAGGAGTTGAGACAAGATTTTTCAAGTGGGGAAACTAGTACACCAAAAGAAAACCCCACTTGTTATTGAAAAATGTCTCAAATAATTTACAAGGTTAAATAAGAAACTCAAATACTCTTGAAATAGAGTGAAGAGAGAATAAGGAGTTACAAACTAATTCCAATCATTTCATTAGCCAACATTCTAGGTGGGTGCCTAGTTTCTTTATTTCCCATGAAGTGAAAGGAAGTGGGTGCAAAGAGGAAAAAGAGTTACATTCAAAATATAACTCCAATATTTCTTATAATGAGGAATATATCTAATAAGGAAAACAAGGTTAAAGCTATATGCCTCATCACTTTATGTAGATTATGTGAATTAATAATTCACATAATAATAATATTGCACAATATTGAGATATTTAATATACCTAAATATATGTTAAACTCCAACACTCCCCCTTAAGATTTATTTGGGGGTTAAAAAAGGAGAACAAGCTTGATCTATAAGGTAGGTTTCATTACACAACATTTTCCCTTGAAGAAAACTTCCTTCTAGAGAAAAACAATTATTTTAAAAAGAAATAATAATATAGTAGGTGCCATCAAGAAGCTTACAAAGTGAACATAAAAAAATATTGAAGAATACTCTAAAGACAAGAAGGTCAATCCATATTGGAACAAAGACAAAAAAAATAAGGAGATGGAATAAATGATTCACTATACCTAAAAAATAAAATCTTACACTATTCTTCATGTTAAGAAACTATGGTTTACATTAATGTAAAAAATGGTAGATCTAATACAAGGAAAAGGAGAAAAAGACAACTTCTATAAAAAAGTTTTGTATCCTGCATGAAAAAGTAAGTTTAAAAATATAAACTCCAAATTATTATATTTTCCTTTAATAACATACAATAAAAAATGTAAGCACGAAAGAAAGGGAAAAAAATATTCAATAAATTGGCTCCTAAAATAACATTTTCCCTTAGCAACTTATAATTTAAATTTCAGTAAGCACAAAAGAAAGGAATACATAGTTGTAGCCATGTATAAAATTTTTCAAATAAATAAGGAATATGGTGTTTATAAAACATCGTAAATATGTTTAAAAATATAATTAAGGTTATCTAAAAATGTTAAAAAAAATATTAAACAAATAACAACCAAAGAAATGAGGCAAATATGGTGTTTGGCCTTTCACAAAATATTTCTTATATATTTTCACTTCAATACCTTTTTTTAAAAACACAATTTTCCTTTGAAGATACAAAAAAAATTGGGAATCAAATTTGTTTAACGTTGAGCATAATGGGTTTTTAGTTATTTTCAAACAATGAAATGATTCATAAAACAAGTTTTGTAAGGATGTAATTTCCAACATTTGGTAATATCAATCCCATCTCTGCCATAATGTGTTAGTGAAAAATCACAGCACCCCCAAATGACCTGAGTCTAAAATGGGGCATTCGGTGTGATTGCATAACATTGGACTATCTCTCAAGCTGTGGGACTTGTAAAACTTGAGATGGACCTCCAGAGAAGGCTAGTTCATGCTTCCTAATCTATCGGCCACAAGCTACTCGAGTGCATGTAGAACCTATCTAATCCTAATCTAACCATTCCAAGGAGACACACACACACACACACACACACACACACACACACACACACACACACACACACACACACACACACACACACACACACACACAGAAGGTGAAAGAGAGCCTACACTAAGTGGTGATACACCAGAAAAGGAAGTGGCAAGATACTCTGTTGAGGGAGGATGAAACAGGGGAAAAAGGAAATGAGGGAGGTCAGAAAAAAGAGACACAGAACCATATCCAAATCCGCCATAAAAAATCCATGAAACACGTCATCTTACACCTGCAACATGAAATAGAGAGGCACATAGAAACAACAAAACATGAGAAGGGCTTGAAGAACACCACAAAAACATGATTTTATTGCTCTATGAGGTGCAAGAACCATTACATGGGTGCTCGTTCTAGAAAGTCCAATTTTGTGAAAATCGGAGCTCGGAGTCAAAAGTTATGGCCGTTTGAAGTTTCCGGACCAAATGTTGACTTTTCTTCTTCTCCTTCAGCCGCTTCGGCTTTTCACGTCCCACGCGTCCCTCTGTCCCAAATTTCCCAGTGCCGTGCGGGACAAATTCTTCCGAACCGCCCGAAATGGGCTTCCATGTTCCTTTTCTGCCGGTGACACGTGGCGTGATCTGATTGGCTTTCGGATCCTTCAGCTTTTCACGTCCCACGCGTCCCTCTATCCCATTTAGCACAGTGCTAAAATTTACCATTTCGGCCGAACTGGCCAATTCGCGTACTTGCGGCCCAGATGTCCCATTTTCTTTCGGACTGTTTGGGACAAATTTTCCCGATTCACCCGGTTTGGCCGGTTCACGTCCTTTTATCTCGTGCGTCCCTGACTGAAAGTTCTCATTTTGGCCGATCCGGCTGGTTCGCGTACTTCGTGTACCTTCGGCCCAACTGTTCCAGGCTGCCTTGACTCATTTTGGCCGATCCGGCCGGTTTGCGTACTTTTGGCCCGCGCGTCCTGGACTTCCTGTTTCAACAGTTAGTCAATTTTTTCAACTTTTTGGCCAGTTCGGATTTCCACGTCCCGCGCGTCCCTTTGTCCCAGATGTCCCAAATGCTGTGCAGACCGCCTGGCATCCTTTCGTCCGGTTCGCGCCCAGATGTCCCAACTGTCCCAAGGACTGCCTGGACTAGGACTTAGCCATTTTTCGTGATTTTTCCTGGCCCGAGCTTGTTTTTGCAATTTTTTACATTTTCTCAGAACTTGCTCTCTTCTACTTGGACAGGGGAGTTAGAAAAAATCTGAGGGGACCCTAGAAACATAACTTTTCGCCCTGAATCAATATAATTTCTTGGGACTAACAAATTTGATGCATGTTATCAAAATTACCTTGGGGGTGAATTTTGGATAACAAATGTTTCTTTGCATTTTGTTGTAGGAGATGTATTTATAGTCATTGCTGAAGAATCCAATATTGAGAAAGTGGAGTACTACTTGTTGTGTTGCATAGAAGAGAGAACAAAGCTAACATGTGAAATAACAAGTGAAGTGACAACATTTTTTACTGGCTCGATTGTAGTGCAGGGAACATACTTACAACAAGTGAAAGCCCTCCAAAGTGGGATTCACTTTGTTGATTAAAAACCAAACAAAAAGGTGTATCATTACACCCATCACATAATTTCTACAGGGTTACAATTGTAGCAGGTGAAGACTACAAATAGTAAATGCAAAAAATGGAGACTAGATGTAGAAGACCATGAAAAACTTTTACAAGTCATTGAACAACAAGAAGAGCCACTTGGTATTATATAGAAGGACATGGAATAAATTACTAAACCTTTTTGGTAATAAACTATTAAGCTAGATAGCATTGTATTTTCTACTTGAAGGGACTATGGAGACCATTATACAATAAAGTTGTTTATTACTTGTGATTCTTACTTGTTGTGAGATGGTTTATGGTTTACTTTAAGTATTGTGATATGGTTGTTACATGGAAGTATGTATGGTATAAACATGATTTATGATGTGGATGTATGTTGCATTATTATTTTTAATGTGGAAATGTTAGTTGGGAATTCATATGTACATAGTTTCAAGGTGTTTTGGAAGCACACAAGAGTGGTATGATTATGTGTGCTTAGCATGAGGTATTTTGGAGGAGTTAAGTGCTTCACATTTTTACAATGGTGCATCTTGGAACTAAAGAATAACAATGGTGAACAACGAATTTTTTTCGTAAGGGTGCAATATGTCAATGACGGTGTGAGGCTTTAAAGGCTATGGGTAGAACAAATTGTTTTTCTAGTTTTATGATAAAACAAAAGAAGGTCCATAAAATTTTCAAGTGTAAGTCTTGCATGGGATTGCAAGAAGGCGTAATTTGACCAAGAGACATGCTTGTATGGACTAAGGATGTGTGAGTGTTGTAAAGAAAGTGGATGAA
Organism: Taxus chinensis; assembly: GCA_019776745.2. Classification (NCBI taxonomy): domain Eukaryota; kingdom Viridiplantae; phylum Streptophyta; class Pinopsida; order Cupressales; family Taxaceae; genus Taxus; species Taxus chinensis. Next base: position 77,482,993 of record CM034157.1, read on the forward strand.
TGTATAGTATAGGTTATAGATGTAATGAGTAGAGATTAATGGTGTTTTTAAAATATGTGAGAACTATGGATTAGTATGCACAAGATTGCAAAAAGTGTGAAGATTATTTGAGAATGATTTCAAATTTTACCCATCTTATTTCATAAGAATGTATATTATTAGCAATGCCTACTATGTTGGTTGAAGTTCAAAAATATATATCATCTTAGGTATAAAATTTGAGGCACGACACCTTTTATGTGTAGGAAGAGTTGCAAGAAGACATAGAGTTAGCTACCTTAGAAAGAGAGGAGGAGAAAGAGAGAATGTAATTAATATTGAAGGTTTTGATACAAGGATCAATTACCAAGAAAATTTAAATGGAACTCTCTAAGGAGAAAATGGACGAATTTATCTTTTCTAAGTTTCTAAGAAACAAAATCCTTCCAATTGCAAAGATATTATATAATTTGGAATATATTTTAGTGTAAAATGCAATTCGTGATGTTGTATTATTTGTTTGCAAGACTCTAAGTGGATCACATGACCTATATGAAATTTTATTCCTACATAAAAAAACATATATGTAGATTTATTCATAATTGCATGTGTCCAAAATGGGTGTGAGATGACTTTAAAATAGAAAGGATGTGTAAAAAATGATCTATTGCCCAAAATAACCCCCAAAAATGATCTATTACAATCTATGGTCATTACGAGTCTTATTTCAAGTTGTTAATTGAATGATCTATTGAACTTAAACTTTCATCATATATGATTCAAATAGTAACATAAGCCATTATACCATGGAATGTTTAATGTAACCTAAAGTATTACTAAATTAGGTCTAAGCATTGAAAATAATTCAATATAGAATTTTAACGAAGTTTACAATTTTATATTACAAAAATGAAGGGAATTTAATATCTTATCTATCATTATATACCTATTATGATATCATCAAGAGACAAAAATGAAAGATAAGGGGGTGTCTTATATTCACATCCATAATTGTAAATACACGTGTCTAAGACATATATCAAAATATATTAATAGTACACGTGTCTAAGACATATATCAAAATATAATAATAATGTCTAGAATGAGTATGAATATAAGAATCTAAAATCTTAAACTTAGTTTGAGTGTTCCAAATCTATATGGTGGTTTCTCTAAATGATGTGCAAAAACTTTATGTATATTAAGGAGATCCTTACATTCTTTACTGTTGATATTTGTAGAAAGAGCTCATGAGAATGATAAATAGTGTCAGATGAGTTATAAAGTATAATTGACTTACTTATATTGGTTTGTATAGACTAGATATTCACATTATGACCATCTTAAGAAGATGAACCAACTTAGATGATGATTTTCATATTAAAATTGAGTCATTAGATGGGGGTTTAAGATTGTATAAGCCATCTAGGACCATACTCCACTAACTTATTAGAGATAACAAAGCTTAATTGACTTATAAGAATCTTCTCCAATCATATGATGTAACCGCAATGTAGAGGGGCTCAGATATAGATCGAGGTGATTGAAGCCTCACAAATATTCAGTGATGTTCAATAAAATCAGTTTACAATAGAGAAGTTTGCAATCATTTATAGTATATTACTCAGTCAAATGAGTATCATCAAAAAGGACGTCTAACAACTTGCAAAAAAAATACATAACAGGAAGTAAAACAACCCTGTTGTAATAACATAACCATGCCATGCGAGAATAGATATTACCAAGTGCTACAAAAAAAATATGTGTTTATAAGGAAACCATAGGAACTTACGTTGGTAATAATTACAGGATTTAACTACGCTCCATTAACCTAACTAAACTATGTGATTACCTAGAGGAAAGATGCAGTCCCAGTTTTGATAATTATTTTTCTTCGTTAATTATTCCTCCATTACAACACTGATATATAGAGTTAGTGTTAAAAGGTGAGCAAGTATTGAAAGGATATATATGATTTAATGAGAACGAGTCTTATCTAACATGAGGATTTACAATCTTAGCAATAGGAACAATAGTCAATGCTATTTATTCCAAACAAAGATTCTCCAAATTTATATTACATACACCATGTCATTAATACAAAACTGTATACATACATAACCTTATCAAACAGGTAAATTCAAATGTTCTACATTAACTCATTTTAGCAATAATTGTTTCACACTTTCAAAGCATCTCTTTGGTGTTGGTTTAAGTTACCCAAGAAAACATGCTCGATTTATTAGGAAGATCTTAGAAATAGTAATAGAAATAAGGACCTTAAACACTGAGAAAATAAGTCTAAGAGTCAATCCTAGGCTACTATGGTTCAAGAGTCAAGATTCTTATGATGGCCCAGAATTAGCACACCCAAATTTACTCAAGTTATGCGTAAAATTAACATAGAATATATTTTTGAAATGATTATCGCAAGATATAACGAAATTTAGCTAGATATTAATCCTTCTATGTCCGCTTTCTACGGTTGCTAATGTCCATAGGAAAAATGGTATACGTCAATTCTCAATATTATTTCAAGGTAATCATATTGTAATAGGTTTCATCATTGGGGTCTTTATTAAAACCTTCTTAGAGTATAATGAGTGTGTGGATGGATCAATGTTAACCCTTTCTATCAGTTGTGTTTGTGTTGTATGATTTGAAATTGGATCACATTTCTATCATCAAATAGCAAAACATATTATTTCTAATGAAGGAGATGGAATTATGACAATACTCGATTTTTAGACTGAAGAGGGGTAAGGTTACTAATAAGTTTTTAACCATCATTATTTGCACTATCCCAGTCACTCCGACTGACAAGAACGTTGAGTGGGACAGCTTACTCAGTTAGCATTAGTTACTTGTAATAGTTGATTTAAAAGAGTTGATGATGTATTAAATAGGAAGTTAGTGGGGACTACCTTGATTAAGAACTAAAATCCGTTTTAATGCATTGGCTAAGAGCAGTTTGGTCTATCGGGGAAGTTGATAGGTTACTTGAAATTAGTCAACCTAGGGATCAATTCTTGTCAAGTGTTAAGGCCCTAAATCCAGACTGTCATTTTAAAATTAATCTACTACTACAAGGGGGGGGTTATTCAAGGTCATATAATGTGAGACATTAATTAGGAGACAATAATTATGACTAAATTGTCTCAAATAGAGACAATAAAAAAGTTTTATATCGTCATCCTATTAAAAAATTGTCTCAAAGTGGGTGTCTCTAATATTGTCTCTAATTATTGTCTCTCAAGAGACAATATAGATTGATACATATTTTGTCTCTTGAGAGACAATATAATTTTTGTCTCTCTAGAGACAATATCATATTGCACATATCATTGAGTTCCTACACAACATCACACAATAAATTTTGGTGCACATAATTAGGAAACTACATAATAACCTAAAGGCTATGATATCATATATCAACTTAGGAATACCTAGACAAAAAATTTCATGTAGGATTAGATTCAATGAGCTAAATTGTATACAAGAATATTCTCTATAAACTTTGAATGAAACTACTTTACAAATTTATGATGTTCAAGTTTGCTTAAAGATGCTAATATTCAAAGTTTATAGAGAATATTCATGAAACTAATTTTCTTAAAGATGTCCAAGGATTTTTCAACAAGTCCATACTGAGCCTATCCTAGAATCATCTCAATCCACAAGACAAATTTTCATTGAAATAAGTTTTCAAACAATTTTGTGACTCCAACAAGCTTTAATGATAATTACTGATCTATTCACTACCTTCACCTCAAGGCTAACTAACTCTATTAGAATCTCCTTTAATGATAATTGCCATAAAAACAACATTGTAGTATGACTATGATTGGGAAATTTATAAGACAAAACATTAGGCTTGCTCAAAATAATAAGTAATATGAACATAAGATGAATGAGTACCAAAAATTCATTAAAAACAAAAACCTACTAGTTACTAACAAGAAATAGGATACACTTTAAAATATCCCTAAACATCACCCAAAGTAATTTTTGAAACAAAAAAACCCCTTTTAATTAATATTATATGGAAATTATACCATGTTTCGAAGCTTCCAAATATACACTTGTTGGGAGGATTCTAGCATAGAATGCTGAGTTTGGATCTTCCCGTAACATTTGTCCAAATCCATTTTTTTAAAACAAACCCACATTATGAATATCAATCAGTAATTGCTTATCATGGGATTGTTTGGTGCTTTTGTAGAAGCAACACCCATTGGAACTTGTGAAAAAAACCTCGTTACATGCTGAATCTGAAAAGACTATCAAACCTAAACCTTTGTTCCACATGCCAGAACCCCATTACTTACCACAAAATGTTTCAACTTTACAATGTATGCTGCCAGCAAATAAGATTTCATTGTACTACAAAATTCTCTTTCACTTTCACTCCATCCTCAGCATTATTGAGACACTCGCTAAGATTCTTCATTTTGCTACAACATTCAAGGCCAATCATTATGCCTCCACATTTTCCAAACACGACACATAGTTCAATCACACGACACTATCTAACAAGAATTTCCAGAAAAGGATTTCCAGTGACGAGTAGGTGTGTTGAACTAAGTGTATGATACATGTGTGTGTTTGTATGTACACACTCATTTTAATCATTTTTTAGTCCATAAGAAAAACAAAACTTGAAAAATATAGTACGATCAATGTTCAAAACATTCAATATACTTATGATTTTACATTTTCTATGATATACGAATATTGTATTCCTTTTTGTTTCATTAATTTTCTTTGAGATTAATTTTTGTGTTGCGATGGTGGCCATAAAATATTTATATAGGGAGCTCCTAACGGACCTATTTAATGAGAATGACTCTAACCTGCCAATGATAACTAAAGAGGTCAGTCCAATGGTTGGTTCTTGCATTCATATTATCTAAAAGCACCTTCTAATTTTTTTGAGATTAATTCCCTCCTCTTACATTAAAAAATGAAAACTGAAAAGTCCCATGAAGTCATCAAAACAAGCCCATAAGCAAAATAATCACTAGAACTAGCAAGGAAAAAAAAACATAAATAATGTCTCAATTGTGGTATAAATTCCATTTTGAAGCCTAAAATTAAGGATTTGATCATGATAGATTGAATATAAACATCCACAAATGATGCATCTTAATTTGGGACTATTTCAGTTGTACTCTAATTTCAATAAGTCTTGTTATGGATTGGAAGCTGAGATCTAAGATCCATATCTGATTTCTATTTATTAATCATCAATAAATCTAAATCTCTTACATGCCCAAAAAGCCAGATCACATATTAATTCAATTTTTAAAACAACTTGAATTAGAGGATATGGTATATCATGATATAAAAATTTGAAACTGTGCTATATATCTAAATATGGCTCTTACTAGTGTCAAGATAGATTTTACAAAATAGGGAAAACTATTAGTGTCCAACACATTAATCTGTAAAGCATTTGTAATCCACTATATCTATTCTTTTGCAAATTGTTTCATCTCTAATTTTATTTCTTATAGAGGTTTGTCCTGATGGAAAGACCATTGAGGCTGAAGTAGCTCATGGTACAGTAACTCATCATTTCTGTGTTCATCAAAAAGGAGGTGAAACTAACACAAACAGTATAGCTTCTATCTTTGCATGGACACATGGACTTGCACACAGGTATTTTCTTCAGGTTCAAAATTTCATTAATTTAATGATTGAAGTGTGATCTTCTTTCTAGGATTTCATGGTCAGGTACCTATGCTCTTTTTAGTTACTGTTATTTCCTTTTGTGGCAGGGAAAAACTAGACGAAAATGCTAGACTACTTGAATTTGCAGAGAAGCTGGAAGCTGCCTGTGTGGGAACTATTGAGTCAGGGAAAATGACGAAGGACCTTATTTTTTATGTTACATGGTTGCTTCATTTCATTTACAGGTGCTTTTTTTTAGTTTCTCCTATGCAACGTGAAATACCCATGACACACCTTTTCAGTTGTATGAAGTTATGATTATCAAAGTAAGTTTGATTCAATTTTTAACATAAACCACACATAGATTAGTAAAAATCTTCATGTCTACCAGCAAATGATAGCCTTCCATCTGGAGGAAAATTAGATGGAAGGCTACAACCAACCATATTATCTATCAACATTCTCTAAACAACAAAACACCAAAAAATCATATGAGACTCTGATGAGCTGCACATTGCCCTCGTCTTGCAAACATACACACTACTGTACACATTGTCCTTGCCTGAAGAAGATTTTTTGGGGGTATGTCTGCATGGTTCCAAGGATGGTAACTGTCCTAGTTGTTTACATGGTTGTTCCTTGGCCGAGGTATTTGTTATCCAAAATTCACCCCTCAAGGTAATTTTGATAACATGCATCAAATTCTTTAGTCCCAAGCAATTATATTGATTCAAGGCAAAAAGTCATGTTTCTAGGGTCCCCTCATATTTTTCTAACTCCCCTGTCCAAGAAGAAGAGAGCAAGTTCTGAGAAAATGTGAAAAAATTGCAAAAACAAGCTTGGGCCAGGAAAAATCACAAAAAATGGCTAAGTCCTAGTCTTGCAGGTGGTCCAGGACAGTTGGGACATCTGGGCGCGAATCGGCCGAAAGGCCGCCAGGCGGTCTGCGCAGCATTTGGGACATCCTGGCCAAAGGGACGCGCGGGACGCAGAAAGCCGAACTGGCCGAAAAGTTGAAAAAATTTGACTAACTGTTGAGTAGGACAGTCTGGGACACGCGGGACAAAAGTACGCGAACCAGCCGAACCGGCCGAAAGAGGAGCGAAGTTGGGCCACGTCGGGACGCGCGGGATTTGGTCCGAAAAGGCCGTTTGTCCGAGAGTGGGGTCCGCCATCAAAGGCAGTTTGGGACATCTGGGCAAAGTACGCGGGAGGCGCGAGTTCGGCAAACCGGACATCGGGACAAAGGTACGCGCCGAAAATGAAAAGGCAGCAAACAGGGACAAGGAAGCCCGAATCGGCCGAAGCAAGAGATTTTCATCTGGGACAGTTGGGACAAAGGTACGCGCGGGACGCGAAAAGCCGAAGCGGCCGACAACAAAGAAGAAAAGTCAACGTTTGACCCGTGAACTTCAAACGGCCATAACTTTTGACTCCGAGCTCCGATTTTCACAAAATTGGACTTTCTGGAACGAGCACGACGTCCTCTACACCACAAAAAAGATAACATATTCGGCTCCAGTCAGTTAATGCTCATTCCCGTCAAATGACAGAAAACGCCTGCCAGACCCAAAATAGCTGCCCGCACTCAGAAGGCCATAACTTTTGCATTTCTCAACGAAATCGCACAAAATTGGTACCGTTGGAATCGTGGTTCTGAGCCCGATGTACAAGAAATCAAGAAATTCTGGATTTGATCAGAAATTGATTGATATTTTTAAGAAAACGTGGCTGGGTTCATAACAGTGTTTTATTTGGTAGTTGGGAGTGCAATTAAGAGGCATGGTCATCATTCTTTCTCTGCTGCAGCACATGGGACAGTATGGGGAGCCTTTTGCAAGTAATATATAATCATTTTACTCCATTTAATACCTCTTACAGGTGGTTGAAGGACAGATTTCAGGATTTCCTTTTTTCCTTCTCTTTCTCCTTCTCATTTTTCTATAAATTGGAGTGTTGGGCTCATTGTAAAAGGGAGAGAGTTTTTGTTGTAGCAAAGCTCTGTCAAAATTTCTTTGTGAAGCCAATGTGTTGCAGGCCCTTGTAGTGGACTCCTTGCATGGTGATCTAGGCCCTTATCTTGTAATAGATTGAACTGTGCATATCATGAAGCAATAAAATATCAGTTTGTGGATGTATCTTCCCCTGCTACTGTTTTTCTTGCATTCTTCTTGCCCCTTTCAATCTTTATTACAAGAATATTGTGTCTATTATTATGTTCTTGCAGGGATTCATTATCATTGTGTATGCTTGGAATATTGTTGTGAATGCATTTTGCTAGATTATGGAGAACTGTCATCACCTCTTCTAGTGTGCACTTTTCCTCTGTATTTCACACATTTGGAGACTACTCTCACACCCTCCTTTTCTGGTGTATCACCGCTTTAGTGTAGGCTTTCATTTTATGCATTCTCTCTCCCTGGTCCCTTGGAAATTTAGATTAGAATAGTTAGTTTTTCCTGCATTAGAGTAGATTGTGGCAGGTAGTTTAGGAGCAAGAACCAACTTTCTCTGGAGGTCTATCTCAAGTAGCAAGTCCCACAACTTGGAGATAGTACCCATGTTATCCAATCACACCGTGAGTTCAAGTATATGCACTTGTGTAAACATAGGGGTGCTGTGATTCGCTGATAACAGTATTGACTTATTAAGAATCTAAGGTACATCCCTTGGTTTGCATGTTATCACTCACTTCGTATGTCACTGAACAAAGTGTGATCATTAATACCCGTACATTTAGTTGAAAGACATGGTTGCAAGTCTATTATCATGTAAAGAAGAACTAATGAACTTAAAATCTCCATATGTGGTAGTTAATACATATTATGAGATTAAAGAAATGAATTATTTTGATGTATCCAAATATACACAAATAATATCTATATTGAAAAGTTCAAATACGACTCAAATTCTTATTAATGAAAGATAGTAACATAAAAGTTTGATTTCCTTCCTTCATCAAGACTAATGATTATATCAGTGGCTTGGTATATTTAAATTTGTCTGACCTTAAACATGTGTAATCTCATAAATATGATTGTTGTAATGGGGCTGAAACAACATCCTTAGGTGCATAGTTTTCAATTTATTTCCAAGGTTGATACATTAAGAAACCTTCTATTTTGTTCTCTTGGTACTATCCTATTACATAAATCCTGGATCTATCTTGAAATATAACATTCGAGTTAACACTGTAAGAGCATAAAATTAAAAGAAAACCTAATTGAGTTGCAACATCCTATCTAGGTTACGCTACATGTAGTAGTGAAACATTAGTGGAAATATGTGTTTACACCACTTACAAACTAATTATACTAATGATCTCAATGCATAGGATATTTATTGTCTTAGGGTAAATATCTAAATGCTTGGTGAATTTGAGATAGAGAATTTATGCTTGTCACCTCTTCGAGTCCTTATCCGTCAATTCTTACCCTCTTATGCTAAAAATAATTCCCAAATTTTGAGAGTGCTGAAAATTGGAAGATAAGTAATGTTTCTTCAAGATGTTAGATCTGGAATTTCATAACTCGAATGGTGTTACGTGATATAACCATTATACTCTAATGGTCCACCATAGAAAAGCATTGTATGAAGATCTTTTCTAAAGTTTAGAATGTTTGGATTAAGTCAAAACAATCTTCGGTTCAGTTGAAATCCCTTATGGTGATTTAAGAATTGACAAAGACTGATGGGTCATTCTCATGGTGGGACTAGGCATTTGATCCATTATAGAGTAATTTCCTACATAAGCAATATCCAATGCTACAATTATGTCATTTAAAGATTAACTGAATCAATCAAACCACTAAAATTACCCTAGAATAGAAAAAATGTTGCTTCTAATGAATGAACTCAACATTAGGAAATTTCCAACGACCTTAAAAATCACCTCCTTGAATTCAAAGTATATTTTGAATAGCAACAACTTATTGTTGATCTGGCCTCTGCTCTAAACTAGTATCGATTTCGACAAACTTAACTAATATTACTTCTGTCCTGCGGTGCTTCCCCTATTTTGACAAAATCATCTTCTGACCATGATACTTCTATTAGGGACTTCATCTCAGGAAGTATTTATTTAATCTAGAGCATGGGCATTGTTTTTTAGAGGTAAGGATCCAATTAACTATTTTTCTTCAGGCATTTACATTGGTTTTAGAAAAATTAAAGGGTCTACCTATAACTTTGAATGTGGATTTAACCATGAATCTGACAGGTGAAATATAAAATTAAGGAAATCAGACCCCAAAAAATTTATAGATGTAAATAGTAACTAATCTTTTCAGGAAATGGGGAATGTGGGTTAAGCCGAAAGTACACCTAGTCACAACATTCGCCAATAATTATTTACTCAGCATTTTTTCATTGGACAAAATTTATCGAGAATTTATTGGTATTGCTCATGTGTTATGTGAGTCGACGACTATGTAGTGATACCAAAGTTCTATTAAGTTTTCTTTAATTGCAGCCCTGTAGTGGAGTTATATAGGAACAATGTAAGTAAAATTCCTGGTAGTTCCATTTTACTATTGTATACCAAGAGGATCGCTTTGAACAAGCTATGTGCCGCCAACCATTATGGACAAGCCTTATGGGGTGTTATTTGAAATATAGTTTTCTCAAGAAAGCATGGTGTTATTGTAAGTTCGTTTTGTAAACCAATGGAGATCCCTAGCACCTATTCCCTAACACATGCGATTCCTGGATCAAGGTTTGGACATAAGGAGTTTTAAGTTTAGAAATTATTTTTTTCAGATAGTGGAAGGTATGAGTTTAATCTAGTAAGACACCACCAGAGAATGTTGGATTCTCCTTGATTTCATGAAGTTATGTAGCCTAGTTATGTTCTTCATTTAGAGCCATTCTTACTCAGCTATGTGCTGTTCTAAGGAGTGAACAACATCTAGGTTTATTGGTTAGTGAGAATTTTGAATGATGTGAAGACTCATAACAATGCCTGAAATTTAAACACAATTAGTGCAAATTTTCAAGAAATGGGTTACTACTATCTTTGAAGAGTTCCCTTGCTTTTATAACTAATTATATGCAGTTTTTAAATACCTTCGGGGGAGATTAAACTTAGTAAGTGGGTAGAAAAATGATACACATTAAATGTTGAAAGAGCTATATCTAATACAATTTCCGCTAAATAAAAATGCTAGTAAAATTAATTTATTTTACACAAAAAGTGGAAGTAATTGAGTTTTGAATTTTATATTAAATGATTATAATGCACGAATATGAAGAAATTAGATAGTTAACATGGGAATTATAAACTAGTATATAATTTCAAATTTTGGAAACTATTTAGTTGGAATTTTATGCAGGAAGGCCTATTGTTCATAGTAAATCAATGTGTATAAACCTTGTGTACCTTAGAGAATCAAATGTAAGTTAATTTCTTGCATTTTTAGACATTTAAAATATCAAAAAGAAATCATAGAATAATGAAGTATCAAAACATATAATTTCAAAGATTTTAGAACATTTTACGGTTGAAAAACTATTTTCAATCCTTAAAATTGGGCAGACCTAAAAATCTTATTTTGGGTTTACTCATAAGATTACAAATTCTTGAGAAATTTGAAATCCATAAATTATGGTATATTGGTGAACAAACAATACTTGCAAAGACTCACAATTTTAATTTCAATAAAAATTTCAGCATAACAAATAAACAACTTAAATTCTTGAGATTATAAGGCTACATAAGTCTTACAAGGGACAATATTGTGTTTGAAAAATGTATAGACCAATTTCTAAAAAATAGTTTTTAGAATTGGAATTTTTGAAATGTATGAAAAGTTGTTGACTTCAATTGAACATCACCCATCTAAACCAATGGCTAAATTTCAATGGGTTTAGACTCTAAATAGTGAAGTAATTGTAGCTTCCCAAAGATTTGGGACTTTGCAATGGGAAAATCTCATGGAACATGGTTAGATTCTTGACATTCTCGTAAGTGCACACATTTAAATATAAGAAGGTTAATAAGAAACATTTAGGGAAAGTTTATGACTCATAATTTACCAAGGTGAAAAGGAGTTGAGAAAATTACCATGAAAGGAGCGAACCTAAACTAATTAAATTTTACAAAATACAGAATAATGGTGAAGCACCTACTTGACAATTAAAATGAAATCATATGGTATAAGTACGAAAAATTTTAAATGCATAGATAACCAAAGTTATTTATTTTGGAGATTTTGATCATATTGCTCAATTTGCAAAAACAAAGAGGGTTGAAAATTGATCCATAGGCATCAAAAAGTTGATATATATAAAATAGAGGAAATTTGATTAAAACTTAAATTTTTACAAAAACATCAAAAATTCACTTTCATTGTCCAAGGGAAGAATGGACAGTACAAAAAATTCAATATGATCCTAACTTTAGAAAATTCCCATAAATTCCTTATCTATAGTAGGATCAAGTTAAGAAGGATTAGAAGAGAATTATAAAGATGTTGGACTCCAACATAGACAACAAGAAAATACATGAAATTTTTACTATAAAAGTAATGATGGAGGTAGATTCATTTTGTGTGAAAGAACCTAGACACACTACAAGGTTCCGTATTGCAAATAAAGGAAACTTGATCATTGTGGACATTCAAGATAACCTATGGTTGTACCTCAAGTAATATGAGAAATTTTCTAATTACAAGAGTAGCTTAGTAACCAACTAATTTCATCATACAAGAAGGAAACACAGTAATGTTTAGATTCCAACAACAAATGATTCGAGTCTTAGATCAAAATAAAACCCAAGAAATATCACTTGACAATCAAGACTTGAATTGTTACTAAATAGCCGGTTTGCAAAGTTCTTGATTAAAATTCTGCAAAAATATAAATAACTAAATGAGCCTCAGAGCTTCAAGAAATTCAATCATAAAATAAGATGTTGCATCATTTTTGAGAAAATAACACAAGTTTACAAATATAGGAAATGCAGAGTTCAACATCATAGTTCGCAGCCCTTCATGGCCTGAATAGGATGAAATGCCTGGATCAATTTTAAACTCAATAAAAATTGGATCAAATTTTTAAGACCTTCTATCAGTTGCAGCCATTTACTCACCTGATTCATTTCGAAACAACCAAAAACTAAATTATCTAAACCATTAAAGGAAAAAGGGGAGCTTTAGATGATTGAAATCATGACTTTAATTTGAACTCTTTTTAACACAACCACTAACATGAGGGACTAATTTCGACACCAATGGTTAATTTGATCATTCCAACAATTTTAATTCTGAAGACTTCAGTAATTTAACACATAATACAATTAATGAAGATTTAGGACTAGTAAACCAAACATTTTTAAAGTGGGAACTCGTAAGTTTCCACTACACTTTTCTCCTAAAATTAATTTAATTTGACATTTTCTTAGTTACCATTGGGGTTTAGAGGGAAAATGCCACTATTGTGTGAGCACTTCAAACAACTTAATTATTTTAGTGGATTAGATTATTTTTAATTTTAGCTTCATACTGAACTTAAGTAATGTAATATTTGTTACAATGCCCATTTCTTTTTCAATTTTACTTGAGGGGAAAAGGTTGTTTTCTAGGTTTATTTAAAAGTGTGCAATAATTTAGTTCATTTCTCAATCTCTAGTGTAACAAAAAGAGTCCAAGATTTGAACCCATGGCAATTGATAAGTGTGACGATTTTCCACTAAAAACTCCCACTTGAGACCCAAGAACAACCTAGGTTTAGTTAGAAAATTATGGAATAATTTTTTTTACAAAGGTGTTCACAAGGCTTCAAGGATAATTAAACTCAACAATTTACATTTCCAGTAAAATTTATAAAACCATGATTATAAAATATTAAGTCAATGATAAATCCATACCTAGCTCAAGGTTTCCCTAGGGTATAAATTTACAAGGTCAAAACATAGGGTTAGATTATACATTAAAATTAAAAGGGTAAATCACTTACCCACTCCCAGAACTCTCTTAAAGATTCAACATCAATAACACACTCTAAAAAATTCTCAAAAACATTCCCATTAGATAGGAAATTTCCTCACCTTTCCAGTGATATAAAGAAGTCCTCCTAACTCCTCATATGGTCCAAGATATGAGCCGACGGGATTTGGGATGAAAATTTTCCCCAAGAGTGGGCCTGCGGGCCTGGGAGGAAAATTTTTTTATCTAGTTTGGGCCTGCGGGCTTTGCATATAAATTTTTCCCAGAGGAGAAATGTGGACCGGTGGAGCGGGGAAGCAAACTTTTCCCAGACGCAGGCCAGTGGAGCGGGGAAGAATTTAGTGCTTTTCATTTTTATGGACAACAACACAATTTACCTCCGTGTGCCCGCGAGCCCGTAAGGGGACACGTGTTAGCATTTCCGAGCTCTAGCAGGAAGTTGGGTCACCAGAGAAATTTAAGACATTTAGCTTTCTTGTTGAAAAATGTTAAGGGATCAAAATGATCTGCACCTCTGCCGACAACCCAAGGAGCCACGTGTCAAGCCCTGATTCATGCAGGGAAAATGGACTTGCGGGGAAACTTAAGAATTTAATACTTTGGAGTTAAAAAGAGCAAGGGTAAAAAGATAACCCACACCTCCGCCGATGCCAACCACGATGCCACGTGTCAAAATCATTGGCTATGGGTCAATAGGCCATCAGAGTGACTTTACAAAATTTTTTGCCAAAAAATTTTAAAAAGGGTTAAAGTTTTAAAATGCTCCTGCCTCCACCGATGCCTCGTGATGCCATGTGTTAGCCAATCATTGGTATGCGGGTGGTGGGCTGTGGAGAAAAATTTAGAATTTTTTCCAAAATTTAGGTTTTAAAAGGTTAAGTTCCAAAATGATCCGGGCCCACGTGCCCAAGAAAGCCACTTTCCACATGCGATTGGCTACGAGGGTGGCGGGGCCATGGGGAAAAATTTCCAAATTTTCCTTTTTGAAACTTAGATTTTTTTAACAAAAAAAGAAGGTTTGTGGGTCAGCAGAGCAGTGGGGAACTTCATGCCTTTAGCACTTTTTGGGCAAAAAGTGCAAAAGGAAATTTTAAGCCTGCGGGTCAGCCAGGGAATATTTTATTCATTTAAAATTTGACAGTTAGATTATTTTTGAAGCCAAATGAAGTAAAAACTTCAGAAGGCCATAAATTTTGATTGGGAACTCAGTTTTTGGAAAATGAGGACTTTCTGGAAATATCTCGATGTCCTCTTTCACAGAAATCTTAAGAATTTTAATTTTGATAAGTTTTAAGGGTCAATTTTGAGAAAATGTTTTGCTACTACTTAAAAGTGAACTGGTCGTTTTAACTTATGAATTTTGTTCAAATTTGTCATTAATTTCTTTTCAACATGTCAAACAGACATGGAGGATTTACATTGGAAGAATTTGGGGCAGAAAACAAAGGTTAATTTGTTTGATTGATTTACATTTCAAAAATTACCAATGTTTACAACAAGAATACCTGCAATTTCACCTTTACTCGATTTGAAAGGTTCTTTAAAAATTTCTTCAGTGTTTTAGTTTAGTTTGGGGATCATTCTGATCTCATCAAGTCCAATTGAATATTTCATTTGTCTCTTATAGATTTGCAGGGTTGTTTTGGACATTTGATAAAAAGGAATTTGCAAAGTATACAGTGAAGTAGAAATGAAGTTTGTACATTTCAAGAACAGAGATTAAACTATCTCTTTTGCCATGCAATAAAAACATTGAATTTATTCCATGCTAGTTTTAAATAGTTTTCTTTCCTTCAATCAAATGATAGAGACAAGAATGCAACTTCTATTTTTTTTCAAAATTAAACATTTCAAATGAGACAGAGCAGTGCAATATTTCTTCATACGTGCTTCCTTTTCACTTTTACAAACAAAGATTTCCTACTGTATATTAAACACAGATTTCCAATGGAAATAATATCATTTGAACAAGGAAAAACACTTCTATTAATTCAAGATGAATCTCTTATAACTTCTTTCCCATTTATTTTCAAAATACAACATACCAAATGCATATCTTTCTTTTTTGTTCACAGAACTGAATACAATATATATTCTTCCATAATCAATTACAAATTTCATAGCTAAAACAAAGTAGTCTTTCCAACACAATAATATACAAGATCATCCACTTCAAGGTGGGAAAGGTTACAAAATAAGTTTCACAAGGGACTGTCATAACTTTTTCTTCTTCCTCAATTACAATATACAGAATACAATTTCTTCCACATTTATTCAAAAATAGAAAACATAAGTATATCTCTTTCACATTTCAATTACAACTTTCACAGCCAATACAGAACATCTTTCCATCAAAAATAATAAACAATATCATCCACTTCAAATTGGGAAAGGGTTACAATAAGAATAATCTCAACAAGGACTGTCAAGATTGTCTTTTTCCTCTGCTCTAGAACAACAACATGAATATCCTCCATTTTCTTTATTTCAATTTGATCACAACAGAACAGGGGGAAAGGAAAACTCTCCACCCAACCAAGACATCCAATGACAAGGAGAAGCCATCCCTCTTCATTGGCCCCCGAGCCCCAACCATAATGCAATTAGAAATGTGTTTCAACTCATGGAAACAACAGGCTTCCACAACACACATGACAAATTTCACATTCAAAACACAGTCCAAAACAAAACTACAGTTTTACAACCATAGAAAAAACAACAAACAACACTCAGGCTTCATCATGCAAGCCAAAGGAGAAAGAAACTATGGGGAATGTTTTTTATGCCTCCCAAGGGGAAATGGGTATCACCACCTAAGAACAAACCACCAAAATATATCATGTCAAAACCTTGAATTTCCCTTATGCCTCCCCCAAGTACCCCTTATTCCTCCCATTTACTTATGCCTCCCCAACCTCTTATGGCACCCCATAATGAGTAAAAAAATGCAAGCTATTTCTTTTCCAAGGTGGAACCCAAATCCCAACTCCCTCCACACTTATACCTCCCCAAAACACTTATGCCTCCCACAAGAATACCCCATAGTCTTCTCCTACACCATCCCTAGGCAGTCTACCCAACCAGCCAACAAGCAATAACAAAACATTCAACATTTAACATTCACATATGCATAAAAAAAAAGAGAATTTTCAAGAGTCAAGCTCTTACCTCTCCATGATGGAGTTTGTTCCAAGGTTCCAAAACAACAAGATTTCCAATGAAAAACAGTCCAAAGATCAACAATCTACAAGCATGCAACATCTCCAATCTTCTCCAATTTCAAGAGCTCAAAACAACAAAATAATTCGTCCAAAAATGAAGTATGCAAAAGTGAAGCAACCCCAAAAAAAAGCCAAGGAATTTGAATATATAGAAGAGGGAAGAGAAGAGGATGAGGTGGATCCATGTAGGATGCCACATCACACATCCTCAACTCCAACTCATAAGTCAACTTCAATCTCCAAGGCACAATAAATAAGTAGGTGAATAAATGATAGTTTTACTTACACACTCAAATCAAGCCCACACCCCATAAGGACTGAAATTGAAAGCATGTAAGAAAGTGCAATTAAAGCATACAACTTGACTTACAAAAATGCATAATGAAGGCTAGATTTAAACTCTCCAACCATAGGTAAGGTTGGTATGCAAATTTAAGAGGTATGGGACAAGTTTAACTTGTCCCACAAGCCTCCAAAATCAGCCTCCAAGGAAAAATTTGAATTTCAAAGAAGGTGGAGTGTTTCATACTAATATTTACTTACATATCTCTTATAAATAACTTACACATTACTTACACATATCTTACAACATTTAATACAAGAGCCAAAAACTCTAATAATTACTTTCTTATGACCCAATTTGATTAATTAATTTTAACAATATGATTACTCACATTATTTACCACAACTTAATTCAAAAATGAAAAGGGGAAACACATCACTTAATAAAACACATACAAACACAATAAAAAGGAACCAAATAAATAAATACACATAACCCTTGGTCACATTTAAAGGTGATCCCCCCCATGGGAATCCCTAACAACAATCAAACACACACACAAGGGAACAATACAAGTTTCCATGGTGACCTTGTTGAATTCATCTAGAATTCCAATGTGGTTGGTCTCCAATCCCCTGATGTTTGTTGTGATATTTTAACCTGCAAAACACAATACCTCCTTTGGCCTCATGGCCACATCAGAACATCCAAAATACATATAAATATAATTCCAAAATCATCTATATATATATGAATCACAACAACATCAAGGCAACCAACAATATCATTTACAATTTTATCAACAACTATATGATCATCAAATTAATTCCATTTTCTAGGTCTACTCAATATATCCAAATATCACATGTCCGAACAACATCCATAAATATAACCATGTCAGATACATATATCATCCTCAATATATAAAATGTCTCTAGTAATCATCATGCATCATATATGAATCAAAGTCAACAATAATCCATGATCTGACATCTAACACCATACTAAATCAAAACTATAATAATGTCCATAATATAGTTGGTAGTATCATGATCAATATCAAAAGTGTCAAAGGGAAGTGGCAACTTAGGTCATGATCAAACTAGGGATTCTTGGATAATTTGTTGGTATTTTACTTCAAGATCATTTGTGGCAGGTTATCAAAGGTTTTGTGGAAGAGTGCAGATCTTGGCCTCCATTTGGTGCACATATCCTGCCAACAAGGAGTATTTTTAAACCCATTGAAAATATCTCTACTATTTAGGTGCTACAGATCTAATTGCAAAGGTATCTACAAGGATAGTTGGTAATTCCTGGAGAAGCTAGTCATGTCTAAACATCTCCCAAATTAAAATTTCATTGGGCAAACCAACTCATCCTACCCATAGTTACCCCTGCATTGCATTGTGTGTCAACAAAAGAATACAATCCATTCACAAAAATGTCACAAAGCATATCAGGATTTTGTCATAGTCTTTAACAGCCTTAGCCTTGATCTTGAAATACATTTCCATAATTAAGGGGTAGTGAAAAATATTTTGAGTTTGACCTAATGGATAATTGATCTTTTATACCATGGCCATCCTCCATCATGGTTACCGATATAAATCCATACTATGTGCTAGCAAGTGCATAAGGATATCCCCACCTCTTTGCCATCAAACAAAGACATGTACAATATAGGTTCTCTTACCTTGGTTAAAAGGCACAACCTAAAATAGTGAAGGATTAGATCAAAATACTTTTGAGGTGCTACCCACTCCAAATCTTGAGTGATAACAATCCAGATAGATGTGTTCCCTGGCTACAAATGACACACAAATAATCTATCTGCACTTGAGTGTCTTGTGAGATCCATGATGTTTCTTGAGTTGTGAAGGAGATTAAGTTTGGGTACCAACACTATATATTAAACATAGATTTCCAATGGAAATAATATCATATAAACAAGCAAAACACTTCTATTAATTCAAATGAATATAGTTACAACTTTCCTATTTATTTTCAAAAGTTTTACAACATATCAAATTTATATCTTTCTTTTCTTTTCATAGAACTGAATACAAGATATATTCTTCCAAAATCAATGTATTTACAACTTATCATAGACTAATCCCAAGCACGAGTAGTATTTCCAACACAATAATATACAAGATCATCCATTTCAATTGTTGGAAAGGTTAGTCCTCAAAGAATTTTAATAACTTCACCTGGATTTCCAGAACTCTGTTAGAATTAGAAAAATTCTCAATTACAATATAAGAATACAATTTCTATCCACATTTATTCAAAACCAGAAAACAGAGTATATCTCTTTCACATTTCAAATTGTAACTAGAGGATCATAGCCAATACCAAAACATCTTTTCATCACAAATTATTGTGCAAGGTCATGTAAATGCCACTTTAAAGTGGAAAAGGGTTACATCATAAGAATTAATCTCAACAAGTACTACATCAAACTTATGTCTTGTTTCCTCTGCTCCATTGTAAAACAACATGAATATCCTTTATTTCTTTATTTCGAACTTTGATCACAATAGAATAGGGGCTAAAGGCAACACTCTCCACCCAACCAATGAACATCCAATGACAAGGGAGAATCCAGTCCTTTTGGATCATGCTAAGGAAGGGCCCCCGAGCCCCAACTTGTTAAATGCAATAAGAAATATTTTCCTTGTAACGCCTGCTAAAAAATCCCACTCGAGACCTAGGAAAAACCTAGGTTAGAAAAATTATGGAATAATATTTTTTTGTTCAAGTTGAGACTGCAAACAGGCCTCAAAGCAACAATTGACATGAGGAAGTACATCAAGGTCAATCATGTTAAGAAGATAAGGTTTTAAATTAGAACACGATATAAAAGACCACATTACAATTAGTGGGTATAACTAACCAAGTATAGTTTAAATTTCCTTTAGGTGTTAATTTAATAATCAGATTAAATTAACACTAGGGTTATATATTTGTTAATTACACTTAGAGGGATATAGGGGCCAAAAAAATAAAACAAGGATCTCATTATAAGGGGGTAGGAAAAAAATTCTCTTGCCCCATAAGGTGGCCTCAGAATGGTCAACTCATGCTTTTAAAAATACACATTGAAAATAAGGAAGGTAATTTTCCTCTTACCCATTCACATACAGACCTAAAATATTCAAAATGATTTTTCTCATATTTCCCACACTCAAAAACTCCTAAAAACCATTCCATTAGATAGGAAATTTCTTCCCCTTTCCAGATATATAAGGAAGTCCTTTTAACTCCCTATAAAACTCAATTTATGGGCCGGCAGGCCTTGGGAAAAAAAATTTCCCCAAAGGTGGCCTGCAGGCCAAGGGGAGAAATTTTTCCCCAAGGGCGTTTGGGTCAGTGGAGATAGGGAGGAAAGTTGGATTCTAGGCACTTGGGGTGAAAAGTGAAATTTACCCCCACGCGCCCGCGAGTCCGCGACGGGACTTCATGCCCGAAAACGAAATTATACCCCAGGCCACAAGGGACACATGGCACATTATAAGCCAACGCAGGGAAGTGGGTTAGCGGGGACAAAGATGCATTTTTTCCTTAAGAATTAAAAAGCGCAAGGGATTAAAAACCACCCATGCCTCTGCCGGTGTATCACGATGCCACGTGTCAGATGTTCATTGGATGCGGATCGGCGGTCCGACGGGGAGATTTGGGAAAAGTTGCCTTTTAAAGCGTAAAGCTTCAAGGAAGACACTCCGTGCCTCTACCGATGTGGCATGGAGACATGTGTCAGCCAGCCATTGGCTATGGGTCTGTGGGCCTGTGGGGAAAATTTGGGAATTTTGCCAAATTTTCTTTTGAAGCACTAAGGAAAAAAAAAGGATCCACGCCTCCACCAATGCCTTTTAAGCCAGCGTGTCAGTAAATGATTAGCTACAGGGATGCGGGGAATTGGAGATTTTTTTTTCAAAAGAAATTTTTGGACTTCGAAATTTTTGTCAAGGAAAGAAGGTTTTGGTTAGCGGGGCAGCGGGGAACTTCTTGATTTTTGCGCCCTTTAGGCAAAAAGTGAAAAATTCAGGTTTTAACCCGCGGGTCTGCCAGCAAATATTTTAATAATTTAAATTTGACAATTAGATTAGTTTTGAGCCCGAAATGAAGTTAAAACTTTAGAAGGCCATAAATTGTGATTGGAAAATCAGTTTTTGGTAAACAACAACTTTTTGGAAGTCTCTCAAAGTCCTCTTTGCATAAGAAACTCAATATTTTAATTTTGATAGGTTTTGAAGGGTAAATTTTGAGAAAACGTTTTGCTGTCACTTAGGAAGTGAACTGGTCTTTTTATTTTATAAATTTTGTTCAAATTTTCCATTAACTCTTTCACTCAACATGCCCAACAGGCATGGAGAATTTTTACTGGGAATATTTTAGGATATATTGCAAGGTTAAAAGGTTTGATTGATTTACAATTCAAATTTATCAATTTTATACAACAAGGAGTCTGTAATTATGATTTTCCCCGCTTTGAAAGGTTTGATGGAAATTTCTTAAGTTTTTTAGTTCATTTAGGGTCGTTTTGATCTTACAAGTCCAATTCGGTATTTAATTTTATCTTTCTGATGTTGCAGGGTCATTCTGTTCAATTTGCTAATTAATTTTCAGAGTTTGAAATTTATCTAACAGAGATCAATTCAAATGGATCTATTTTCATTTATCATCTTGTAATTTAATTTGTAAAAATTCATTCCAAAACCAATTCTAACCTATTAAGTTGATTCAAGGAAGGTATTCAAATACCAAATTATAACTCTGATTTCTAAAACATTTATTTCTAAATAACAGAGCATTATGACATTTCTCCATACGTATTCACTTTTTCCTCTTTCCAGCAAAATTTCAAAATACATGATCAACAAACAGATTTTCAATACCTTAATAATGCCATTTGAGAAAAGTAATACAATCATTTTATTGATTCAAAAAAGATACCTTTACAACTTCTTATTTAATTCCTAAATTTCAATATACAAAATACAATTTCTTTCTCATTTATTTAAAAAACAGAAAACAGAGTATATCTCTTTCACATTTTGAATTACAGCTTTCATAGCTAATACAAAACATCTTTCCATCACAAATAATATACAAGGTCATCCACTTCAAAGTGGGAAAATGTTACAATAAGAAATAAGCTCATCAAGGACTGTCAAACTTGTCTTTTTCCTTTTCTCCAGTACAACAACATGAAGATCCTCCATTTTCCAATTTGATCACAACAAAGGCAGGGGAAAGGCAACGCTCTCCACCCAACCAAGACATCCAATGAAAAGAAGAAGCCATCCTTCTTCATTGGCCCCCGAGCCCCAACCACAATGCAATAAGAAATTTGTTTTAACTCATCACAACAATAGGCTTCCACAACACATGCAATTTCACATTTTAAAACACAGTCCAAAATAAAACTACAGTTTGCAACCACATATAAAAGACAAAAAACAACACTTAGGCTTCATCATGCAAGCCAAAGGAGCAAGAACTATGGGGGATGCTACTTATGCCTCCCAAAGGGGAAATGGGTATCACCACCTAATTAAACCACCAAAAATATAGTATATCAAAATCCCTGACATGCCCTTATGCCTCCCTCAAGTACCCCTTATTCCTCACATTTCCTTATGCCTCCCCAACCTCTTATGGCACCCCATAATGAGTAAAGAAATGCAAGCTATTTCTTTGTAAGGTGGAACCCAAATCCCAACTCCCTCCACACTTATACCTCCCCAAAACACTTATGCCTCCCACAAAATACCCCATAGTCTTCTCCTACACCATCCCTAGGAAGTCTACCCAACCAGCAAAAAATAAAACAACACATTCAAACATTCAACCATTCCTAAGTGCAAAGAAAAATGAAAATAAATCATTTCAAGAGCCAAGCTCCTACCTCTCCATGATGGATTTTTATTCCAAGGTTCCAAAAAACAAGATTTCCAATGCAAAACACAGTCCAAGATCAACAATCTACAAGCATGCAATAGTCTCCAATCTTCTCCAAAAGCAAGAGCTCAAAGCAACAAAATAATTCACCCCAAAAATGAAGTATGCAAAAGTGAAGCAAAAAAACAACCCAAAACAAGGCAAGGAATTTGAATATATAGAAGAGGGAAGAGAAGAGGATGAGGTGGATCCATGTAGGATGCCACATCACACATCCTCAACTCCAACTCCCAAGTCAACTTCATTCTCCAATGCATAATAAATAGGTGGGTGAATAATGTGACAACTTACTTACACACTCCAAAACAAGCCCACACCCCAAAGGACTGAAGTTGAAAGCATGTAAGAAAGTGCAATTAAAACATACAACTTGACTTACAAAAATACATAATGAAAGTATAAATTTAACTCTCCAACCATAGGTAAGGTTGGTATATAAATTTAAGAGGTATGGGACAAGTTTAACTTGTCCCACAAGCCTCCAAAATCATCCTCCAAGGACAAATTCAAATTTCAAAGAAGGTGGAGTGTTTCACACTCCAAAATTAACTTACACATCTACACTTACTTAACACTTACAACACTTTTAAGAGCCAACAACTCTATTAATTACTTTCTTATGACATATTTTACTTAATTAACTTAACAACATGATTACTCACAATATTTAACACACCATTTAATAATTAATGAAAGGGTCAAAGAACTACAAAATAAATACATGCAACATAAAACCAAGGAAATAAATAAAATAAAACATAAATCCCTTGGTCACATTTAAAGGTGATCCCCCCCATGGGAATCCCTAACAACAATCAAACACACACAAACAATACAAGTTGCCATGGTGACCTTGTTGAATTCATCTAGAATTCCAATGTGGTTGGTCTCCAATCCCTCGATGTTTATTGTGATATATTTTAACCTGCAAAATACAAATACCTCCTTCAGCCTCGTGGCCATATAAGAACATCCAAATGAATATAAATATAATTTCAAAATCATCAATATATATATGAATCACAACAATCATCAAGACAATCAACAATATCACTTACAATTTCATCAACAACTATATTATCATCAATTTTAATTCATTTTCTAGGTCTACTCAAAATATCCAAATATCACATGTCCGAACAATATCCTATATATATATATAATATAACCATGTCAAACAACATATCAACATCAATATATAAAATGTCTCTAATAATCATCATGCATCATATAAGAATCAAAGTAAACAATAATCCATGATCTAACATCTAACATCATACTAAATCAAAACTATAAATTTGTCCATAATATAGTCAGCAGTATCATGATCAATATCAAAAGGTGTCAAAGGGAAGTGGGCACTACATTTTCTTTTAATCAGTTAATCCAATTAATTGTTTCATATTACTTATTTTCAAGAGTATTGTGATTAGTTCATGCTCAATAGGAATTCACAAATATTACATATTTTCTCATCCATAACTCCTACCCTACTACATACCCTCACAACTAAACCTCTTTGACTCATAGGTGGAAATGCATGCATAGAAAACACTAATTTCTAATTGATATTATCAGGCATAAAATTACCATAAAATACATAATGCCCATGTCTCTCATTTCTCCTACCTCTAATATTTGACTTCTGAATTCTAGAAGCTTCATGTCAATGTTCTCCCTATCATGTATGAATATTCATTTCGAGATGGAGGTCAATTCTACAGCTTGTTTGCTTTCACTAATTCCATAGGATCCCTCAAGAAGATACTAGAATTTTTCATCCTAGAATCCATACCAAGTTATCTCATGCATTCATTAATACATTCTTAAATCTAATGTGCTGATTGATACTCATTGAATCCAATATTAGAAAACTGTCCTCTTAGAATATTAATGCTTACTCACTTAAATATTCAATTGTTGTAAAAGTGATATACATTGGGTATAAATCAATTGACGCTGATTAATACCTGGTGTATCCATAAGTTTCTTTCATTCACTCAATAGGGGAACTACTTGTTTGTTGCAAATGGGAGCACTATTCATCCCTATGCGTTAATCAAGCTGAATATAATGATGAATGGGCTCTATATAATTTAATTAGAATATCCATTGGAAACGTGGAAAATTAAAAGCAACAATCAAGAAATGTAAGACACAATATCAATCACATCCAATCTGATCAAATGAAGGTATCTCTATGTAGTTTGAGAAACTTGGTCATATTGTCTTCTCCTAAATGATATGAATTACATATATTTGTCTATCTGAGGTAACATATTGGAAGTAGGTTATCAAGGTAGGATATTGCACTACTTAAATATTTTTCCATTTTGTTACTTACACATTTTTTAGTCTACATTATAATGTTGTCCTTGTGAGCTTATCACCATTTGTCTTAGACAAAAAAATTAAGTATTCAACTTAAATGTCATGTTGTGACACATCACAAATTGCACTTGATGAGTCAAAGGGCTTTTCGCTTACAAATTTGGGTTGTCAATTAACTTATTGTAAAACCTCATCTATATTATAACTCAATTGCAATATCATCTAATGTAGTGTTACCTGTAACCCAGGCTTTGTCACACATTCGTAGTTCTATGACAATGCCTTCGTAAACTAGCACTTTTACTTAGGCTTACATCAGGAATCCTTTCATGAAAATGATGTTGTGAATGCATTGTATTGAAAATACCTATCTATGAAACTAGGAAACCATATATGTGTTGTTTTGATTTCTCTAAAGAGGCATTTTTTTATGAGTAATCATTTACTCTACAACTGAATCTCGGGTTCTTTTGGCATGCATTGTATTGAAAATACCTATCTACGAAACTAGGAAAACATATATATGGAAGATTGGATGTATTTTGGTTAACTGAGGGAGCTCCATCCAACCTATATGCCACTCTACCATTTTTTGGCAACACTTGATAAGGACCATAACATTTAGGTGAAATGTTGTTATCCTTCTTTTGTTTTTTCAAGGAGAGCTACTTATATGACTGCAATCACACAAAAATAAAGGCTCCAACTTCAAAGTGTCGTTCACTACGGTGTTGATCAACTTGTTGCTTCATGCGATTGTGTGTCATTCTCAAATTCTCTCTAAGGTTAGAGAGTACATCTTGTTGGTGTTGAATGTGCTCTTCAACTGCTCTCACTTTAGGTCTAACTCCCAAGGTGGAAGTGAGCGATGGTGCATGGTACCCATACAATGCTATAAACTGAGACATTTTTGGATGAGGTGTGAAATGAAGTTATACCACCATTCTACAAGTGACAACCACCAAACCCATGTTTCCTATTTTTTTGAAGCAAAGCATCGAAGATACCCCTCCAAACATTTGTTACTTACCTTAGTCTGCCCTTCTGATTAGGGATGATAGGATGAAATAAAATCCAGTTGAGTACCTAAACATGCAAACAAATCTATCCAAAAGTTGCTAGTAATTATAGGGTCACATCACAAACTATAATCTTGGTAACATGTACTATGTAGGTTTTGAACTGTATCCATAAAAGATATGACTGTTGTACTTCATTGTAAAAGAATATGACAAAACACAAAAATGAGCATATTTGGCGAGTTTATCCACAACCACCATGATTACACTTTTCCTTTTAGATTTTGGCAATCTTGTGATGAAATCTATGGAAGCCTTCTCCCACTGCTCACTAGGAATAGATAGAGGTTGTAGGAGACCCAATGTCTTAATTGTTTCTCCTTTGTTATGCTCACACACCAAGCATTGTGCTCACAAATTTGTTGACATCCCCTTTCAACCCTAGAAGAAATCTTGTTTAATGGTGATAAGTCTTCAAAAAATCTAAATGGCCATCCACTGGAGAAGCATGTAGCAATAGAAAGAACCTAATTTTAAGGTTAGAGTTCTTGCATAAGTACAATCTATCATTGTACCATAACATTTCTCTCTTCCATATAAATTTTTTTGACATGCTCGGATTCTGTTGGAGGTTCTGAATGAGAGTGTGTGTCTTTGTGTCATTCCGCCACTTTGATCTTACTTGATCAACCTTGTAATATGGACATGGCATATAACAATGCTTTTGGGGACTCATCCCTCCTAGACGGAGCATCAACCACCACATTTTCCTTTCCTTTCTTGTACATGATTTGAAAGTCATAATTCAACATTTTTATTACCCAATTTTGTTGTTCTTCAAATGATAGTTGATGCTCCAAGAAGTATTTGAGACTATCATGATTTGTCTTCACCTTGAAGTGACAACCTATGAGACAGGGTCTCCATTGTTCTTTTGGCACGCATTGTATTGGAAAATACCTATCTACGAAACTAGGAAACCATATATGTGTTGTTTTGATTTCTCTAAAGACGCATTTTTTATGAGTAATCATTTACTCTACAACTGAATCTCGGGTTCTTTTGGCATGCATTGTATTGAAAATACCTATCTACGAAACTAGGAAAACATATATGTGTTGTTTTGCAGTTTCATTTGAAGCTTGGTTGTTCAATTGGCTTAGAGCAAAATGAGTTCCTATCATAATTGCGAATAGGGGTTGGCGGATTTCCAATTCCCACCAATGCTTTTTTTTAAGGTCCTGATTTGTCTTCATGCAGATATAAATTCCTTTCCGTTGACTTTCATTGGGCGCCGACTATCCTGACATACCTGTGTGTATGGGTGATTTGAGCCCGTGACCTCTAACATATTAGTGCCCATACCTACCAATCTACTTAGAACCTTCCACATGCCACCATTTGATTTCATTTGTATTTACTTTAATGATTCCTGAAATGTGTGTATACCATAGTTGGTGGGGTCCGCCTATGCATGTATGGATGGGGCATGCATGGGGCACACATGATCCTGTCTCCATGATAGCCACCGGCCTTTCATTAACCCCACTAAAATGGAAACTCCCGTATTCAACATCATTTGAAACTGCACACATATTTCAATACATTTACCTAATTATAAGACGTTGTTCATATCCTCATTGTTTCCTATATAACTGTATATTTATGAAAGGAGAATTAGTTTATTAGAATCATACATTTGAATTTAATTATCTAAGATTTTTTTTGGTATTCACTTAAATTATACAATATTTATTTAAAGAAAAATAATATAACATTCATTCTTTTAATCCTACAATAATTCTATACAAGTCAAAAATTGTTAGTTAGACGTTTTTTTTTTTTTAAATAACGTGTGTATTGATAAATAATATATATGAAAGGAGAATTAATTTATAATAATAATACATTTGAATTTAATTATCTAAGATTTTTAATTAGGTATTCACTTAAATTATACAATAGTTATTTAATGACAAATAATATAAAATTAATTCGTTTAATCCTACAATAATTCTATACAGGTGATAAATTCGTTAATTTTTTTTATTTTAACTGTATATTTCACTGCATTTATTCGAGCTTAGAATTATAAAGGGGGGTTATACCGTGCTCACAAAAACAAACATGTCAGTGGGGTTTCAAACTTGAAACTTGTTGGGTTTTTCCCATTATTTATTTTGTCTCTTTCAAGCATAAATTGCGCTCATATGAATAATACGACCGACATTGGTTCAATAAATTGTAACATTAGTAACATAAATTAGTTAAGTTCTACAATTTAAACCATGGAAAAGGTGTAGAACATGCAAATATTTATTTCTCATTTTTTTATTTCCAACTTCCCATTAATGTCTACGTTTTATCTCAAAAAACAAATGTTGTCTCTCTTAGAGCTTGCTATACATTTAAAAGGATCGGATTGTGTGGCACATATTGAGGCTAAGAAACAAGCATTTTGATTGGGTTTCAAATGGTCAAGCTTGTACCAAGAGATAACATATACCTGCCGCTCATATGACTAATCACTGCAGGGGTTTGATTATTAATGCTTATTTGTGAATTGCCTATTTACTCAGGATTATAACTAAAAAAATTGACTACAAAGTTTTAATAGAAAGAGCAATGTGGATAGGTTTTGACCTACTAACATATTAAAGTTTTGTGCAATTTTTTTTATTTTTGGCACTTTAGGCTCAAATTGCACTCACATGATTAATGGAGTCTCAATATAAAACATTCGCACACCATACATGTTTGGCCTACCATTGCAGGAACTCAATTATTGATGATTATTCATGCATCTCCTATTTCATGACAATTACACCATCTTTAAGTTAAAAATAAAAGCTATAAATTGCTCCAACAAGCAATCGTTTCAGTTGGGTCTCGAACATGTAACCTTGTCAAATTTCCCCATTTTGTAGTTTGCCCTCTTCAAACGCATATTGCACCGCCGTGAATAATACGTGCAAGATAAAGACCGGACATTGGAACACAATGTCCTCCCTCTCCATCAAACCCCCTCTTGATCTCCCCTTATCCTTTCCCTCTATTTCACTTTCTCATTTTTCCATTCTTCACTCCATCCCCTTGACCTAACCATTAGGAAGTGGAGTTGAACCTTCCCAAATGAGTTTTAGATGGTCCCCATATTTGGAAATATAACAGCCACAGTCCTTGCAACGTGACACCCTTAAATCTTGAAAGGATTCATAATTTCTTGATGAATGATGAAAGGAAGTTGCTAACCAGACTTATTGGAGTGAAATTTGAATGGTTCACCTTTCCTAGTTATCTCACAATTTGAAAGTTAAGTTCAAACTTCACGTTCACAGGGTGTCGGTGGCCACACTGTGAACAAATCTGTTATATTCATAATTGTCCCTTAGACCAATACGTATAAAGTAAGTTATTAATTTCTCTGTTTCATTTGAATTTTAATGCTTTACGGTCTAGATTCTACATGAGGAATTGGGCTTTCACGCATGTGAGTGGAAGTAAACATTTCTAATTTAAAATTAGACTTACGTGACATTGAACTTGAATATTTGAAATGGTAAATACTTATAGATTAAACATTTGGGTTTAATGTTGATTTCTATTTTTGATTCACTGTATTAAACTTCAAAGGGTGAGATATCAGTAACAACATTCTTAAGTACCCTGCATTAGAATAAATTTTATTTTACTTTTTTGTTTTTAATTAATCCTTAAAGTTAAATGATCATTAAATGTAATTCTGTTGGAGTTTTTATTGGCCTATGAATTTTTACAGTTTTTATTAACTGTTTCATAGGAAAAATATTATGCAAATTTATGAAAGTGTGAAAGGATTTTCATAACATAATACTCAATCCATTACAATATTTTTATTGTTGTAATTAATGTTATTCTCCATGTTGTTCGGCAATTTTAGTTTTCTTTTAATGAATCATGTTCAGTTTTTGTTAGAAGGTTTGTTTCCATTTTAATTAAAATTTGAATTTTTGTCAAATTACACCCACTAATATTTCATAATATGTGATATGGATTCTATATTCCTTATTGAATTAAAGTTTTATATTTTAATAAAGTTGATCAATAAATATATTTATTAACTACCCTGCAACAATTGAAATTTGGTCTTCACCACAATCTTAAAATATAAACTGGAACTATCGAGAAAGATAAAATGGTACTATGATCCTTATAATCTCTTATTATCATTAATAATTATAGATTATAAAGTTATTATAATTTCTAAACACAAAAGTTATTTATTTCCAAATTGCAAATTAGGCTCCCCTTGAGTACAAGGAAATGCATTTTTAATTTTTTCAACTTCTTTCATATTCCTTGGGATATTGTGGCTACCTCAGCTTAGTAGAAATCCTTCCATATACATTTCTCATGAACTTGTTGTCATCGGCATATTGAAGCTTACATTAAGGGAAAAATCATAAAGGTAATGTTTTTATTCAATGTTGGAACTTCAATTTTGACTTTTAAGGGCAGTGAAAGAGGTGTTCCCCAGGTGTCAAAATACCCCTGAAAATAGGCCTTTTTATGCCATCCGGGAGAATTTCTATATTTGATTAGTTCTGAACCTGTAGTTCTATCGCCTACCCATAATAAGTGAAACACCCTTAAAAATAGTAATGTGTTCATATACCTCCTGTACCATCTTGTTCAACAAATTGATGTAATTGGTCGGAGATAAAATTTTAAAATGACCCTTAATCCCATCATTTACTCAAAAGTGGCTTAGGTTGTCATGAAATAGTTTTTATTGCCATGACTTTATCATCGTTCATTAGTTCATCTTGAATTAACCTCCAAGAAGGTTATCTGAAATAATCCATGGTTATTTGTGCTAATTTTATTGAAATTGGTAATTAACATGTTGAAGAGATTATCAACCATGAACATGGGAATTTTATCCTCCGTAATTCACTTGATAATCCTTCAAATGCAATTGAATCCATTAGATCTTCGGTCCGCAAGAAATTTCCATTTTAGAACGATATGGAAAGTAAAAAGTACCGGTTGTTGGGAAGGGCTTAACTCACATTTTTGGCATAGATTCCAGACTTATTATTGTATATAGACCCACATTACTAGTTGCATCAATCTAATAGTAATCTATATTCCTTAGTGATTAATCCATTTAAGTTGTGAATTCATTTATGGTTATGAAACAATAATTGAGCATGAGACCTCATGATATTATAAAATCCAAATTCCCATAATGTGTTATCTGGTGCTATGGTCACTTCTTGCATTTTTATTCTAGCTGTTGGTGGAGAAAAAAAGGGAAATTTGTTGGCTAATTGGATAAATCATGACACCATAGATTACTTGGTTTGTGGTGTGTTAATCGATTCTTAAAACAAAAGTGTAACCGATTAGATGCAAACTATAGGAAACAGATTGTATGTCATGAATTCAAAACTTCAAGTTTATTACCATGAAAATTAAACCTAATTTGTTCCTCTCGTGTTATATGGAAGTGTTTTATAATTAATATCCACTTGATTATAAATTTGAGTTCTTGATTTAGGTTTCCTTCCAAGAGTTTTAACCTCATCTTGTGTGGCCTCAAATTTGGGAACTTGAGTAAACAGGTCTCTTGTACAAAAATTTGAACCCATTGGTTGATTTTCCTAGCCTTTTCTAAAAAACTAACTATGAAAGCATAATTTAGGACCTACTAGTGGAAACCTTAATCTTTTGCCCACTCTAGTATGTTGTATTCCTTGGGAAACTATGTGGTAAATTCTCAAAATCATGGAATTGGATTCCCTGTTATTTCTCTACTTGGTGGTTACTCTTAATAGATCTTTTAAACTCTTATGTTATATTGATCTGAAAATATCTTGGTTGATAGCGTGAATTTACTCTTTCTAGAGTTAATGTACTCATAGCCTTACACTTTATAGAAAGTTTAGAACTCAATTCCACTTGAACAATCTCCCTTCTTCTTGGTCCCATAAAATTTAATATGGACCAAACTTAGTGGTTCTGGTTAGACCCACACTTGTTTTGAATATTTTAAGCAATCCCATGGAAATAGGAGTGATCCTTTTTTCTATTACATTTGTTTCAAATCTATCTTGGATAGTGACTTCCAGGAGGATATTCGAGTCTAAGGGCGAATGGGGATGTAGTGCCCACTTCCCTTTGACACTTAGTTGATATTGATCATGATACTGCTGACTATATTATGGACATTATTATAGTTTTGATTTAGTATGGTGTTAGATGTCAGATTATGGATTATTGTTGACTTTGATTCATATATGATGCATGATGATTATTAGAGACATTTTGGATATTGATGATGATATTTACATGGTTATATATATTTATGGATGTTGTTTGGACATGTGATTTGGAGATATATTGAGTAGACCTAGAAAATTGAAAATTATTTGATGATGATATAGTTATTGATAAAATTGTAAATGATATTGTTGATTGCCTTGATGTTGTTGTGATTCATATACGTATAGATGATTTTGTGAATTATACTTATATTATTTTGGATGTTTTGATATGGCCACAAGGCCGAAGGAGGTATTTGTGTTTTAAAGGTTAAAAAAAATATCACAACAACACATCACGGGATTGGAGACCAACCACATTGGAATTCTAGATGTGAATTCAACATGGTCACCATGGCAACTAGTATTTGTTTGTGCATTTGTACCTGTTGTAGTGTGATTCCCATGGGTGGGGTAAACTTTAAATGTGAACAAGGGGTTATGTGTATTTATTTATTTGATCCTTTTGTTTAATGTTACATGGGGGGTTTAGCTTAACAACATGTTACTCACATGTTTTACACACCAATTAATTTAAGTGGTTTTGTTTTGTCCATTATGTTATTATTTTATTAACTGTGATGCTGAATGTTTATCATGAACTATGAAATCCTAGTTTGGAAATTGGAAAAGTGAAACACGTGAGAAGAAAATGTAAATTAATCAAATTGGGCCTTGTATAGTAATATATGATTTTGGAAAGAATTAAAGAAGTTTAAGAGATTATAAACTTGTCTTTTGGAATAAATAAATGAGTTGCACTCCACCTTCCTAAAATTCGAATTTGATATTTGGAGGCTGAATTTAATGGATCTTGTGGGACAAGTAAACTTGTCCCAATCTCTGTAAATTGAGTTACCAACCATATCATATGGTATGGAGAGTGCAATTTGTGACCTTTGAATTTATGCATTTTTTGGAAGGCAATCCTTTGAAAAATTATATGTAGTTTTTGGAATTGCACTTTCTTAAATTTTAAATTTAATGTACCTTAAGGAATGTGGAATGTATTATTGGAGTGTGAAGAAGAAAATTGTCAAATAAACCCTTTAAAATTTGATCTCTGGGATTTTGTTATTTTCGAACTGGAAATTGAGGATGTGTGATGTGGCATCCTACATGGACCAAACCTCATCCAATGAAATAACAAACCTATTTAATTAAACTTAATGTAGTTGAGGGGTTGTCCCTAAATGAATCCAATTAGATAGTTCTCTTCTTATGTAAAGAAAATCTTTCAGGAAACCTGGAAAAACTGAGTTGTTTTGGACTATCTTTCACTGTCATTGTGATTGCTTGTTGATTGTCAATTGGAGAATCGTACTTTGGCAATTTTTGTGTTTTGGAATTCAATCATATGGAGATCTATCTCACAAAATTATCCTAAACCCACCTACATTTTTCGTTATCTAAAATTGTGAATTGTATAAATTTTACCAGTTTGTGAACTGGGTAGAAAGCCTACAGATCGTTATCTTGAAATTGACCCCTGGGAAACTTTGTCAAAATAAGAAATTGATTATTCCCGACTTAGGAGGATTTTGTCGAGGGAGCTTTCCAAAAAGTAATGGGATTTTCCAAAAATTGAGCTCTCTATCAAAATGTATGGCCTTCTTAAATTTTCTTCACTTGGCGTAAAAAACAAAATTGGGAAAAAATTCCTTGGCTGGCCCGCGGGCCCAAATTTTTCCCTTAGAGATTCAAAAAAAATTTGGGAAAATTTTCCAACTTTTCCCCGCTGCACTACTAGCCCGCAACCAATCACAGGATACCACGTGGCACCATAAGGTGTCAGCAGAGGGGTAGATCCCTTCTTAACTTAGCGCTTCAGGAAAATTTTGGGAAATTTTTTGACATTTCCTCGGCCACCCTATAGCCAATAAGGAGATTCCACATGTCATCACGGGGCATCAATGGAGGAGAGGCTTCCTTTTTTCTTTTGACTTTCTGAAAAATTTTGAGAATTTTTTTAAAGTTTCCCTGCCATCCTGCCGGCCCGCAGTCAACTAGAAAATGCCACATGGCATCGTGAGGCATCGGCGGAGGCACGAGTGAACTTTACACCTTTTTCCTTCGGGGCATTAAAACCTCCTTTATCCACACTGCCCTACTTTCCCTGCGTGTCTTAGGAGGTGCCACGTGTCCCCTATGGAGTCGTGGGAGTGTGGGCACAAAGTTAGTTTTTCTCCCCACCACTCCGCTTTCCCCATGTTGGCTTACAAGATGCCACGTGTCCCTTGCAAACTCGTGGGAGTGCGGGTGCAAAGGTGGCTTTCCGTCCCTTGGGAAATTTTTCTCCTTAAGGCCTAGAGACACACCCATGGGAAATTTTTCCTCCCCACGACCCATCGACCCTCCCTTGGGGATAAATTTCTCCCCTGGGCCCGCAGGCCAGCTCTTGGGGAAAATTTTCACCCCAAGGCCCGCCAGCCCATAACTTGAAAAATATGAGGAGTTAGGAGGACTTCTTTATATCACTAGAAAGGTGAGGAAATTTACTATCCAATGGGAATGATTTAGCGAATTTTTGAAAGCATTAATTTTTATAGAAATCAACTTAAATCTTTAAAGCTTGTTAGAGAGTGAGTATGGTTAGGAATTACCCTCTGAACCTAATTGCACTTTCTAACCCTAAATTTTGGGACCTTGTAACCTCTAATAATTGTTAATAAGAGATAAGTATAATCTAGTGAATTAGAATTGTTCTTGAACTTGTTAGTGATAATTGTTGTTTTGTAACCTGTTTGTAGACTCCTTTAAAAGAAACTTATTCCATAATAGCTAATCCTAGGTTGTTCTTGGGTCTCAAGTGGGTTGTTTTAGTGGGAATTGTTATCTCTCAAAATTGCACCCTGCAGAGAGATGGCTACAGGTTTTCTAAGCTTACAAAATTTTGATCTCTCTCTTTTGTAGATAAAATGGAAACACCTCAGGTATGTGGGAATACATATTTTGAGGTGAGTCTCTGGTATCAAGGCTGGTTCCTTGTTGATGTATCCTAAATTGATTCTAGGGTTTATGGGTAAAAGATGACTGTAAAATGATTAAAACTAAGGTGATACACAAAATTTGTATGAGGGATTTGACTGATTATATGCACAATTGATATGTGAAGGATTTTGGGTGCATGAACCAATAGTTCTTCTATAGAATATTAAGGGAAAAACACTTTGCGGTATTGAGGGAGATTATCACAACAATACTGCTAAGCTAAGAATACACATTAATATCATGCAGAAACTACTAAATTTTGTAACAGAGTAAGATGATTAATCAGGGAATTTTCATTCACAAGACTAATAGATACATACACAAGACTACAAGTAATGGGGAGGTAGAAATTCTTCACACTCACAAGGAAAAACTGGCAAAAATTGCTTCAGTACTCCTATATCAAAAAATTCCTCCAGCGGTTTCCTGTGCTTTACAAAGGCACACAATATATATCAAAAATAAAATTCACCCCCTTCCTAAAAATAGCCTAAGGCTTGTACTCGCCAATGCATATTATTTGTATCCTTTATTTAATAATAAATAAAGGATATAAATAATACAGAGCATGCAATTACAAATAGGCATTAATAGCCATAAATTACAATTCGTCAACTGAAGTTGACTGATCTATTTGAAGAGGAGCTATATCTATTTTTAAGAAAAGCAGGAGTGGATGATTTGCTAAAAATAAGCTTTGATTTCTCAGGTAAGTTTTTGTCTTGTGCATGTAACTTTTTCATCCTTGTATGTTTTGTCCTCTTGTGAAGCATGAAAAAATTAACTTTCTGTTCGTGAGTAAAACAAATTATTACAATAACTTTCAATATTTGCATAAAAAATTAAATATTTCATAAAAAATTATCTATTTCTGGTAATTAATTTCCATGTGCACATGTTCTGATATTGTCATCTCCTGAAAACTCCCATTAAAAATGGTTATCAAGAAATCTCTGTATTTTACTTCCCCAAAAGATAGACATCCTCAAAAAATAGGGATCCAAAATACCTCTAAAATACATCTTTATCATTTTTCTAATAAAACATGCGTGGACTTAGTAAATATTGAAAAATTCGGCCATTACCACATGCCGTATTTCTTAATCTGAGCCCTACCATGTGTTCAAAATTGATAAATAGCGGAATCGCGGCTCAAAAATATAACTTTTGCTTTGCATTTATATAAAAGGCTCAATAATTGAAAAAGGTCCCGGCAGCCCACTTTCCCGATCCTGGTTTAATGATATATTGGTTGGTCATTTGACAAGGCTGCGGGGAGAATTTTTACACTATGGTAGATCTGAAAGTCATTGCAATGGGTTAAAAAAATTTGATGACGCCTCGGAAGTCCACTCCTTCGATTCCACCTTTTGACAACATGGGCGGGGCCATGGGGATTTTGTTTATAACTTTACTCCAAGTTTTCTTTATGCGGGCCCGCGTGATGATTTTAATACCACTTTTCTTCTAATTTTCCCTTTGCGGGCCTACATGAAAGTTCGATACTGAAGTTATTCCTACCCCTAGTGGACTTTAATCGGGCCATGGGGTCTATTTGAAACTAGTTAACCCGTTTTGCGAAAAATCTCAAAACTCAACAAGGACCCCGCTTCTCCACCAATGCTTTGTATCTTTCAGATTGTTTTGAGTTTTTTCTTGATCCGGGGTTGCGGGTATATTTTGACACTTTAACCTTTTGCAATTTAAAGTTTGAAAAATCGACCCATAACTCCCAACCTCCACTCTTTCACTTCTGCTATAATGGTGACACGTGTACTCAGGTGAAGCCTATGTGTGAAATTTTCACAATTCACAAATTTGAAAATTGAATGAGTTGGTCAACAAGCTACCATTTCAATCGGTTTTGACTACTTTGCATTGATTCTGATGATCCATTTGTGAGTGTTGATTTCTGTACTTTTCGATTTTTTATCGTTGATCTTCAAAGCATGATTTAGGGTTTCTAACTTGCACTGAATGTAATTTTTGGAAGCTCAAACTGTGGTTTGCATTGTTTGTGGAGATCAATCCTCAAACTTTGATCTTTGTACCTATTGAATTATGATGATAGATGTATTGACCGTGGTGATTTTCAATTGTTGATCTCAGTATCAAGGGATCTCAGGTTGTTGATCTTTAACTCATGGTTAGGTTTCACTAACTCACCACCTAAGTCTACATGGTAAAATTCTGGTTTTTGACTCTAATGGTCATTCCATTTAGATTTTTCAGTCTTGCAAGTGAATCAACTTGTAAAAATTTTTACTCGATGCATTTGTTGAAGCCTTTTTGAGCTATGTTATTTCAACGTTACGAATCCTCATGCATGTACTTCTATGGTTTGTCACTCTGTCTGTGTTCGATTCATTTTTGAGCAAGGTTTGAGCTCAGGTTTATAGCTCCCTACCTTCTTCAGAGCTATGTGAGTTTTTGGGTTTTTGATATTTTTACCTTTTCCTCGGCTGCCATCGTTCAAATTTCTTTGAAATCTCATTTCAACTTTGTATGTGCCATCCTTATTATTGAAGCCACTTTTGTTTTTGAGTTGATTGTGCAAATGGTGTCGATAGTCTGGTAAGTTCGATTGATATTTGAGCATGGTAATTGCATTTTCATTCTTATCTCTGTTTTGGAGTATTTTATATTCATTTCTTACCTTGCATTTCATGTGACCCCTTGGTTTGACCTTGGCCATTTCAAGTTGATACTTGTTTCTAAGTATTGGTTTCTGAACTAGATGACCCTGTTTCTTACTCTGATAGTTGATACCCCCTTAATGGGTTCCTCAATTGGAGTTCTTCCAAACTATAATTTTCTCTTGGATTCACCACTTGAAACTGATTTTCAATGGGAATGTAAAATTTTGAAAGAAGACTTTGAAACAATCTTGTTTTAGCCAAAATGTGAATATAATTTGATTCAAACCTTTTCTGACCATACCTTATGACTTTGGTAATATCATCATCATATCTGACATATGTAGTGAAATTTCTTCTTTGATTGATTCTACCCCTGGAAGTATGATTTTTTGGAAACTGAGTATCCTTCAGGTAGATGTAATAGGCTTGGTTTTATCATTTGTTGGTACTGTATACATTTTGATATTCAGATAATCATCCTTCAACAACTTACTAAAATTCTGAGCCATGTATCTTTTCAACCACTGTAACCTCATAACTTGTAGAACTTTACTGCCTAGTTTACAGTCAGAGTTCCATATGATTATCTGAATTGAAGATCTATTACCTTATACTTGTGCCTGATAGCCATAATAGATGTATTTTCTGAAATTTGAAATCTTATAATGTATAACTTTCCTTATTTTGAAACTGATTTGTTGTTGGAAACTCAAAATGGTAACTGTATTATTTGATCATATCAGCTCTTCTATTTTCTGTATCACTTATTTGATTTACATACAACTGTAGAAGCATGTATTAGTTGAAAAACACATGTTGGAATGGTGTAAATATCCATTTTACATGGTGAAGCCCTATCAAAATTTTACCAGAATCTTCTTTTCATTCCATTTTCAGCTACAATCTGAAATATGTTATCTTTTTCCTGTAAGTGATTCTTCTCTATTAGTTGTACTGTAACTTCTTCCTATTTCGTAGAATATATGTATTGTAACTTCTTCCATTTGAGTTACTGAAACTTTGAGTTACATTCTTCCTTTTTTCTAGCATATACTTTATGATTTATCTATTTCTTGGCTACAACCTGTACCTGCACACTTTAAGAAAATAGTTAGAAAATACTTAGGCTTTTGGCCTCTCTGTATGTTCGTGTTTCTTCTTTTCTTTTCTTTCACTTCTTTTTGAGTGAATAAAGCATGTATGCAGTTTGATCTTCATGGTACTCTAAATCTCCTGTTGCTTAGTGATCCATATGCATGAATTAGGAAAGTATAGGAATATGGATTGAACCCTAAGCTCGTTATTGATGGTTCCTATCTTTTCTTCTTTTCTGGTACCATGGCTTTAATTATGGAGACAAAGAAGAAACAATATCTGGAAATGGAGATGCTCTACATCAAAGAAAGAATATCCCAAGGCAATGATGAGTTCACTCATACTCCTTTAATTTTATTTCATACATGTGTACCCTTACTTTCAGTAGATGTACTTTACTTTTCAGTCACATCCCACGGCTTGTGTGGGAAACAATTGAAAATTCCTTATGAATAAAACATTCAATTCTTAAAATTGAGTTGTATATTTCTTTCTGCATTTAAAGCTTCTCTATATGGATTGTATGATGAACTAAACAAATCAATAACATTTAATTGAATGTCTTAATCATGAAGGAAAGAACATTGATGAGAACTTGTAACATTCAGTAATGAACTCTGATTTTCTGATATCTATATTTATGTTTGTTGTTTCAAAACATCAACACTTTACCTAATTTGTAATTTGGTGTCTTCATCAAGACAACATAGACTATATCCTTTGAGGCTTGTGTTATTTTGCTGAAGGTATGGCATGAAATTATAGACTATGTGATCTATTACATTTTGTGATAACACACATAACTATAGATTTCACTTAATCTTTTAATTAATTCAATCAGTAACAACTAATTTCAAAACTTCCTTAGCTTAGGTATACTTTATCAATGCCTTTCATCATGACGATTGAAATTTTCGAGTTTCCCATTTTTGCACAAGTGCAAAAATTGTCGGCATTTCTATGGTGATCTTGCGGGGAGAGCTGTCTACTATCTTATAGATCAATTCCTTGCTCTTGTCCATTGGGCATGGAGTCCAAAGCATATAATCAAAATCTACCTTTTCCAAAAGGTCCAACCCTTCCAAAATGGAACTAAAAATGGGAAAGTATCTGGTAAACCAGATCACATGCACGAATGCACTTATTGAATTGAAAAATAATGCAATGTACAAGAACTGCACTTATTCAAGGGAAATCCTACTCTAACAAACAATGTAAGATATTCAATAACAGTGTTTGAGAAACATACCATTCACAGGAATGGGAAGCTCCTCTCCATTCAACTTCAAAAGCTTAAAAGCATTGTGTTCTTTGCAAGCTGAAATCATGTAAGGGCCACTCCAGATTGTATGAAACTTCATGTGTCTTCCTGGCTTTGCATGATCAGCATCCCACTTTAACACAATATCTCCTTCATTGAAGACTCTGAAGTTGGCTTTCTTATTAAAAGTCTTCTTCATTTTTTTTTTATTATTTTCCATATTCAATTGAGCTTGATCTCTTAGATCTTGTAATTCCATTAACTCTGCATAACGAACCTATAATGGTTCATTCTCAAGTAGCTCCATTTGATGCAGCAAATCCAATGTAGGTAAATCAACCGAAATAGACATTCTTGCTTCTTTTCTGTATACAAGTTTGTATGGTGAATTGACAACTAATCTTTTAGGAGTCACACTTTCAACCTAAAGAGCTAAATTCAACATCAGATGCCAAGCTCTTTGATTATCTTTGAGTGTTCTTGTGATGATCCTTAACAAATTCTTGTTAGTACTTTACAGCTAAGCCATTACCTTGTGGGTAATAATTAGATGAAGAACTTAGTATATTCCATGGTTGATAGCCCAATCTCTTATCTTTGCACCAAGAAATGCTAGAGCATTATCTGATATGATAGTTGTTGGAACACCAAATATGTCAGACTATACCTTCATAAAAGGATAGTATCGGAGTTTCATTAGCATCTTTTAAGGCTATTGCTTTAGTCCATCATGTAAAATAATCTGTAGTAGTTAAGATCCACTTATGTCCTTGTGATGAAGGTGGGTTTATCATTGCCAATAAAATCAAGACCCCACTGCATATAAAATTTGATCAACTGAGATAGGCTGTAAAGGTCAGTGAAGCTAAACATTCTTTTCCAACAAAGAAAGCACTTTTTCTTACACTTTCTTATCCATTAAAAATAGTCCTTGAATATGCTAGGCCAATAGTAACCAACTTTCATAATTTTTAAGGCTGTGATACATGATGAGAAATGACCTCTTGTAGGTCCTTCATGGAATTTTGATAATATTTTCTTAACTTTATCATAGTCGACACATCACAGTAAGATTCCATTTATATCTCTTTTGAACAACACACCATCAACAAAGAGATAGGGAATAGCTTGTAACCTGAAATATCTTCGTTTATTTTTGTACATACCTTCCAGATAGGTCCCATGCTGTAAGTAGTTAATCAAATCAGCCATCCATCTTGATTCCTGAAACTTTTGAACTGACTCAGGTTGCTGATTTTCTGGTTAAACCATCATTTATGATTGCTGATACGTAATTTTAATATGTTGTTTTGAATCACCTGGTTTTGCATCTTATTGTTTTTCCATATCACCAATTAGATATTCACACAAACCTTTCCTCGAACCATTTTAACAACCCGAATATCAACATCATACTCCATGACCTTCGTTTTATAGTTTTCTCTTCTCTCAATCAAATCCTTATTTGGGAAGAATGCTTTCACACTTGGATGAGAAAAAAGAACATGAATTTTATTGTTTGAAAGCATGTACTTAAAATTATTTAGTCCTCTGACTACTGAAAGTATTTATTTTTCAAGAAATGTGTACCTTGTTTCGTAATCATGCAAACTCTATCCAAAGAAAGTAATAGGTTGCTCAATATTTTCATCATTGACTTGAGTTAATATAGCTGAAAATTGTTTCAGCTCCTGCAAGTGCATACATTGTAAAATCTTTGTCAAAATTTGGATTTGCAAGAGTAGGAGCTTGAGAGATATGGCTATTTGATTAATTCAAAACCTTCTCTCCCTTCATTGACTCCAAGAGAATGTTTTCTCTTTCTTTAGCATGGCTGTCAGTGGACTTAACCAATGCTGAAAAATCTGGAACAAATCTTCTAACAAAGTTGATTTTTCCCAGAAAACTCTGTAATGCCTTCTTCTGGTGAGGAAATGATAGATATGATATGGCTTTGATCCTGAAAGGATCAATTGCTAAACCTTTCTTGGAAACAATATGGCCAAGTAGTTTACCTTGATGTACTAAAAAGATAGACTTTCTGTGGATTCAAGGATATTCCAAATTACCTAGATAACTGAAAAGTCTGCCCCTTAAATGCATTAGATGTTTTTCAGAATTTTTGAAGAATACTAAGTAACATCATCTAAATAAACATAGAATGCATTTATTTAATAAGCTACTGATGAAAATCCATGTCCATTGCACGTTGAAACGTTGCACCGGCATTTGAAAGACCAAAAGGCATTATTTTATTAAGCATAAGTACCCCACTTGGTGGTAAAGGTCCTGTTTTATATCTATCTTCTTCCTCATACTAAAATTTGATTATATCCTCTGTAACCATCTAGAAGAGATAGTCTATCTGAACCTGAGACTGTTCTCAAAATCTTATCCATATTCGGGAGTGGGTAATGATCTTTTAATGAAGCCTTATTGAGATCTCTAAAATCTACACATATTCTGATTTCACCCTTCTTCTTCCTAACTGGAACAAGATTTACTACCCAACTTGAATGCTTAACCTAGAAAGATAATTCTTGATTCAATCAACTTAGATAATTCTTTCCTCATCAAAGGTTCTATTTTGGGATTCATAAGCCTTTGTTTCTACCTAACTAGTTTAGAATTTGATTGCAACTCAATGTATGTTGTACTAAACTGGGATCAAATCCTTTGAAGGTCTTGGTATTTCCAAGTGAAAACTTAATCCTTAAATTCTTTGCAAAGATCAATAAATCAAATTTTTTTTAGATAATGAACATACCTTTCCAAGAAATATATTTTTCCCTTCATCAACCGAGATCTCTTCATAATTATATAGCATGAGTTGACATTTTAGTTTTGACCTTTCTTAACTAATCATCAGTGCTGAAGATGTCTTCCAATGTGACCAGACCTCGAGGAAATTTTATTTGTCTTTAACTAAACAATCTGGTCACCATATAAGTGATGTAATTTATCCTGAATTAACTGCAGAAAAATTAGCTTTTTGCTGCAAAAACCTGCAGATTTGATCATCACTTTCAAAAACTTTCCAATTGGAATCATTATCAGGTATTGAGGGCCTGACAATTAACTTTATATGAGGCTGGATTCTTTCTATTTTCTACCTGTTCCAACACTTCAAAACTAGCGACTCAACTGCTGCAAAGTCTATCAGCATGTTTGTTTCTCAGCTCTAGGAATAGACCGAATATTAATGACCATCAAAAGCTTCCATTAGGGTTTAAAACTCTATGTTTGTAAGACTTCATTAATGGATTCTTACATACATTGAAATTTATTTACTTGATGAGATTCATAACTACAAAATCGCTAAAGACTTGTGGAGACGTGGGTGATTCCTCTTTTTTTTGGCCTGAAATTACCTTTTAAATTAAATGCTTCGTACTAGCTACATACAAGTTGAAAATTGAAGACATGGGCTGTAAAATGACCTCGT
The DNA here is from genome assembly GCA_019776745.2 of Taxus chinensis. NCBI lineage: Eukaryota > Viridiplantae > Streptophyta > Pinopsida > Cupressales > Taxaceae > Taxus > Taxus chinensis. The sequence continues at coordinate 77,527,142 of CM034157.1, forward strand.
TTGTTTGGGCATCAGACCTGCTCCCTAACTTCTTAGCTCCATCAAAATGAAGCTTCCAAATCCCTTCTATTATTGGACTAACAAGGGAATTACTGCATCATACATGCAATATACATGAAAATATTTTCTTCAACATCTTTGATCATGAGCATGTATCTTCAACTGTTTTCTCATCCATAAACAGGTTAGAAATTACTCTCTAGCACCGTAATCTGAGCATAGGTCATCAAAATCAAATTGATCTAGAGTGGAAAAATTTGCTAAATTATTTGGTGAATGAGGCTCAATATGAAATTTAGCCAATGGCTTTGAATTGATGGTAACTTTAGTGCCATAACGTGTAGTGAAAAATAAGAAAGACCAATCAGAAGAGAGGTAATATCATCACCAATCTGGCACTATGATAATTCTTCACCGAGAATTCCTCGTGCTATGATTATTTACTAATGCACAGCCTTTAGTTTGGTGGATGTAATCTGGAAACAAAACAACAACATAACACAAGAATACCATCGACTATGATAAGACGGAATGATGAAAAATCTGAAATATCAAAGTAAATTATAATATTAACATGAAATTGTTACAATCTCACCCATGAGGTACTTCAAGTGTTATTGACTTCACTTGCCTTTCACCAAGACTATGGGAGAAACTTTACAATTACACCTCTTAATGGCTTCTTCAACACACCTTTAAACTGATGGCTTCCTTTACACACTTCATACAATATTTCTCACTACTTCTTTCTATGCTAAATGAGGGGGGTGGCCTCTCTATTTATAGAACTTCCAGGCTTATCCATCTTATCTCTAAGATAGGATAAGAAATCCACTCTGACGAATCATATTCCATACCTTAACTCTTATCTGTACATGTAAGCTTATCTTTTAAGATAAGATAAACCTTATCATTTTACATGGGTTCCACATTTTTAGACTTTTTACAAATAAAATACACAAAATATTTATGACCTCACTCCTTGTCCTTATTATCAATATAATATTTCTAATTCCTAATCATGTAGACCCTACTTCTCTACTTATCCCAACTTTGACATTTTAACATTACCGGACCACTTACGACAAATATTTACTTTTTACAACATTCCTATTGTACTTTGACTGTTACCGTACTCCACATTATTGGCGGCACCGTACTGATGGCGCCGTTATCTTCTATTAGATGCTACTACTAATTACACTTAACAACATCCTATTCCTAATACATACATTAATGAAATAGAAATTATGGAGGAAAATTTTAGTGTCGACATCTTCCCCCTTCCTAGCTTCTACTCCGTCCTCGGAGTAGACTATTCTGGTGCTTGGAAAATCTTCAACTTGTCGTGGTTGACCCATTTCGTAATGGGAGTGCCATCCAATTCCTCAAGTCGGTACGTACCATTTTCATGCACAGCTGCTATTTTGTAGGGCCCCATCCATTTTGGAAGAAATTTTCTCTGTCTTCTTTTTTTGTATCTAGAATCATATACTAGAACCAAGTCATTCACATGAAATGGAGACCAACGGATCTTTTGATCAAAGTATTCCTTCTGCTTCATTTTCTTCTTATGAGCTTGTATCCTTTGCTATTTCCCTCATTTCCTCTAGCAAATGAAGATGTACCAACCTTTCTTTTACTGAATCACTTTCATCCATCCTTTCATTTTCCATAACTCTGACCATGTGGGAATATCAAACTCAATAGGAAGAACTGGATCAATGCCATAAGCCAACTGAAATGGGGAGTATCCTGTTGCTGACTTTGATGTTGCCCTATATGCCCACAATGCTGCATGAATCCTTTTATCCCATTTATGTACCTGCAAGGCTGCATCTTTTGCTAGAATTTGACACAACACAAAATTTGTTCGTTCCACCTGTCCATTTGTGCTTGGCTTGTATGTTGTTTCCTTCCTGTGCTTAATAGAAAACTTATTGACTAGGGCTTCTACCACCTCATTAATGAAGTGGCTTCCTTGATCTGTTACAATTTCTAATGGACAACCAAATCTGGTGACAATGCGTTCATATATGAACCTTGCCACTTCATCCATGGAAGCTGTTTTCAATGGCCTAGCTTCAACCCACTTGGTTAAATAATCTGTGGCAACTACAATATACTTATTTTGGCGTGATGTAGTTGGAAGTGGACCTACAATGTCTATTCCCCACTTTTCAAAGGGACCAAGTGGAAGAATAGGACATAATGGAGCTGATGAAGTCTTACGGTTACCATGTGTTTGACAAATATCACATGTCTTACAATAATTATAACAATCTTTAAAAAGAGTGGGCCAGTGATAACCTGCATCCAAGATCCTTCTTGCTGTAAGTTGTCCAGAGAAGTGCCCTCCACATGTACCATTGTGGAATTCTTCTAGCAGTTCCTTCCCTTGATCACGTCCAACTACCCTCTTGTACTGTCCATCAGGTCCTATTCGAAATAATACTCCATGCAGAATAGAATATGGACGACTGGCTTGAGTAATCTTTCTCTTAGTCTTTGCATTGGCACCATCAGGAAACTTGAATTCATTCAGATAATTCCAAATATCTATGTATTCACTAGGGATTGTGTCAAGGGAGAACAATGTTGCATCGGGAAAATCATCATCATCACAAGATGATCCTAAACCATCATAGGCTCGAGAGAGTGCATCTGCATTGACATGCTTCTTTCCTGGCCTATCTATAATATCAAATTCAAATTCTTGTAGCAAAATTATCCATCTTGCTATCCTCCCTGATGGGTTAGGCTTATTGACAATATATTTCAGAGCCTGATGATCTGTTACAACTATAAATTTCTACCCTAGCAAGTAATTTCTAAACTTCTTTACAGCAAAAATGATAGCCAGAGCCTCTTTTTCAGTTACAGTATAGTTTACCTCAGCACTGCTCATTTGTCTGCTCCCAAAGTAAATTGGATGTTCATTCCCATTTTCATCCTTTTGGCTCAAAGTACTTCCTAGTGCTGCATCTGAGGCATCAGTGTACACAATGAATGGCTTGCTCCAATCTGGATTCTTCAAAACAGGTGAAGACACCAGGGCTTCCTTCAATTGTCCAAAAGCTTCATGCGCCTTATTTCCTGGTTCATAAGTAACATCCTTCTTCAAGAACTGGGTTAGTGGCTATGCAATCTTTGAGAAATTCTTGATGAACCTTCTATAGTAACCCACATGGCCTAAAAATGATCTCAACTTACTTCTATTCATAGGAAATGGTAAATCTTTGATTTTTGAAACTTTATCAGGATCAGTACCAATACCATCTCTGGATACAACATGCCCTAACAAAACACCTTTAGAACATCCAAAGACACACTTTGTAGGGTTTAGTGAGGCTTGTGCTTCATCTAACCTTTGAAATGTTGTCTCCATCTGGTGCAGGTGGTCCAACTTGCTCCCATAGATGCAAAAATCATCCAGAAATACTCTGATGAAGGTCCCAATGTAGGGTTCGAACACCCTATTCATCAAACGCTGGAATGTTGCTGGAGCATTACACAACCCAAAAGGCATAACTCTATAAGCAAACGTTCCCCAAGGAGTGGTGAACGTGGTCTTCAGCTGATCTTTCTCTGCTATACGAACTTGGTTGTAGCCGCTATATCCATCAGCAAAACTATAACACTCCTGGCCAGCTACTTCGTCCAAGATCTGATCTGAAAATGGAAGAGGGTAATGATCCTTCTTTGTTGCCTTATTGAGCTTCCTGTAATCAACACAAATGCGTAGCTTCCCATTCTTTTTTATTGAGATCACAATGGGAGAAACCCATTTTGAATTCTCCACAGTAAATATGAATCCTGCATCAAGCAACTTATCTATTTCTTCTTTTACAGTCTTGGAAAAATTAGGATTCATTCTATATGGCATTTGCTTTATAGGCTTAGCACCATCTACCAGCTCAATAGAATGTTCTACCCAACTTACTTGACGGAGTTTCTTGTAACCAAAAGTGAATAGGTGTATGTACCTTCGAAAGAGCTGGAGGTAGGATTCCTTCTCACTCTCCATCACAGCATCACCAATCTTTATTTTTTGGAGACGATCATCAACTTCTTCTTCAGATAATTTTATGGGGTCATGAGTTGGTGTGACTGGAAGGATATCCATGACTGAAACATCCACTTCACTTTCTTCATCTTCAGTGTCCACTTCACTGGTACTAGAGTAATCAGAGGATGTCCAATCATCAGTTTCATCACTTGAATTCCACATGTTCTGCCTTATGATGTCGAGGGATCACATTTATCTTCACCCTCTCTCTACCACGTCCAAGTGTCATGAAACCTTCATTCCAGTAGTTTCTTGCAAGGACTCTCCTTAGCCATGGTCTTCCTAGCAGCATTGGGTACGCAACAGTACCATTTTTCATCACCTGAAAGTCTACCACACATACCACACCCATAACAGATATTTCCACATTTGAAACTATACCTTCTGGTTTAGTTTTTCCTTTATTTAATGACCTTAACATAAGTGTTGAAGGGTGATCAATTTTTAAACCCAACATATTCATTACATAATCGGATCATTACATTAACTGTAGCACCTCCATCAACTAAGACATCATGAATTGAAATACCATTACATAATACCTCAGCTTGTGGAGCATAGGGATCTTCCTCTTCCTCTAAAACAGGGACCTCAACCTCCTTCCTTCTTCGAGCATTGAGTCCACCTTTCAACTCCCGCCTCTTCTCAGAAGACATAGCCAAGAGTTGACCATATGTAATATTTCTAGGCCTTTTGGACAGATCTTCCAAGATGGAGTATGGTCCTTGCTCTTGTGAAATCAGAAAATCCTGCACACCCAACTTTCTTCTCCTATGTTTCTTACTAATTTCTTCTTTCATCTTCTTAGGATCATTTCCATCTTGATTATCTTTTTCTTTCTTTCTTTTTGTTACAAACACATCTACTTCATTATTTCTACTCTTATCTACTACATCAAGAGAATTCACAGGTGATTTTCCTTTATTATTATCTCCTTGTACTAGATGTAGATGCTCTATTTGGACAATTATACTTATAATGACCCTTTTTATAACAACCATAACAAACAACTTCAGAAATATTTCTTTTTGGACCTCTATCTCCTCCCCGAGAACTAAATTCTTTTCCTTGAAGAAGATTAATAGTTAACTGGCCCATCTTCCTAAGTAGATCTTCATACTCAGTAGATGTACTAGGAGAAAGATTTGTGCTCACCGGGAGTGGTTGTGGATTCTGGACCAAAGGTGCTGGTGTAGGCTCTACTTTAACAACAATTTATTTGGGCTCCTCTTCTATGCTTTCTTCTTTCCTTCTTGCAATCTCCTTTGTTTGTTCAATGGTAGCTGGTGCGGTCATACTTCACTCGTTGTCAGATCTCTGGCTTCATTTCTAAGAAGGAAGTGCTTACATAGGAGATTATCCACGCCATTCATCAACCCATCCGCTAGTCCTTCCTTTCGGATCTGGGCGTCGAGCTTCCTCCTTAGCTCTAGAACACGAGCATGATAATCCCTTATCTTCTCCTTCTCTCCTTTGGTTATCTTTGTGATCTCGATCATGAGATCTACATATCTCTGTTGTTCACCAAATTCTTCAAGAAAACTTTCGGTTAATAAATCCCATGAATTTTTCACATTATCACCTAGTGTTTCAAACCACCTAAGTGCTGAACCATCCAAAAGGGTAGGAAAAAATTCAGTCCATTGTTCCCTTCTTATAAGGCCATTACAAATACAAAATCGTTTAAACTCTTGAATGAAAGAAGAAGCATCTTCATTAGATTGAGCTGAAAAAACAGGACTCTTTCCCATTTCCAAAAGTAACCACCGTGAAATACCAACCCAAAAGTACAATTAACAAGACTTATCTGCACCAATGATTAAAATCACTGAAAGTGACTTTACACCTTTCTACAGTAAAATATAAATGACCACGGTAAACTATGGTAAAACTTGACTTACTACGGTAAAAAATGACTTTACTGTGGTAAACACTATTCACGGTAAAAAGTGACTTTACTGTGGTAATTACTATTCCCAGCAAAAAGTGACTTTACCATGGTAACTACTATTCACAGCAAAAATGAATTTAACATGGTAACTACTATTCATGGTAAAAATAACTTTACCATGGTAACTACTATGCACAGTAAAAACAAGGTTACCCTCCAATTAATTTTTGCCTAAGTGGGAATATCTCTCCAGACAATCCACCAACGAGGAATGGTCCCGGAAACGGAGCCAAAATGTCATCACCAATCCAGTACTATGATAATTCTTCATCAGGAACTCCTCGTGCTATGATTATTTACTAATGCATAACCTTTAGTTTGGTGGATGTAATTTGCAAACAAAACAAAAAACCGAACACAAGAATACCATCGACTATGATAAGATGGAATGATGAAAAATCTGAAATATCAAAGTAAATTATAATATTAACATGAAATTGTTACAATCTCACGCATGAGGTACTTCAAGTGTTATTGACTTCACTTGCCTTCCAACAAGACTATGGGAGAGACTTTACAATTACACCTCTCGAATGACTTCTTCAACACACCTTTAAACTGATGGTTATCCTTTGCACACTTCCTACAATATTTCTCACTACTTCTTTCTATCCTAAATGAGGGGGGTAGCCTCTCTATTTATAGAACTTCCAGGCTTATCCATCTTATCTCTAAGATAGGATAAGAAATCCACTCTTGTGAATCATATTCCATACCTTAACTCTTATCTGTACATGTAAGCTTATCTGTTAAGATAAGATAAACCTTATCATTTTACATGGGTTCCATATTTTTAGACTTTTTACAAATAAAATACACAAAAGATTTATGACCTCACTCCTTGTCTTTATTATCAATATAATATTTCTAATTCCTAATCATGTAGACCCTACTTCTCTAATTACCCAAACTTTGACATTCTAACATTACCGGACCACTTACAACAAATATTTACTTTTTACAACATTCCTATTGTACTTTGACTGTTACCGGACTCCACATTCTTGGCGGCACCATACTGAAGGCGCCATTATCTTCTATCGGACGCTACTACTAATTACACTTAACAACATCCTATTCCTAATACATACATTAATGAACTAGAAATTATGGAGGAAAATTTTAGTGTCTACAGGAGTCTAAAAATTTAATTTTTGGGAAGTGTTATCTCTCAAAATCTCACCCTATAGAGAGATGGCTGCAGGTTTTCTAAGCTTACACAAATGATCTCTCTCTCTTTCGTAGATACAAGGGAAGTGGTGTATTTTCTTCATGCATACAATACACACCAAAAAGATGTTCTTCAACTTCTTTACAAGTATCATGGGCATGTTCTTCAACTATCTTTTCATCCATAAACAAGTTAGAGACACCATCTAGTGCTAAAAATTGAGCTACCTCATCAAAATTAGTACTGATCCAGGACTGAATAATTAGCCACTACATTTGAAGAATGAGGCTCAATGTGAAATTTGGCCAATGGATCTGAATTGATAGTAACCTTAGTACCATAACGTGTAGTGAAAAATAAGGACCAATCTGAAAAGAGATAACCTCCTATTTTTTCCGTGAAATCTCTAGATAAGCATAAAGAAAAATATGGAGGTAAATCCACAACAATAACATCTTGCAAAATGGAAACATTTGGGCAAGCATGTAACGTCACTTCTAAAATTTTTTGATTATACCAACTGTATTAGTTGCAGTTCCATCAAGCTGTAAGACACTCCTTTCTGTAGGCTCATACTGACAACCCTAATTTTTCTGGTAATTGTTTTTGGCATAACTGTGCTACTTGCACCACTTTCCACCATGCAATTATGAACTAAATGTTCTCCAATAATCAGTGATAAATAAAATGGTGGTGGTTTCTTGATGTCATGAGCATTCAAGACCTTTCTGAACCATCCACTTAACTTATTTAATGTGGTCTTGAGTCAAATGTTCCAAGGACCATGTATGTCTTCTGGACTTCCTTCTCTGTTGTATTTGAAGAAATCTGCAGCTTAGCTAGTTCATGAGAAAGTAAATCTTGTTGTCTAGGAATACTTAGAGCATCCCACATTGAGATGTTAACATTATGCTTTTTCATTACGTCAAGAATGTTAAAAGAAGAAACTATTTTAGAGACAGATTCAATTATTTTAGCAGTAGGCCTTAGCAAAAACTGATTCTGCTTCAACTGCTTTGGATATCTGAGGTATAAACAGTCTTCTTGGATCAGGCTGTAGCTATTCTTTGATGACTCTTTATCAACTGGAACACTTGCTATTTTTTGAGGAACAACAGGGTGGTTGGTTGATTTTGGGACTATAGACGTTGTCTTATCAGTGATAGTAGGTAGGATAGGCCTATTTTGTTGTTTTTGACCTTCAGCAGCTTTCCCTTGAGCCCTAGTAGTTACTACAATTAAATCCTTCTCATTAAAACTGACTAAATTCTTTTCAGGTGACTTCTAAACATGAGTTTCTTGCTGCCCACCCTCCATTTGAGGCACGAACAATGTTTCAGATTGAGGTTGTGCAACAAGATTCAGATTCAGAAAAGCATTTGGGAAACTTGCAGTTGAATGAGGTTGATTGCAAGGTTGACACCACTCTTCTGTAGCCATATTAACTGGAACTAAAGTGTTAGATGAACTAGGAACCTTTGGGTCAAACTGCCTTTGTTGGTAAGGCTGCCTATACTTTTGATTTTGTTGGTAGGGCTGCTTATTTTTTGATTTGTTGATTTTGCTGATAAGGAGCCTGATAGGGTCTGCTAGGTAATGTAATTATGTTTTCAATCGAAGTCAATTTATTTCCCATAGTCTGCAAAGATTTAAATACATCATCTGATGGGGCTACAACAGTAGGTTCTATGATTGTAATAGGTTGAGGAATAGGTGCTAAATCTACCAAAAATGGCATTGAAGGCCTTAATGCTAATTTTCCAGCTTGAATAAGACTATTTTTATCTCGGATAACAATATCATAGGCTACTGGGAGTGTCTCTCTACCCATTGACTGAATCATAGTTGAAATATCACTATTTAATGCTCTAAGATAATAAAGGAAAGCATGATCAACTTGAGGCTTAACACTTGCTTGGGATTCTCTCCCAAGTTCTAGCAAAATGAATGTTGAAACTAGACATAAATTCATGAGGAGCTCTTTTAATAGTAGACAATTTTTCTATGAGAGACAAATGATCTGAATTATCTTGGAACTGTTTCAGCAATTTTTCACCTAAGTCATCCCAAGTTCTTATGCTTCCAATTTCTAGGTTTCTATACCATTGCAAGGCTTGCCCTTTAAAAGATGCAGCTAAAAGTCTTAAAGCCATGTCTTCATGAGTAATATTATGGACTACACATATGGCTGCAACATCTTTTATATGTTTAGCAGGTGTAACCTGATTTTCACTAGTGAATGATGGCAAAATTTTCATGGCAGCATTAGGGATATCATGGTAAACTGGATTACTAATGGACTACCATTAGTAAAGGTCACAAAATTCCTTAGGTGGTTGAATAGCCATTTGAAAAATTGGGATGTTAATAGAGAAATTGATACGTGGTGAAGGAATATTCAGGAGGAGGGTTATCAAAACTAGGTCTATTATAAGGTAAAGTATTACCAACTCTTCTCCTTCTAGCAGAATTCAAAGGTAAAGAAACAAACTCAGGAGGAATTCCTCTTACCAATGATCTTGTAGTCACTTTAGGCATGGAACATGCTGTAATACTGGTCTGAAATCAGCTTTGTGGAGTCGCCAAAAGATCTTAAAATCTTTAAAATAAATTGCTGCAACTTGCTCCCGAAAGTGACTTTGTTACTGCTATAAATCTACTGTAGATCTGTTGTAGAATTTGTAACTTTCATGTAGATCTGATTCATGGTCCCACCGGGCGTGCCAAAAAATGTTATCTCTCGAAAGTGCACCCTGTAGAGAGATGGTTGCAGGTTTTCTAAGCTTGCAAAATTGATCTCTCTCTTTCGTAGATACAATGGAAACACCTCAGGTCTGTGGGTATACCTATTTTGAGGTGAGTCTCCAGTATCAAGGCCGGTTCCTTATTGGTGTATCCTAAACTGATTTTCTGGGAGTTTGAGGGTAAAAGATGACTGTAAAATGAATTAAAACTAAGGTGATACACCAAATTTGTATGAGGGCTTTGACTGAGTATATGCACAACTGATTTGGGAAGAATTCTTGATGCACGAACCAATAGTTTTTCTGTAGAATATTAAGGGAAAACACTTGATTGTACTGAGGGAGAATCACAACAATACTAATAAGTTAACATGCACATTAAAATTAGCAGAAAATTACTAAATTTGCAATAGGGTAAGGTGATTAATTAGGGAGTTTACATTCACAAGATTAATATAAAACATACACAAGACTGCAAATAACTTGGAAAGGCAGAAAATACTTCACACTCAGAGGGAAAAACTGGTAAAATTTTCTTCAGTACTCATATATCCAAAAGTCCTCCAGAAAAGTCCCCGTTTTGTGCTTTGCAAAGGCACACAATATATAGCAAAAATAAAATTTTTCCCACCCTTCCTAAAAATAGCCTAAGGCTTGTACTCGCCCATGCATCCTATTTTTATCCTTTATTTAATAATAAATAAAGGAATATAAAAAACTAGAGCATGCAATTACAAATAGGCATTAATAGCCTTTGATTACATTACAGTCAAACTGAAGTTGACTGTTCTATTTTTAAGAAAAGATGGGTGAATAATTTTACTAAAAATAAGATTACTTGCTAGGCAAGTCTCTTTCCATGAACATGCAACTCTGTCTTCTTCTCTATTTTGTCCTGTTGTGAAGGCATGCAAAAAACAACTCCTGTTTGTGAGCAAAATAATTACAATATTTGCAATATTTGCAAAAATAATTCATCAATGTGGGGACCACCTAATATATCTCTGATGCTTGACATTTCCTTTTTTGCTAATGGTCACATAACATCACTAGAATTCAATACCTCCTTGAAGTGGGGACCACCTTGGTTGATCACTTGAAATTTTGGTTTGGCCACCTTTGTGGACTTAAGCAATAATGCATCAACCACCATTTGATTAGTATATGGCATAATATCCACCACCCTTTGTCTATATACACATGTATATTATATTGGTTCCTTGCATCATTTGTAGCATGTAGTTTAAAATATCACCTTCAGTGACAATTATTGCTAAAAATATACATGCATGGTTAGTGACTTTGCATGGCATATAGTTTAGAGATTCATCTTTTGATCATTAGCAATACTATCCAAAGGAATATCATTGATTAATTATTTATTTGATGACGTGGGTAATAGCCCCCCTCTCCATGATGACTCACCCCTTGGTTTTTTGATGGCATATGTCATCTCATTGTTGATTTTTTATTAAAAATTTGGAAACTTCTTTGATCTTCAAATGTCACCTTTGTGTTTGTGATCATTTGATAACTTGACCCTAATAGTTAGGGTTTTAAAACCCTTTGCATTTAATATTTAGTGGGAACTAACCGTAATTTCTTGCTATAGCCAGTTTTTCTTAGCTGATCCTTGAGCCTTTGATCTTTTTCATACTTTGAATCTCAAATGCTTTGATGATAACTCAATCTTAGGTTACATTGTTTATCTGGTAGATTAACCTTTGCTCAATTTTCAGTTTCATTTAGTTTAAATTTGCTACAGGGTCTGAAGCCCAAAATGGATACCTTCATTTGGTTTTTTGCCATGTTGGAGAAGCCCTAAAAAAGGCTGAAAATTTTTCTCTAATTTGACCATTGGTGCATTCTTGATTCATTCGATCATACATGCATTTCTCTAGTTACTCATTGATTTTTGAGGATTCCACCTAAAAGTTGTAAATCTTTGACTGATCTATTCACTTTGATCGCTAAAGTTCTTTGATATGAGGTAATATAGTATTTTGTTTCTTTTGAGAGCTCATTACTTGATAGGAGTTGCTTTCTACCATCTTAGAAATAAGTTTCTTGCAAATACTCGATTTTCTCATTTAGTAATGGCAAGCTGTGAGTCTATGAATATTTTCAATCTTTAAGCCACCAAATGACCTCTGAAGCTTTGGTTTTGTTTGAATTGGCATACTCCATGATGAGTTAGGTATGCTGAGCTTTCCAATCCTTAAGATTCAAGGCCTTTTACTTGGTAAATTGCCACTTAGACCCTTTTTCAAATACTGATACAGGCCATTTTCTTGAGCATTTAATGGGCACTTTTATGTGATCTTCTTTTGACCTTGAGTCAAATTTTGCTAGTTGAAATCATTCCGAAATAGTTTTTTAGTTCTGAGCTTGATTTTCTGAAGGAATTTGACTCCACTTCTTTAGATCCAGTATATTTTTACTTCTTTGCTCTCACTAATGGACCATTATGAAACAAGATTTATAAAATAATAGTTTGTTCTTAGGGGGATCTGTCTTATAGAACCTTCATGTATTTTTGAGTTCTTACTATCTTAATGTTAACAGCCCATTATACTTAAAATTCTTTTGTAAAATTCTGTGATGTACCTGTGCCATTTTTAGGAAACCTTTTCATGGGTTTGTATGCAGATCTTTGAAAATGGGTGTTTCCTCAAATCTTTCAAACATGTCTTTGAGCCAGATTTTATGGAAAGCTTTTGGGTAATTTGATACATTTCCTTCTTTTACTTTGTGCAATCTGTGAATTTTCTATATTGGTGACCTAGTAGTGTTTGTACCGTTGAATCTCGGTCCATTCCAATCTTTGTACTTGGAACGACCTCTCATGATTTTTTCATTCTAGAGAATCAAACCATTGAACTTACATAAATTCTATGTTCATACAAAACTTCCTTCATTTCACATTTCTTTGTTATCTCTTTGTTAAACAACTATTAAGATTGTTTTCAATGGGATTTGAAGTTATGCATTTTCCTTGGTTTGTATGTCTATTATTAATTGTCCATCTTCAAACCTATTTTGAAAAATTATGGGTTACTAAAAGTTATTGTAGCCACATCCTTGATGGTTGACTATGAACAATTTCTTAGCTCGATTCATGAAAATTGCATCTGTGATTTTTTTCTGGGTACTGATCGTACTACCCATTTATAACATTTTATTTTTGAGCATCAATATTGATGTTCTTCCACCTTAAGGTGCTCTCATTCTATAATGTTGAGCAACCCCTCAAGAATACTTCACTTGAATTGTCCTTTTCAAATGTTAGCTTGCAGATCACTTCATTTTTTCATATCTATGTAACTTGAGCTTTGTAGCAACTCATATTTTTGGATTTTGATTTGTGGATGCTGCACAAAACTAGAAATTAACTCCTATTGATTCTTAATTGTAACTTAGCTTTGCCATTACTTAGGGTATATATCCTTGATTTAGATGCTTTGAAATAATGTCTCTTTCTTTTACTTAGTCTTGAAATACTATTTTGTTTCTTTACTTATATAAAGTCTCTGAGTATTCTAAAATTATGAAATGTTGATTTTTGTAACTTGCTATTCTTCAACTTTTTTCTAATTTCATTGCATTCCAGTTGAAATCTGATACTTTGTAGACCTTGTGTTTACAAACTTTAGCATTCTTAAACCTTGATTTGTATTTTGTCTTCTTTCTTTGCAGAATATTATAACTTGTTTCTTTTCACTTGCAGATTGTTGATTAAAACTTTGATAGTAGTATTTCTTCAATTACTGAACAATTATGAATGTTGAATTACTTGATTTATATGGCTACAACCTGTACCTGTAAACTTAAGAAAATAGTTAGAAAATATTTAGGCCTTTTAGCCTCTAGTTATGTCCATGGTTTTTTTTCAGAATCAAAATTCCTCTTCTTTCTGAGAGTGAATAAAGTATGCATGTAGTTTGCTCTTCAAGTAGAAACTACATCTTCTAATTGCTAAGAGATTCATATGCATGAAATTAGGACAATGTAGGAATATGAATTGATCCCTGAGCTCGTAACTGATGTAGTTAATTCTTTTCTTCTTTTTCAGGGACAATGGCTTCTACAATGCATGATGTAGTTAAGAAGAAGATGGAAATGTAACATGTCTTCAATCAAAGAATAGAAACCCCAAGGCAATGATGGGTTCACTCATACTCCTTTGCTTTCTCTTTCATGCATGTGTACCTTTCTTTTCCAGTAGTTGTACTTTACTTTTCAATTACATCCCACGGCTTGTGTGGGAAACATTTGAAATTCCTTATGAATAAAACATTGAATTTTGTAAATGAGTTGTATATTTCTTTGTACATTCTTCCATTTCTCTGTTTGGATTGTATAATGAACTAAACAACTCAGTAACATAATTGAATGTTTTAATCATGAAGGAAAGAACATTGATAGAAACTTGTAACATTCAGTAATGAACTCTGATTTCAGATAATCTGTGATTTCTGTCAACTGTTGTTTCAACACTTAAGAAACTATTTTAGGAAACCTATTGTAGGATTTTTGGTCTTCATTAAGTCTATGACACAGTTATCCTTCATGGCTTTGTGTTCGTTTACTAAAGATAGTGGCATGAAATTACAAACCATGTGATGCAGTTATGATTTTGTAACAACACACATATCTGCAAATATTCATGTAATCTTTTAACTAATTCAGAAATAACAATATGAATATGAAGAAAGATCCTTAGCTCGTACTGCATACTTCACCCATGCTTTCATCATAACGAAGTTTTGAGTTGCCCATTTTTGCACAAGTGCAATAAAGCCAGAAGTGGAGATGTCTCAAACAAAGAAGAAAACCCCCAAGGCAATGATGGGTTCAATCATACTCCTTTGTTTTATTTTTCATGCATGTGTACCTCTTATTTGAGTAGATGTACTTTACTTTTCAGTTACATCCCACGACTTGTGTGGGAAACATTTGAAAATTCCTTATGAATAAAACATTGAATTCTAAAATTGAGTTGTATATTTTTTAAATCGAACAAAGGAAAAATTGCAGGTATCCTGTTGTGTAAACTTTGGTAATTTTTGAATTATAAATCAATCAAACAAATTAACCCTAAAAATCCAACCTAAATTCCTCCAAGTGCAATCCTTCATGTCTGTTTGACATGTTGAGAAAGAAAGAATGTCAAATTTGAACAAAACTTTATTAGTTAAAAATACCAGTTCACATTTTAGAAGCCTGGATAAAGTTTTCTCATAATTGTGTTGTCCTATAAAATTGACGAGGGAAATTTTATAGGTAACCATACCAAATTTTGTCCTAGTCCCCCGTCGTGGACCCCTCTGCGTTTGGAATGTGCAAAATCCCTTTCCAAGAAATCTAGTTTTCTGAACTTAGTCTTTTTTGTCCCTTTTTGGCTGGGCGCACCTTTTGTCTATGTTACACAAAGTAAATCTGCGCCCCCTTTATTTCCTTTGGCGCACTGTTTTAGGTGTTGCCACATGTTTTGGTGTGCCTTCCCATGATGTGCCATTCTTGCGTGTGCCAAGGCACATGCACCTTCGTGTTGACACATCAATTGTTGCGCCGTAGCTTGGTGCATCAAAGGGCACATGGAATTGAATGATGACAGTCGTAAACTTGTGCCAAGGGTGCAAGTATCTCCGTGTTGACACGCTTTTATCCGCGCCAAAGGGCACACCATTTTTCGTGTTGACACGAGTTTTGATGTGCCCCATAAAAAATTAGTTGGTGCATTTATTGCACCTTTGCCTATCTATAGGCGCATCCGCCCTATCACTTTCACGAGTCAGAAAAGCACATGATTAACTTTTATTTCTCTGCACCTGTCAGCACGCCTGTTGTCCTCGTATCGCGTTCGTGGACCCCGCCTCATTTCTCACGTTATATATATTCTGAGTAGGTGGTTCTTTTTCCTCTTGTGTTTTTGTTGTTGTTTGTTTGTTTGTGTTGTAGGAGGCATGGATTTGTAAACCCCTCTTTTGTTGTTCTTGTTGTCCTCCCCCATGCTCTTCCTCCTCTTTCCAGATCTGCTGGTAAGGTGGGCTCTGCCTCAGAAAAATCACTTGAATCTCCTTAGTATGCCCTCTTCACCATCCAAAAAACCCTGCAAAAGAGGCTTAAAACACATGCATACCCCTCCAGAGAAAGGAAGAAGGCTTAAAAGTTCATGTTAGACTGCATTTTCCTCTTGGCGCATTCGCCATGCTTGCTACATAAAATACAATTGCGCCCAAAAGGCACACTTTCCTTTCTTCCAATACCCAATAGCTCTGCGCCCTTTGGTGCACCGAGCTTCTCTGATACATTGCAAATGTTTGCGCCATTTGTGCACCTTGCACCCATGCAACACCAATATTACTTGCGCTAAGTATAAAACTGCGTTAAACGGTGCAGGCACATCCCCTATTACAGCAACACAAATTTCATGCAAACCTTCCCTGCGCCGCGCCAAGTTCCCTTTTTGCGCAAGTAAAGATGATGTTACACACACTAAACCTACGCATTTTGGCACACCAAGGTTCCATGTAACATGAAAAATATATGCGCCATTGACGCATCCTATCCCCATGCAACATGAAGATTATCTGCGCCCACATAAAACGCATATAAATGGCGCAGGCACACTTCTGCTTACAACAACAAAAATGTTATGTGCAGCATCCATGCGCCATGTGCCCTTTGGCGCTGGTTTGTCCCTTGTAACACCCTTTTTCTGTGTGCCATACTATTTAACCCTGCAGCCTATAGTGTTCATGCACCCTGTGCCCTGAGGCCTTAAAATTGCTAACTCTTCCTTCTGTCAATGCTTTAATGGAAGATCTAACAGCTAACATGACTCTTCTATGTTGGGTTTCGCTTCTTCTTCTTGCAGATCAGCAACTGAATTCATAACTACATATGTCTACATCAAGTAAGAGGCCAACCAAGTCTAAAGGAAAAGCAAAACTTATAGAGGAAGAGATGAAGTACAAATATCAGAGGGTCAGGATGCCCGAATCCCAGGCAGAATGTGACCTGGATATAAGAGACTCTGAGCTCGGTCACTTCGATATGGAAGATTTCTGGGCTAGAACCAGGAGGGTCACAGGGAGTCCCTGGATGTACAATGTAACATCCTCATTTTATACTTTAGAACAAGTGAATTTTTTAATTTTTTTTTTGATAATTGCATCCTGGTTCTAAATACATAATTTAGAACTCACAAATCAAATAACCATTCATATAACAGACAACCATATGCAGCTGTAATGACTCGGATTACTTCCGATCTATTCATTCCATGACTCGGTAATCTACCGATCTATTCATGAGTAAAAAGAGTTGGTGTTTTTAGATAACACTTTACTCTTGCGGTTCTCTTCCCTACTCTGGGATTCAGAATGCTCTATCCAAGGAACCTAACTGAATAATCGTTACTATTATTCATCGGCATCTCATCCCTTAGACTAGGTGAATTAGGACAACGCAGTCAGCAGCTTGCGATACTTTGGCCAAAGATTTGAAACATACTGTTTATGTCTCGTATTCCTTAACGGCATACTTGTCAATCTGGAATACGTCCTTCACCCCATTCATATGTTATATAGAATGTCCTACACTGACTACTGTCAGTCCTTCCTTTCACAACTGAATCACCCGGAGGTAGATTAACAAGGTGATAATGTTATACGGATGCCCACGAGGATTAGGGATATGGTGACATACTGGTTCAACCTTGCAGTTCAACTAGTGTGTCATGATACCCCGAATCTCCTAGGCAGCCTTATAACATGACCACGTTCTTAATCGGACCCTGGGTAACTCGTGCGAAATCAAGTGTAAATCTTAGCGATCAATGCAAAGGGTGTCGCCATAAGTCATCTGCATTGTTGTAACTTCGAGAAGATCCTAATCTTCTCAGAGGTACAACCCTGCAGTTGACTTGTGTCATCAACATTTAAATCCACCTCGAAAAGATCTACTTAACAACATGCGTTACGCACTTGAGTTTAAATTACTTTAAAGACTTTTCCCTAAGGTTAGCCTTTCCTGTTCCCTGGATTCTTCGTCTTAAGACGACCCTCCTCTATAAAACCCATTACATGGTAGAGGTATTAAGGTCAAGTTCTCATCAAGGAGTCATTAGAATACACCTGATTCTAAAACAACAGAATTGGACAATATCTCATAACCTTTGCTTGAGATTGCCATCTGAACTCCATTTGATTGTATATCAGTTCTCTTAACTGAATTTATATCATACTTATTAGTATAAAGATATAAATGATTAAGAATCCAATTTAATATTGTCCTGTCATACTTAGGACTAGGGATTAGTAATTTAATCCAGCTTGTTTAGCGTTCTGCTTAGGTTCATTTTTAACCTATCTTCTAGAAAGACAATTATTTAAATTCAATATTGCTTTTGCTAGAACAAATTAGAACTACTAAACACTCATAAGAATTCAATCTCATTTCCTTATAAGCTTTCATTGTCAATCACAAAAGTATCCATATTACACAAAGATAACGTTACCACTCTGGTATATAAACCGAAGAAGGTCAACTATCAGAAATAGAATACAACACATAAGTATCAAACACTTATTTCCATTCCTTTCATAACTATACAATTACATTTTATGCAAACAGCATACTTGATACAATGCTCAACGGAAAAGAAACATCTTTTCACATATAGTACATTTATAAAATCAAGCTGTAATTCATTATAAATCAATTAAACAATCTGATCAGCCTGTCAGATCTGCATTGCTTTTACCTCTCACGGCAACCATCTGCAAAAATAGTCAACATGAGTCAGTTCGATGAACTGAGCATGATAAGCACTAACTTTTAAAACAATTGCAATCCATCAATTGTTTTCATTAAACACCCTGTTTAAATGAGATCAGATATCCACATAAGTAAACATATTCAGACTATGCCTTTGTAATACAAAATGATTACAAATATGTAACTCTATCATTGTTACAAAATAGTCTTAATCACTTTCTAATATTTCATCAAATATTAAGAATCAAGGAACGAATGTACACAAACAATCATTGAATCCAAAATCACAACATTGGACAGATCGTTTCATTCATCCAAAAAGGGAAATATCATAACAATTCGGGATTCCACCAATATGTTACAAAACAATTCCCACTGTTAGACAGATATCATCAAATAAACAAAAGAAGAGAAAGAACCAAATCATTCACACTTCCTTTCACATAAGTTCATTACTGTAATGTCTTCACATATGAATTGTATTCATCCAGTATGTATACGATTAAGTCCGTCAAACTATAAGAAGAATTACTATCATAATAAAAATCGAACAAAACAAGGATTTTCAACCCAAGTTCGAAATCAAAGAACCTCTAGAATTGCGGTCAACAATGGACAACATTGCATTAGGCAATTGAATGTTTCCCTAAGATTATGCCAAGATAATCACTCAAAACTTCCGAACATGCTCAGTCACAATCAGACAGGAGTAAACGGAGAGGAATATAACCAATCTATTCTTACCTTGGCGCATGCAAGTCTAAAGTGTGGTATTCGCGACTCACCCCAACAGGGACAGAACACGAAATAATTAACCATACTCAAGGAACTCAATAGTGACAAACGACAGTGTCCAAGTAGCAGGTTCATTAAGAGACAGAAATACAAGTTACCTTCCAAGAACTCAAATGATTCCAACAGTAGTAACAAGTCAAACAATTACATATGATTCCATCTGAGCTCATCAACGGAGCATAATAAAAATCAGGAAAACAAATTTAATTACTAATTTCAAACAAAGAATCCAAATGAACTCTTGCCAATGCGACATAATGGTATTCTTATGAATAACAGAGATCAAAATACAAATTATTCCCTTAAGTCGCTGGAACAACGATTTCAAAAATTCATCTATATTCAATCATGAACAGTGACTTAAACATATAAATCATTCAATCGACTCCACTGAGTCATTTAAATAAAAATGAATATAATTCTGTATTTAAAATCCATGCAACACAAGAGTAATTCCAGGAAATACAGAGGTCTTAGTACGTGTCATTCCTTCCAACCACTGGTTCATCATTCACCAACTATTTAAACATATTCAAATTGAAAAGTGGCCCATATAGAAATATAAATCATTGAATCGTCTCCTCTGAGTCGTTCAGAATATATCCATTATAAATTTATAATTACACATTTCATGCAGAAAACGGGTTTACGCCCAAAATCGCAGAACCCAACAACAGTATAAGATGGAATTAATTAATAAATTCTTCTATACCCTCCATGGCAAACATTCAGAATGAAACAAGTGAAGCAAATCAAATACCCTTTTCAAGCAAGGAAATCAACTGAGCCTTCTTCAAAACTTTCAAACAAGCTTTACTCAGAAAGAAACGCAATGCAGTACAACCAAGAAATCTATACTCCAAAATTTACTTTCAAATAACGGAGGTCAGAAAGCCCTGTTCCTTTCTCTACAAAGCTTCAAACGAAATCCTTGTCAAATATTCAAATACACGAGGGTGAATCGTATACACTCCACAGCAGTAGATCCAGTAATATACAATTCAATCAATGGACTCTTACTGAGTCGATCCAAAATATAAGTATAGATGTTTCAATATTATACACAGCTGTAACAAATAAATCCCGTTTCCACAATGAACAAGGAAAAACAACTTCCACTGAGGTGCGTTTAGACTAAGGTAACATCGACAGATGTACCTATTCCCAAGCAAAATTAGAAGACAAATGAAACCCACAAAGTATCATTAGTCACTGCCATCAACAAAAACCATGATAGAGCTTCCAAAATTTCCAAAACACTGAACAATCAAATAGGTACACCAGTATCCTTCCCTAATGTTTTCCTCACAACAGCATTGACAATCAAAAATCGACAAACAAGACAGTGGTCTACACCCATTACACAGTACGATTCGACGGGCTCACGCCAAACAGGCCGAGCATTCATACCTTTATAAATATAAATATCTCACATATTTAAGCCCAAAAAGGAATACACATAGGAATAGATGCCACTAGTTCGATTTTAACAAATACCCATCAAAAGGATAATTGAAAAATCAAACCAGAAGAGATACGGTACCAAGAATTTAATCACACCAGATCATCAATAGATAATTTATCTAATTTCCTCAAAACATTTGAACAGAGTTGTTCTAATGAAATCATTTGAAAGACAGCAAGATATTTAAAGGTTAGGGCCTAGCATGCCTGTATTTTTTTTATCAAATTTCGGAAGTAGACCACTGGAGGGGCTCAAACTTTCTTTTCTTTTTATAAGATAAAGTGACCAACAAAATTTCACTGTCTCCATCACATATATATCCTCCATGAGAGAGAAAAGAGCCAGAGAAATTCATTCTTGCCATGCAACTCAAAGAGAGACTGGTGCGAAGAACTAGTAAACAAGCAGAGCAGAAATTCAAAAATCGAGATAAGCCAAACAAACCCACAAACTTCCCGTTTGCATGCCTTCTCGCGAGTTCTGAGCTCGACTTTCCGAGAAATATTAAATGCCATTAAACCAATTTTCCCGCTTAAGACTCAACTTCCACCGATCGCCAGATTTGGTGACAATCCAATCTAAAACTCATGTTCATTTCCAAACTTAGCGACCTGCCACGTCGGCTCACCGGTTAGGCTGTCGCCTAAGCCTCCACCATGACCTGTCCTTCATCCTTATCCCTTACATTTATTGCCATAGAAAACACCGCCCATGGTTCGCACACCCTTCCATAGGCCCCTTTTCATAATCTCCTCATTAGTTAGGTTAGTATCTTAGGTTAGAGTTTAGGGTAATACCCACACTAACAAATATTACACATAGATACTAACTTAGGATATTAACACATAGCCTAGGTCTAGGTTAGACTAATAATAATCTAACCCCTAGGTTAGGTTTTAGTTTTAGGTTACTAATCCCTTAATAATTCCAGTTTGGTCCTTGCATCCTGCAAACTCAGAAAAAGACCTGTCATCATACCTTCTTAAATAGAGTTAGCTCCTGTTCTTATTGCAGAATCGTATGTAACTGAATTATTACCTGGTCTACAATCGAGGACCTTCCAGATATACTTCCATATCGGGAACCATTTCATTTCCCAAGATCAGCCCGAGTCATACTCCTGACCAGCTTAATAAATGCTTTCTATACCTTGCAATCCTGTTCAAGGTCTATGATCTAATTTATCACAAACAAATTTAAAGCATTACTTGGATAAATCCCACTGATCTAAGACTAGATCTCATAGATGAATATCTCTATAATTCATTCTGTGATCAGATTAATATTCAGACACAAATTGAAATAAATAAAAGAGTCTAACCATATTCTGACTCAGTCAAGATCTACAATCTGCAAAGAAATTACAGTACATATCAAGCATGATTTCTTAATCGAGGAACACATCCTTTTTACAAAAGAAATCACATATCAACACTTGTATGCATAGGAGAAAGTAACAACAATTCAGGGTGTTACATACAAACTAGTCGGTAGTGGCCTGCATTTTGCTGGGGGGATCCCAGTTAGTGTAGTAAACAACAAATTCATGATGGTGGTGGCCCGCTGCTACAACAAAGACACAAGATGTGTTCATAATGAGAAGGGTGAGGTCATAATCAACCTCACTGCCCGACACTTTGAAATAATGCTCAGCATTCCTCATCACCGGCACTTTGTGGCCGTAAGCCGGGAAGATTGCATTAAGGCTTGGGACGAAAATGAGGATCAGTGTATGTAGTTGATGAATGAAGTATACCTGAAGAACAAAAAGGTGGTGACCCAATGGCCACAATTCATTCATTGCAGCGACTTTCTCAGAGGAACTGAGTGATACCATCACCTTCCTGAGCAGAGTATTTGGGCTTCCTGATGCCCATCGTACTTCCATAAATGGATGTTAAGGTACTTAGAGACCATGAGCAAGAATGTTCTTGATTAGCGTTTTGACTTGGGCGGAAATCATCAACGCACACTATCTCTCAACAAATTCAATAGGTCATGACAACTGGGAAGTTCTATATGAATTCCTACATTGTATACGATGCAGCCATCAGCAAGATATTATCACAGGCCTGAGCTCGGAATGGGCTATGGCCCCAGGAAAAAAATATATGAATACTATCCAAAGCTCAGTTGGCCAAGAACAACATCCCACAGTTCTCAAAAATCAATGACGCCTTCTTCTATGAGCATGATCTTCCTGTTGAGGCCGAATATGACTACATGGTCAAACTGAGCTTGAGTGTTATCACTGTCACAAAGAAGTGGGGATCATTGGTCACGCAGTTCCCAACATTCACATATCTCAGGGAGGTGAACTTTCGAAGGTGAATTGACAAATCTACCACGGTATGCAGGGCCCCAAGCTGATTCCTCTTGGAGTTGTCAAGGAAAGCTGATCACATACCGTGAGAAAGTGCATGAAGAGAAAGAAGAGAGGAACTCCATTCCCCCTTACAGTGGGCAGCCGTATACTAGTCTACACCACACTAGCTAAAGCATGAAGGAAATGTATGCCAGAGATGGAATTGCTGAATCTGAAGCACAACTTCCCAGCCAGGCCTACCTTCAATTCAAGGAGTTGCCTCCCAAAGGCAAAAACTTGATCCTATCCATGTCCCTAAGTTCAAGGACATCTACATCAACCTGACACACGAAATAGATATCAGGCGAAAGGATCACTCCCAGCTGGCTCTGGCCAGGAAATCGTTCATTATGGCGTCGCCATCATTCCAAAAGGATTCTCAGGAACTACTGATTAAGAAATTGATCAAGTTTACCTTGACACGGATGGGGACAATTGGTCGTTTCACTGCAGATTGACAGAACCAAAGCACCCAGACCATTGAAGAAAGGGTCAAAGAAACTCTGTAGAGAACAGAGCATTGGTGCAAATGAATGGCCTCATCTACCTCAGGAGTAGATTTCACTACATCTCCATTGGGCAACGCACCTCCTTGGAAAAACAGGTGCCAAAAGGAAAAGGTAAAGATAAAGAGGGTGAGTCAAGCTCCACCCAAGAAGAAGCTCCTGAAAGTCCTCCTTCCGCTTCACACGAGAAGTAAGTTGTAACCTGGCTTCTCCTAGAAGAAGAAGCGGCGGAAGATGTTCCGATGGGCACATCCACTCAGGATGTGGCCACAACTACAACAATTGAGGTCCCTTCTTTCCTTCTCCTCCTCCTCCTTCCCCTCCTCGAGTGACCCAAGTGACCATTCCTTTGGTCATTTCCTCTCCCTCTTCTTCTACCATTCCCCCTTCTTCCTCATCCATCTTCTCCTCTCTCGCGGAGCTTTCCCCCTCCATTTCTTCCCTCATCTCTCAGCTCCCTTCCATTCCTTTGTCTACCTCCCCTATAGTATCCCTTCCTCCCATGAGCACTTCCTCGGCCTCCCTCTCAATGCCGCCACCAAGTGTCTCAACGTTTTTCCCTCTACTACTGCAGCTCACCCCCCTTTTCTGTTTCTGGTCCCTCTCCCATAAGTCCAGCCTTGGATCTCCCAGCACCTGAGTCAACAAAAAGGAAAGTTCCCATCGCACTGATGGACTTCTCAGTCATCCCATCAAAGGGGGCCAAGAAGCAAAAGGCTATAACCCGCTTCTCTCAGAGTGTTTCAGGAGAGAGAGAGTAATGGAGATTGCATACCCCAATCCTCACCAAAGATAAAAAGGATCTGTCTCCGACAGATTACACAGTGACCCAAGTCACAATGGGGACATCTTCTGAAAGCCTTCAGGGAGAGGCCCTATCTGCAGTTGACACCCTCTGCAAGAAGCTCCAGGAAGCAAAAGAAGAGAAAGAGGCTACTTAAAGAAAAAAATAAACATCTTCTCCATGCCTTGCAGAAAATGGGAAGTGCACCTCCTACAACTGCTGCCGAAACTCCTGAGCCTCTGAGTCAGGATAAGATAAATGAATATGCCAAAGATCGGCGAAGCAGGGTATGGCAGTTTCCACCTGGAGGAGATCAGATCCTCAAAGACAGTGAGGAGTAATAATCAAGTTCACAAGACTTTGTATCCAGAACATCAATCAAGGCGAAATAAAGAACTCCAAGCGATTAGCAGGACCCTATCTCCGAGGAGTTGGACCATGCGAGGCTGCAACATGAGACATTCCAGAAAATGCTCAACTGTTCAGTTGAAGATCTGGTCAAGTTCGGTGTCTTTGATCACCCCAAGAGCCCCCAACAAAATCCTTTCTACTCTGGATTACCAAGTTGATCAACTGGAATTCATCCTAGAAAGATAGATAAAGTCAAGGAAGAAGCCCTAGACGCAATGCATCAGATGGAGTAAATAATCCTAAGATGTCTCCAGGCTTGCTCACTCCTTCTTTCACCTTGAGGAAGGTTGACGAAACTATCCAGATCTTCAAGGAGATCGTCAACAGCAAGGGTTGGGACCAGAGGTCACTTTTGACACGTAGAATCCATCAATAACCTTCTGGCTTGCCGTGATTTCATTGGGTTCTTGATAGAGGCAGAGAATGAGTATTCCAAGCTCCCAGAAAGGCTCACAGACTGAACGGGAAACTTGCGAAGCTATCAGTGCGATCGCCACAAGGATCCTTCTCAGGATCAACTTCAGCCCATGATTAGCAAGTTCATGGAATACTGTGCCCAGTTCCACATCGCTTCTCCTGAGCAATAGCAGAAGCAGGACACCCCCTTTCAGCCCGGGAGATGACGATGAATATTCTCTCTCCTTCTTCGAATTTCTTTTTGTAAATATCTAAAGTATGTTGACAAAAATGATGACATCATCCATGTTGCACCATGGGATGATGTCATCCACCAAGTTGCCAAAAGGTCAAAATGACTTTTAGATATTTTGTAGATTTTATGTAATTAGGTGGTTGGTTCACTTTTTGCCTTCTTTCCTTCTCTTCTTCTATAAATACTTGAATACTTGTTGTATTCAAGGGGTGGATTCTTTTCAGATGAAAAATAGAAGTGAAGAAGAAAAGACTTTGAACTTTTTGTAACAGAAAAAATATTAATACAATATATTTAGACTTTGTGCTGAATACATGTGTTATGCATCAGATCTTTCTTATGTTAGATTTGTGTGTTTGTTCTGTTGGATTTACTTCTACTTTATTGTCATTTATTCATCAGTATTGCTTTATCCATCTATGCAAGTAAGTTTGGCTCTGTTTACTACCAGCCCAAAACATAGACCCTCTGACCTTTCTACTTTGGAATTCATTTCTTTTCTCCCTTTCAGATCTTTCCTATGTTCCCCCCTCATTTCTTTTTCTTCGCAGTTGGAAATACCTCTACTGGGATGAGATCCCAAACCCCCGAAGGCAGAATATTGTGAGACTTGCACAGATTCCTGCTGGTAGAATAGCAATAAACTAGTTTCACTTTGCTGACTCAAAGAGGGGCTATGCCCTACACACTGTTGACTTGTTTATCCATAGATCTGTCCAAGCCGACATATTTTCAAACCAACACACCAGAACATCTTCCGTTGGGAATCGAACTTTCTCACATGATGCTTGATAGTAGGATGTTAGACACTTCGGTCAGCACATTCAGAAAAATGGACTATTTTCTTGCAAGGATTTCTAACTTTGTAGGTTTTGGACCCAAAATCTTTTGGAAAAGCCTGATTTAAATCACCTCAAAATATTGATTTGCATAGAATGCTGGGAGTTTAGAATATTTAGTTCACTAATGTTGTTACATAAGAACACATATTTTCTTCTGAGTCTTTTGACTGACTTTCAAAGTAATTTCAAACCCTTTATAGCAGGACTTATTTGATTCAGCTTTCTTGGTTCGAAGATTTCTAAGATGGAAGAATATTTGTCATTAACCATCGATCAGTCCAATCGGGCTAAAACTAAATATGCTAAGTGGGAATGTCAGGACACTATCTGATTTTGGTAAGGGAAAGGGTGCTTCAGGCACCCTAGACCTTGCAAGTGCTGAAGTTTTCCAAAAAAGAGTTGGTATTAAATCTTATCTCAAAAATTATCGCTAGGTACTGAAACTTGTTACCACTAACGGATGAACCATTTATCCTCATACTTAAGTGCACCAAGGATATTTATTCTTATTTCCAAATAAATAATCAGGAGGCAAAATTATCAGTATTTTACATTATATTTCTAATTGATCTAAGATGCAAAATTGATGGGTAGATCCTTGACTGTCTCAGTTCTCACGAAGAAATAATAGATTTGCACAAGGAACATCTCACATCCCTTTGTAGTTGCTTTGCCATGGTTACGTGACACTAGACCTTGATCCTAATTGTTCTTTTCAGATTGTCCAAATAGGGGTAGTACCTAGATAACGCTAAGGCCCATGTCTGGATTGAAATTTCATCCTGTTTACACAATCCCATGCAATGGGTATTGCAAAGAATAATCCCAAATGTAGTCCCTTTGATATGGGAGATATCACGTGATAAGCACTGATTTCATCATTATTGCATTCATCATGTCTTGCACGTTTATATGATGTATATTTGCTTGAATGTAGATCAGTTATCTCCTTTTCGACTAGAGACTTGCTAAGGACTTGAGGCGGAATGGTTTCAACATCTAAAAATGATTACTCAATTGGGCCACTTAAAATGTGATCATTACAAATAGGATAAGCCTTCAGAACACGCGTTATCCATTATTTCAAAATCACTGACCTGAAAAGGAGGTCAACCTCCTCCCTATAAGAGTGATTATCGCTCACCCGTT
The DNA here is from genome assembly GCA_019776745.2 of Taxus chinensis. Lineage (NCBI taxonomy): Eukaryota > Viridiplantae > Streptophyta > Pinopsida > Cupressales > Taxaceae > Taxus > Taxus chinensis. Next base: position 77,554,830 of record CM034157.1, read on the forward strand.
TCAATTCTCTGATCAATCCAGTATCCCAACCACCATGCTGCCCACATCCGGAGAACATAAGTGCTTCTATCGTCAAAACCATGAGCTCAAAATGTTTCTTACTCTTACAAGAAAGGTAAAAAATGCAACTCAACTCTTGCCCAAGGAAAAAATCAGCATCCTGAATTGAAGATAACAAGCTAATAGCCTGGTGAATTGAAAAAGGAAACCCATTCTAAGCTTCGATCAATTCCGCCATTCCTCCTTATCCAGACCATTTCAAAATTCAATGATTTTCATCCTTAAACTCACAGCTTAGCTCAAACTTGCAAATCTGATTTACTTGGAATGCATCACAAAGAACTCACGCCTTCCATAGGGTCTGCAAACCCATCCATTTGAGCAAGCATTATTGAAGAAAATTGGAAAACTTGAAGCCGCTACCATGGGATCCATCTGACCATTTCTCAGATCAAAGAAATCTGTAACTGTCATTATCAATCTTCCTTCATGTCGCCAGGAGGTTGAGTCCAGCTTCTCTCTCTTTCTTTCTTTCAAGAAGGATTCGGTATGACCTTACAAAAGGGATGTCTGCTTCTCTCTCTTTCTTTCTTTGAATTGATATGGCGAATCTGTTCATCGGGTCTATGGCCTACAATTTGATGAGGAGGAATCAATGACAGAAGCAATAATACACCTTGTGATACGCATTTCAAGACAATCTCTATGTTACCTTTTGCCCATGATCTGGCCTTCCATAAGCAGTTTTGGCTCCCCAGTGCAGTTAGAGAAGGCCGCATTAAATCGGTGTGTCAATTAGCAAAAAATTTTTATCATTCCTTCACCTGCATCAGCCTCATTACTAAGTCTTTTTCTAAGAAATTTATGTATCCCCTTATATCCATGACCTCCTATGGAATTAGACAATATGATGAGAAATATCCTTGCAAGTTTCTAGTATGCACCCTACCATTGGGGAATAATCAACTCATTCCTTCATTAATCATTAACCCTTAGTCACATTCGACATAATTGATCATGCTTTTCAAATGTCTGATGCCGAGTATCTTCAGTCAAACCCTGAGCAGAGATTGAAATATCTTTTCTACTCTTCAAAGCTTCATATCATTCTCAGATTTCCCATGTAAAGAATTCTTTTACTCATCCTGCACAGACTTGAACTTCGTATGCTCATACTTGAGCATAAGGAATTTATGTAAACTTGCTTTGATTCTATCTAAAAAGCCTTAAGTTTCAATTCACATAAGTCGACTCCAAGCAACTGAAACAAATACAAGAAATTCCAACCCATTCTTGGTTAACGTCATTCTAGTAAAATCTAACCCATGCACATGGAGCCCCCTTACAAAGAATGGAAAGTTACCTCCTTAGATCTATCCCCAAGAAAAGGACTCTTATAGGAAGAATATTTCAAATTCCATCTAGACGCAAGTCTATTTCAAAGGTGTCCATCCTTCCATCTAAGAAGAAGTCAAACCTCCACCTGTGAGGCCTTATTGTCGTTCTGGTGGCAACAAAATTCTACCAAGGAAGAATGGCACAAGTCAAGTCCATGTGGATAATTTATTGAGAGTAGTCCACTAAGCCTTGAATTCAAAGGTATAATGCAAACGTTCCATAATGCAGCATTAAAGAATACTTGGTTCTAACTGGCTGATCCCAAAGCCCAAATTCTCTTCGAACCATGTCATCAGGGATGGGACAAATTTCTGTATAATCCAAAAATGATCAAGATAGACCATCCTCATCCGAGTCAATCATCTTAACAAGCACCTGGACAATTACATTCAAATGGAAAGATGCCACAGTGGATGTGGTGCTGGAGTCGTTACAGCATCTCATCCAGAATTGGATTACTATCTATCCATCTCTTTCACGACTCTTAATTTGGGGATCAACCATGACTTCATAACATCTGCTGATTATGATATACTTTGCAACTTAACCACAACTAAAGAATCCCTAAGAAAGCAGTTGAATTAACCTTAATCTCCAAGTACAGGGTGATCTAGGATTCCAACATCAGTAAATCACAGTCTAATGAAGTCTTCTATACCAAGTAGGGCTTTGAAAGGCTCATGATATTTACCGCAACAATCGGTATGGGGCGCACAACATTCGAAAGCTTATAGCCTACTTCCATAGGGTCTAGAAGTCATTCTGAATCAAGCTGGAACAATGGCCGACTCTTGCTGATCCATGCCGCTGTACTGTCATCACCAATCCGGCACTATGATAATTCTTCACCGGGAACTCCTTGTGCTATGATTATTTACTAATGCACAACCTTTAGTTTGGTGGATGTAATCTGGAAACACAACAACAAACATAACACAAGAATACCATAGACTATGATAAGAAGGAATGATGATAAATCTGAAATATCAAAGTAAATTATAATATTAACATGAAATTGTTACAATCTCACCCATGAGGTACTTCAAGTGTTACTGAATTCACTTGCCTTCCACCAATACTATGGGAGAAACTTCACAATTACACCTCTTAATGGCTTCTTCAACACACCTTTAAACTGATGGCTTCCTTTACACACTTACTCATACAATATTTCTCACTACTTCCTTCTATGCTAAATGAGGGGGGTGGCCTCTCTATTTATAGAACTTCCAGGCTTATCCATCTTATCTCTAAGATAGGATAAGAAATCCACTCTGACGAATCATATTCCATACCTTAACTCTTATCTGTACATGTAAGCTTATCTTTTAAGATAAGATAAACCTTATCATTTCACATGGGTTCCACATTTTTAGACTTTTTACAAATAAAATACACAAAATATTTATGACCTCACTCCTTGTCCTTATTACCAATATAATATTTCTAATTCCTAATCATGTAGACCCTACTTCTCTACTTACCCCAACTTTGACATTTTAACATTACCGGACCACTTACGACAAATATTTACTTTTTACCACAACATTCCTATTGTACTTTTGACTATTACCGTACTATACATTATTGGCGGCATCGTACTGGCAGCGCCGTTATCTTCTATCAGACGCTACTACTAATTATACTTAACAACATCCTATTCCTAATACATACATTAATGAAATAGAAATTACGGAGGAAAATTTTAGTGTCGACATCTTCCCCCTTCCTAGCTTCTACTCCGTCCTCGGAGTAGACTATTTTGGTGCTTGGAAAATCTTCAACTTGTCGTGGTTGACCCATTTCGTAATGGGAGTGCCATCCAATTCCTCCAGTCGGTACGTACCATTTTCATGCACAGCTGCTATTTTGTAGGGCCCCATCCATTTTGGAAGAAATTTTCTCTGTCTTCTTTTTTTGTATCTGGAATCATATACTAGAACCAAGTCATTCACATGAAATGGAGACCACCGGATCTTTTGATCAAAGTATTCCTTCTGCTTCATTTTCTTCTTATAGCTTGTATCCTTTGCTATTTCCCTCATTTCCTCTAGCAAATGAAGATGTACCAACCTTTCTTTTACTGAATCACTTTCATCCATCCTTTCATTTTTCATAACTCTCATAGTGGGAATATCAAACTCAATAGGAAGAACTGGATCAATGCCATAAGCCAACTGAAATGGGGAGTATCATGTTGCTGACTTTGATGTTGCCCTATATGCCCACAATGTTGCATGAATCCTTTTATCCCACTTATGTACCTGCAAGGCTGCATCTTTTGCTAGAATTTGACACAACACAAAATTTGTTCGTTCCACCTGTCCATTTGTGCTTGGCTTGTATGTTGTTTCCTTCCTGTGCTTAATAGAAAACTTATTGACTAGGGCTTCTACCACCTCATTAATGAAGTGGCTTCCTTGATCTGTTACAATTTCTAATGGACAACCAAATCTGGTGACAATGCGTTCATATATGAACCTTGCCACTTCATCCATGGAAGTTGTTTTCAATGGCCTAGCTTCAACCCACTTGGTTAAATAATCTGTGGCAACTACAATATACTTATTTTGGCGTGGGGTAGTTGGAAGTGGACCTACAATGTCTATTCCCCACTTTTCAAAGGGACCAAGTGGAAGAATAGGGCATAATGGAGCTGATGAAGTCTTACGGTTACCATGTGTTTGACAAATATCACATGTCTTACAATAATTATAACAATCTTTAAAAAGAGTGGGCTAGTGATAACCTGCATCCAAGATCCTTCTTGTTGTAAGTTGTCCAGAGAAGTGCCCTCCACATGTACCATTGTGGAATTATTCTAGCATCTCCTTCCCTTGATCATGTCCAACTGCCCTCTTGTACTATCCATCAGGTCCTATTCGAAATAATACTCCATGCAGAATAGAATATGGACGACTGGCTTGAGTAATCTTCCTCTTAGTCTTTGCATTGGCACCATCAGGAAACTTGAATTCATTCAGATAATTCCAAATATCTATGTATTCACTAGGGATTGTGTCAAGGGATAATAATGTTGCATCTGGGAAATCATCATCATCACAAGATGATCCTAAACCATCATAGGCTCGAGAGAGTGCATCTGCATTGACATGCTTCTTTTCTGGCCTATCTATAATATCAAATTCAAATTCTTGTAGCAAAATTATCCATCTTGTTATCCTCCCTGATGGGTTAGGCTTATTTACAATATATTTTAGAGCCTGATGATCTGTTACAACTATAAATTTCTTCCCTAGCAAGTAATTTCTAAACTTCTTTACAGCAAAAATGATAGCTAGAGCCTCTTTTTCAGTTACAGTATAATTTACCTCAGCACTGCTCATTTGTCTGCTCCCAAAGTAAATTGGATGTTCATTCCCATTTTCATCCTTTTGGCTCAGAGTACTTCCTAGTGTTGCATCTGAGGCATCAGTGTACACAATGAATGGCTTGCTCCAATTTAATTATGTAATGATATCATCAGGTAAAATAACCAAAATAACTAGAAGTTTAACACCAGTTAGGTAAACCGATGAAGGCTAAATATAAACTGATGGTAGTTATTAGACCAATGTCGGTTACTGTGAAATGAGAAGAAATGAAGAAAATTGGATGTTTGTGATTAAAACTAGATAAAGGATCAACCCAGAAGTCTGAGAATGACCAGATAAGGTCCTGACACACTTTGAAATAACCATAATACTACAGATATAATGGGAAGTGTGAAAGGAAGAAAAAAAATGGCGAAGAAGGAAATATAAAAAGATGAGGTTTCAGGTTATGTTATGGTGGGGGCGGTCCTTTCACTGAGCTGATGACTGGACAAAGATAACCAGTTGGGTGCCCACTGTCAATCCTTTGATCGTGTGATTGTTGGAAGCTTCTTCTAGGTGGGGATGTTGTTTAAGAAGATGTGTAAATTAAAATTCGTGTGGTTTAGTAAAGAGAGAGAAGACTGAAATGTGCTTTCTACAATTCAACTGTGTCAACCATCAGCCGGGCATGACTTCCAACGTATAGGTTGCCCTCAGTTTTAATGTGAGATATGATGCAACAAATCAAAATGCCATGCAAGTGTTTTAAACCCAAATCGAAATGTGATGTTCGATGTAGCAAGTAAGTGATGAATAGGAAGAGGGATGTTCTTTCACTAATGCAATACTAATGAAAGAAAGAATATTCTTTTTATAGTACACAAAAAACACAATTACTTTTAGACAATAGAAAGGGGGGAAAGATTATAGAGAAGAAAATTAATGTGTAAGCTTTTCAAAAGGGAAAAAAACACACAACTTTCACCTAGGAATGAATAAAATGCAAAGGAACCCCTGGATGGGTCCCACCGGGCGTGCCAAAATGTTTCATTATTTTCTTTGTGGATTTGATGAAATAGATAAGGGTATAGGCCAAGGAGGAATACCTATTGTGATGGTTGGTTGGAGATTGTGCGCGTGTTCTGACTTTTTGATCCAATGTTGACTGCGGGAGCTTCCTTTTGGCTAGGAGGAACTACCTGAAATACAAAACAAGACCACAAAAAAGATTTAAACAAAATATGTCAGTGGGCTGCCTAGCGTGTGCTAGATCCAGGAAGTGTGATACTTCCTTGGTGACGGTCAACCCACTGATTTAATACAATTTAATGTGAGAGATAATGACATAAATAAATAATGTCCTACTGTTAGTTGATATGATTTAGGTATCTTATCCAGAATACAATAAGAAAATCTAATATAATAGGCTAGGTTATGATAAGATCTGGAAGTATGGGTAGGTTAGTCAAGGTGCTGGAGAACAAGTCATGGTTAGATTCTGGGTAGCTTGGGTTTCTTGGGATGTAGGTTTGGAGGTTGCTATTATTGGCAGGATTACCAAATACAAAGACCGACATTGGTCAAGTATGACTGATGATGGTTTAGATAGAATTGGCGAGTCATGGAACCAGTATAGGAGGGATGATAGAAACTCAATGAAACTTGGTTTTGGGGGTTTGTTTGAGATTAAATAGAGATGGTAAGGAGAAGTTAGGTCTGTGGATGTTAGGAGTATTTAGAGATAAGAATCCAATTATGGGTGGTGGATATGGTTGGGTTCAGAAGGAGGTAAGATTGGTGGGATAAAGATGTAAATGGAGGCTGATAGAAGTGAAGAGGATGATGATGCTGATAGCATAACTAGTGTTTCAATAGATGGTTGATTAGTGGAAATAGTGCTTGGTGTCACGGTAGTGCTTCCCAGGTTTTGTGGGGTTTGTTTGAGTTAGGAATTTATTGTTAAATAATTAGTGAAGATGCTATAGGAGATATGTTAAATAAAAAAACTTATAACAAATTAGGTCTGTGGAGGTGTTGGTTGAAGCTACTTCCTATTATTTAGGTATCCTATATATATGTAAATGTAGAGATATTTGGTGTTTCAGGTATGCATTCTTCAAGATTCAGAGGTGATCCAGTTGATGGAGTAAAGTGGTATTCCCCGTGGGAATTAAGTGAAAAATTCATGGATTAGTTTTCTAGAAGCAAACTATTATAGATTGTAGGATATTTTTATACGCAGCAGTTTATTTGTAGCATGGATGGTTGGGTTGATAAGGAGGCAATCGACATAGAAGGCCTGTCAAATAGGAGGATTTTTGGTATCAACCAGGTTTGAAGTTTGAAAATGATCCATGGAATGTTTTCTAATGGTGGTTGATAATATTGCTTAGATAAGTTTCAATGGATCGAAAATGCAGCATCAAATGTTGATGGACTTGGAAGCAGTATCAACATCCTGTATGGTTTCCAATAAAACTGAATAAATCCAAATTCTCTCCTGTACAAATGGAGCACCTCTGCACTCCCAACAGGTCAATAGATGATCACTTTTGTCTCAGTTTTGCTGAAAGCCTCAAAACCAACACTTACTAGGTGACATCTACCAACATTTTGCAAGTCTATTCCAATGGGCTGGGAGATTTGAGGTTGGTGATGGTTGATCAAAATAGTGAAATACTTTCGTGCTAAGTGTCACCGGCAGTGCCTTCTGAAATGGAATGCTACCATGGTTGTGAATTAAAATACCTTCAGGATCAATCTTGGTGCTAGATAGTCTTTGAATTTGATTGCCTGTCTAATGTGTTGTGGTTGGTTTAGATTTAAAGTAGTGTTATCTGGTAATAAATTGATTGCTTTTTAAATGGTTTACCTCTTGGTAAGTATTGTTATAGTTTGTTGTCTCGGATCGTATATTTTTTTGTCATGTTTGTAATTGTCAATATATTAGTGACAAATATTATTGTCTAGGTCAAAGGTCTCATTGGTTCCTTGACTACTAGACAAAAGTTGTGCCAAAAAGATATTTGTGTCATTTTGTTATTGTCATTTAGGTCTCAAAACATTTCAACTGGACGAATGTGGCCAACCTCTCAAAAAGCTAAGGTTACCAAAGGTTGGAGGTCATATATGGTAACCGACGATCAGTTTAGGTGATTTCGGCATGTGGTTTTGGGTTAATTCACGGCATGATCGGTTAAGGTTTTTTCTATGTATGTATGGATATCCTAGGTTTGACGAGGGCCTTTGCAAAATAGTAGATCATTTGTGGTTTTGGCTATCTTTTTCCAGTGGTAAACCTCTTCTTGGTTGGTGTCTGAGGTTTGTGGTGTCAAAAGCAGGTGCAAGTGTTTTTGTTTGCGCTTAGATAAGTGCTCCATTAGACATGTTGTTAGAGGAAGAATAGTTGCATGTGACAACTCATTTTAGGGTTAGCTACTAAGTCTATTTCCTATATATATGTAAATGTATTTGAATCTTGAATTATATTAACTTGTGAAGAGGTTGAGTCCTTGAGAATAGTTAGTTATGGAAACATGTTAAGAATAGGTCCATGGTCAAAAAAGGTGGTCTAGGTGAGGTGTGATTTTAAACTAGCCTTGGTTAATTTTAATTAAAGTAATTAAATGAGGTGTCTAATGGAAATAGTTTAATTGTGGGAGTGGGCATTAATTTAATTGTAGGTAATCAAATTAATATATATGTGGGGTGAAGGGGAAGTGTGACCTAAATTTAGTGTCTACAGACACCTGAATTACAATTATAATATCTATGACTCTCTTTAGATTTTATATAACTTTCTTGTTTACCAAAAATTCTATATGTAGTCATCTTTACTATACAAATTTTTATAGGGAGGATTTCAATAACTAATGTAAAATCACATAAAATAAATACCATATAATTTTTTTATTTAAGTACCACACATTTGGAAATTGCATTGTTTTTTCCTCTTTTAACTAATATACAAAATGTTTGGCAATTATTAAATTTCATGGCCTTGGTAGCTTAAATTTTCACTTGAAATATTTTTTCTATTTTGTGCATTGAAATATAATTCATTTTTTATTCATATAATTATGACGTATAAATAAGCTAGTATTTTCCTATAACTTAGAAATCAAACCTTGTCACTACAAACAAGAAATTTCACATAATATCCTAATCGACATATATGACATCAACCTGCCATTGAGTTATAAGAACTATTATGTGTGTACAATTAGTACACAAACTCACTAAACATATGTATAATGATGAGTTGTCTTTAACACTCATAAATATAACCATAAGATATTATAATATGACAATCAATAAACTAAAATATTCAATAATCCCCCCTTAGTGTAGATGTAGGGAGAGAAACCACACAACACGAACTCAAAAAATAAAGTATATCAACGCATACTCTAGGAACTCATGTTACTCATGACGTCAACTACTTGTGATCACCTACATATGTCAACACAACTATTTCATGCTTTTACTTCCAGTGAGTGGCATGATTCTCTCTAGTAAATCAATACATACTTCCAATGATAACCCAGATACACTTGAACACAATTCTTCGTGCTTTCATTTCCAGTGAGTGTTGGGCTATTGACTAAAAAATCAGTGAGAAGTACTCAATAAAGGATATAATATAGACTATTGTTCTCCTATTCATTTATTTATAGTGATATTTTATTTTAACACCATACACAAAAATATTTAAAACTAAAATTGAGTACATTGTCCTCATTGTCTTCATGTTTGTAGCCACTATCTTTCACTATTGTCACCTGATCACAAAAAACACAAACAATTTTCACTGACATTAGACATTGTTCATGGCATAAGTAGATTTGATGACATTTGGTTGTATTATTATTAATGTAGTACACAACCTCTAAGTTAACATACAACTTAAGGTTGTTGTTTGGAATCCTTCTTCCATCACCTCAATCCTCTAATGGAATGCTTCTTAATCAACAAGATAGATCTTGAGGCTCATGTGCATGTCATTTTTATGAGGAAAAAAACTTCCCTATAAGAATGAAAAATCCTTTCCACATTGGGCATTAAAGTTTCCCAAGAATTTTCAAGCACATTAGTAAATGTTGCTTCACTCAATTTAACTTTAATATTTAACAATAACGACTAATAATTAACAACATGTACATAAGCTTTTTCCTTAATTAGACTAATAATAACCTAAACAAAACTAAAATTTTAATTATAGAGTTTTGAATGATACTAAAACATCAACATACAACCTGTGAACTATATACTTAGAAAAAAACAAACCACTTTTTAAATAAAAACGTACCGCCACCTCCTCCTCCTCCCAAAGTGACGACATGTGCTTAGTATTCTCTGAATGGTTTTAATGTGGTGTTCAAAACTGTTTGCCCTCGTGACATTTCTTGTTTTCCTTTTGACTGTTTTGTGGTGCCTTCATGGTTTTTTATGAGATTGTGATTTCACTTTTCTGGTCACCCCTGTCAATCTTATTTTAACTCTCTTATATTTTATTAATATAATGGGAAGTTCCAATAGCGAATAAAAACATATTATACAATCCATCGAATTAATTAACAACCATAGTTTATTTATTATAGACTATATATAAGTAATTGAATACTTCTAAGTAGTTTACAAAACTATAAACATATTATAACTATTGATTTAACAAATTAAAAATATTGGATTCTAAAATAAATGAATGAAAGGATTTCCTAAATGGCTTCAAGACCCTAACGAATCACGTAGGTGATGGTGCAGGAAAATGGTATTTCCGGTTATTGTAGCGACAGGTCTCATAGTCTGCGCAGCGGCTTTATTGGCTCTCACCTAAAAAATCCTTCATGGAGGCTGCTTCTAGTAATCTCGAGCAGATTTCATTAGTAGAAAAATAGAGACAGGGTTTTATTAGGGTTCCAGATGTTCACCTTATCTATTGTGGTTTTTTCAAAAATCCACTAGCCACCTCTGGTAGACATATGCTATCATTCTCAGAGGCAACCAAATCAATCTCTTCTCTTAAAGATTCTACCTTTATTTGGTGATTTAATGGCTTTTGGCCTCGATTTGAAGATCTACATCAATGGATCTTTTCTACTTAGTCCTGTGATTATGAGATTTAGCTATACACAAAAGGTTTTTTATTATTCATTTCTTCTCTCCCAAAGAGTGTCAACAAATTCTTAATGGGGGTCCCTGGTTCATAGGTAGGGCTGGCCTTTTTATTACTCCATGTATTTTGGATTTTGATCCTTTTAATATGGTTTTTTTTAAATGTTGGTTTAGGTTCATTTACCCAATCTTCCACTCCCCTTTCGGTATCCTACTGTTTGTGCTACTATTGGTGAAACTCTTGTCTGATTCATTAAGATGGATAATGAATGGCCCAAGAAAGGGTTGTTCACCTACGCACGTATTTGTATTGAGGTGGATCTCAGCAAAGGTCTTCTAGAAGAGTTGGAGTTAATCCATGATGTATTCAAATGGATACAAATCCTCGACTATGAGAACATGGCTTCTTTCGATCCCAATTATGCCATCAAACTAGGAACCTTTCAGGAGGTCTTTCTTGCTGCATAAAAAGAAGACAAGCAAATGAGGTTTCTTCGCAGCCTAAAGGATGGTAGCTCTTTGCAGGGCCGAAAGTTAAAGAATGATCCCACCCCAAAAATTAAGAAGATATATCTGTTGAGATTCCCCCTACTGACGGTGGTGCCAAATGGACACATGTATTTAAGTCTTCTTATTCTGACCCCACTCACGATAGCTTGTGCCTTGATGCTCCGCTTGACTTGGCACCCTAGTAGGCACCATGGAATCATGTTGTCACACGTTCTAAGGAGAAGAAGGGGAACTTTGACAATCATGTTTCTCATTATCTGGTGAACTTGAGTAACTTTTTTTTTGGTTCACCTCAGACTCCCATGTAGTTGTTGCTTTGTTGTTTTGCTTGGATTTGCCTTGTATGCTTGTGTCTTTGGGACATGCTCTCACACCACCCACTTTTCTTGTTGATATAATCTGGTATCATGTTGTATTTAATGTAAAATAATATCTTTTTCATCAAATAATAATAATAATAAATGAACACAATAATACTATTTGGATTTATAGGAAAGAAACACATGGAATGTAGAATTGCAAGACATCAATTATGAGCATGGTATTTTCCAACAGTGGAAGTGCCATAAAATAGTAGTGAATAGCATGGAAGATCTTAATTCAATTGATGTTTGAATACTATGCACAGAGATAGTGAAGAATTGATTATGGATTAATTGCGCAGAAAATGACAGAAGAAGAATATGGTAGAATTAAAATGTTTTTCTTTGATCTTTTTTATTTTCTTTTTGTTCTCTCTTGTGATGATAGGAAAATTAAGGTTTATCTCTAATCTTCCTCAAATAAATAAGAATACAATTCAATCCTGATAAAGAATGTCATAAAAAAATTTAAATTATTTAGAAGTTCGAATATTGAATATTGCACTAATTAGAATTTGAGAAGATAGGATTATAGTTGGTGGATGTAGTGAATTCACCAGAATATGCAGAAAAAGTACAAAAGTAAGAAATAATGTCATCAGGAAATGGAAAAATTTGAAAATGTAATTTAGACATGTTCGTAGGGTGTTGTAGAGTATCATTGTCGAAATTGTTATGGAGCGATATGAACTTATATTATAAGGTTTTGTAGTTGTTTGATTTCTTAGTGTAGGTTTACTTGCATCTTTAATGATGATTTTGAGATTTAGAATCTTACAATAAATGAGAAATAATAAAATATTGATTCTCCTTGCTCAAAACCCTATACATTTTTTCTTGATCTAAAAAGGGGTTAGTGCTTTGAGATGAATTAACTCAAACCACTCTAATGAATGAGCATTGTCTACACAACACTACTCAAGAAATATTCCTCATACTCATATAGTTTTTGCAATTCTATGATGAAATGTAAACAATAAAATATGCAAAACAAAATGAGCCCTTAATTCGGCCCTATCACTTGGCATCATGCACTTTGGACCTTGTACTTCAGAATTGAGCTTAGTCTGTGTGATCTAGGCTACTATAATAACTGAGCATTGCCTACATAACACTATTATGGAAAGTGGCCTCAGACTCATGTACTTATTGCAAGCCTATAGCGATATGTAAAAATAAAACATGCAATACAAAATTAGTCCTTGATATGGCCCTATCACTTGGTAACATGCCATTTCAACCTTATACTTTAGAAGTGAGCTTAACATGTGATATAGGCTACTCTAATATCTGAGCATGATCTACATAACATTTATTTGGAAATAGGCCCTAAATCATGTAGTTCTCATAACCCTATGATGATATTTAAGAAATAAAATATGTAATACAAAATGAGCCCTTGATTCGACCTTATCACTTGACAACTTATACTTCGGACCTTGTACTTAATATGTGTGATCTAGGTTGATCTTGACTATCTTAAAATGTACAGATGATATGCTCTAAGGAGTGTAAGGTATTTCCTAATATATTCCTATATGTCACTAATAAGTTAAGGCGTGTTTTTATTTAGAGATTACTTTCATTAGCTTTCTTTCTCAACTGAATCTAAAATCTCACATAAGTTGACTAAGCCAATATACCATACTGAACTTGTGACCATTAGAGAGCAAGGAGAAAATTTCATGGTAGGTGACCAAGACTAGGAATTGTACTATCCAAAACCCATGAAACTATTCAGCATGTGATAGAAATTCGGTTTGAGACATAGAGGATTTATAATAGATATTCAATGACATTAAAATTGATTTATGAGAAGATGAACTAGAGAATATTTGTTGTCTAGTGTTTTAGAAAATGTATGAAGATGTGAAAGATGAATGAAATTGGTGAAATATGTCTAAATATACAATACATTAGAATAAGTATAAAAATTGTCATTTGCAAGTGCTGAGACTAATTTAGACTACTTATAATTATTTGCTTTGAATCTAGTATAAAAAAGTAAATGTAAACCTCACAAATCTAAATCATAAGATAATGGTGCAATTTTTTTGATATATCTTTTCCTACCCACAAGAAGATTGCAAAACACATATAAATGACATGCAAATCAATAAAGATGTGCATGCAATTGTAATTTTAATTTTCCAACTATTGGAAATTCTATATTTTACGTAATTTCAATAAAAATAATGTGCACAAAAATGAATACACTTGGTGATTGAGTCAAACTACAACACTAATCTAGTGGAACTAAATTTCGAAGAGTGCTTTGGAATGTGAATTTCTTCATATGAATAAACATCTAGCTTAGGGTATATTTATTGTAATTTTTCCCTAGTGTTTTTCATAAAAAAAATTACTCTATTTTTGACTATAATGTATTTCCTGCCTTCGTCATCCAAGATATAGATAGATGGGGTTAATAGACTAAGAGGACCTAAATTTATTAGTTCCCCTTTTCTTTTATACCCATCATATAAATTTAAAATATAAGTTTGCTCCTGTTATTGATGCATAATAGTAATTGATATTAACCTAAGCATGGTTAGAAGCTACACCATTTATTAAATTTGTATCCATTTTGAATTCAAAGCCACTCTCATTTTTTGTATTTAAACATCCTACAGAGGGCATGTTTCTTGTGGTTTTGTCCAAAACATTCAATAAAATACTTAATTTCCCATCTTGGGAATAATAAAAACAAAAACAAATAATGTAGGTCATCTCAATTAGCCATGCAAGTATAGGGAAAAGTTTTTCCTCTAATATACAAGTAAACATCGAAATTTCTTCTATATATCAATATAGTTATGTTTTTGTGTAAATCACCATTATTTTGCATACAAATAATTTCTTTGGGTGAAGGAATATGGGTTGTGTAGACACCTATAATTTAGCTTGAACAATTTAAAACACTTAAATTGTGCTAATTATTCCCTTTCCTGTAAATTGGTGACATACTGTCAAAAGCACTCATCTTCTTTCCTATCGTCATTAGTTAATTACACTATGCTAATTAATTAAGTCACCTATCCAACAAATATCTTAATTAACGACCTTCCATTAATTAACCCCCCCCCCCTTCTACCTAGACTAATTAATTATTATTAATTAATTAGCATCCCCTTTCATTTAACCAATAAATCAATATTCAATTGATTTATTCCCCTTATATAGTCTAAATCCTGCTAATATTCCTCTAAAAGCTTTTGTAAGATTGCACATCTATTAATTAAATCACCTTGATTAAATGAATAGGCCCCCTTTATCCACATGAGTCACTAATGGACAAACTAAACCATCATAAAGTTAACTCAACCCTATCTAAACCCACCTTATCCATAACTAACTCAACATCCCTATTATCCCACATGCAAAGGGATGTAGTGTTTCCTTTATCCATTGGGCTATATAAAGAGCCCTCCTCCTACCTTTACACTTAAACCTAAATTCCTTGAGAAGACAAAATCAAAGAACATATCAAATAGACTAAAATCTTTCCTTTGTTATTCTTGAAAATTCACCACTCGAAGAGTTAAGCCTCTTTTTCTAGCCAAAGTGCTTGGGTCATATGGGAAGAGTCAAAAGGGTCTTGTAGCCCAACTTTGATAAGTTCCCATTCCTAGGTTCTTGGATATCAAAAACAACTAATTTGATTTCCATGGAGCCTACATAGGTTCATTTACATATTTGTTGGTAATCTAGAGAAGTATAGGTTTAAATCCTTTAGCATGTTAATTCAAAGTTAATGCATTATGCTTAGTATTAATCTTGTTTAGCTCTCATATTTGATGGTGCTTATATTTTGTCATTATCTTTGTTATAGAACTATTTAGGTGGCAGTTCTTATTCATCTAACTTATCTTAAGCACAAAACCATGCACACAATCATAAGCAGGAGATCATGCTTCAACAATACTATAAATATATAACTACACCTCTAGGTGAATAACCTCTATGATTCATATGTTCTTTATACATTAGCCTCTTTTATGTGATTGAGAATAGAAAACTATCTATTCTTAACAATTTTTACTTTATGTATAGTTCTACTATTAAGATGTATTTCCTTCATATAGCTTTTTCCTGAAAAATTGTTTTTTCAAAATCATATAAATGGGAAATTTTCCATTTTAAGGTTGTCAAAAGATAGACAGAGAATATATATCCCTCACATGTGAAAATTAGTTTTAAATATTTCTATAAATGTTTAAGTTGAATATGTCTTGCATTCCTTCAATTTAGCAAATATAAGCAAATAATACAAATTACAATTTATAGGAGAATGAGAATGGGTATTTGTCCATTCTATGAATATTTTCTATACTAGAATGGGCATCTATAGCCACTAGCCTTATTTCCCTTAGCGTTCACTAGTCTTTTGTTACTTAGCTTCTACTAGCCTTTTGCTACATAAGGTTAACAGATGATAAGGGACAAAATGGTAGTGGTTGTTAAGTTACACAAGGCTAGCGATTGAAAATGCCCATTCTGGTATAGACAATATTCTTGGAATGGACATACGCCCATTGTGGAAGATGTCCATTCTTAGGTTGTCAACAGATAGACAACGAATATATGTTATAACCCTCACATATGTAAATTAGTTTTAAAAATTTATATAAACGTTTGAGTTGAATATTTCTTAAATTCCCCCATTTAATAAAATATAAAAATATTATACAAGCTATAATTTATAGGAGAATTAGAATGGGAACATGTCCTTTCTATGAATATTGTATATCTAAGTATCTATGTTCAATGGAAGAAACTGGTGAACCAGTCGAAACATATATGAGCGGAGAATAATGTCAAAACCATGAGGTTAATCTATTAAAGGCTGGTATTATTCACGACCATAGCATGATGTCATCTAACCAACAAGATTCTCCCCAGTAGAAAATGGAACGGATGGTGATTAATATTGAACCTACATAAAACCCTACACTATTAATTTCGACAGTTGGCTCATAAACATGTATCAAGTACTATTTAAGAATTAATAAAAAATTTATTACTCTTCAATGATGGTTAGAATTAATTTCTTAAACATGTATTACTTACAATTCTTATGTGTTGATACAAGTGGATACCACCTACCATCAGTAGAAATATGTAAAAACTATAGGTAAAATATATTTTGAAATACTCTTATTGTATTTTAAATCAATATAAGGTAATAATGAAATCGTGATATTATTTTTTGCACTTCCTCGAAAGAATCATTATCTTGTTATTGAATTATAATGATTGTTAGTACAAAAGAAGACTTCTAAAAATCCACATACATTTCAATTGAACAATGATCACATTCAACAAAGATCCTTTATTTCCCATCTTCTAACAACTATATATAGACAGTTTGAAATAACATTTTGGTCTGCATTTGATTAAGATGTCACTGTAGAAAAAAATGCAAACAAACTACTTCAAACAATTAAAGTGGAGGCTCGTCCATTGTTTTTTTGGGGTATGGAGCACTGTGAAAAAAAAGGGAGAAATATTTAATAAATTTTTGGAAACAATTTAAAAAACATGATAAATTCCTTACAAATGTCAAAACACTGTTGTAGTCAATGTAATCAACAAAGGAGTTCTTGAAGATAATTTTATGGTAGCTCCAAATGTTTCTTATGACAAATATTTTAAAATTAATAAATGGCTTATGTATATTTTTTTACAAAACCAACCATCATATGGTATGAAGATGATGTAATACAAGTGTTAAAGCAATGTAGTTTGTTTCAGACAACAGTTGAATAAATCAATATATAAAATTGTGCTTATTACAATTTTGTGGTTTTTTTATCCATTTAAAATTTCCATATAACGTGATTACAATATAATGTTTATGATTCATCCATTTTTTATTAGTTGGTTTTCAGATCTAACAAAAGCATTTATCAATTCAATCATACACTATAAACTATTATTTGATTTATTGAAAAATAATTATGTTATTGGTTGGTTTTTCAGATCTCCTTCCACTTGGAAAGAATTTATTGGTTTTGGGGGTAGAATAATTTGTAATTGGAGTTCCAGGAATTAATAAATTCAAATTTCTGACCATATAAATAAATTTTACATATTCGTGTTATCGATACTTCAGTCGTAGATTTATTCTTGCATTGTTAAGCATAACACAACAAAATTTTGTTATTGGATTGTGATTTACATATCTGTAGTCAAGAGAAAAACTCACCTTCATTTAAAAAATTGAATGGCTACAAAATATTGAATTCATTTTTTGTTGGGGAAAAATTCATTGTGAAATTAGCAACAAATTTTTAAGATCAAAGAGGGGGAATATTATACCAGTTTACATAAAAAATATGCAAAAGGTCCTAGATGTGTACATTCAAATATATGTAGCAGATAACACATTTTTTTATAGGAGAGACAACATGTTTTGTTCATGATAGAAATGAGACTTTTCTTTGGATTTCTTGCAAGCTAAAAATTTGATGGCTCAATGCATTATGATAGAAAAATATTCACACACATATGTACATTATTAAATCATGTGGGGCCACACCTAAATACACGTCACACTTTGGAAACATATAAAAGAATAGTTACTAAGATTTATTTAGTTTACTTGATACTATTTTATTGACTATTAAATATAAATAAATTGGTTTATCTCATAAAAATACATTTCTTACATCCATTTTATGCAAATAAAATTGTAACCTCTATTTTTTCCATCATTTGAAATCAATAAGTTCAATTTTAATCATCATTTGGAATCTTGTCACTTTTAATTGCATTGATAATGTTGAAGTATTTTCAAGCCTTACCCAAAGCTTAGAATAATATGATTTGTGGGTCTCGAGGTTTAAAAAAATAAAAATTGGGAAGTTAGAAAATATGCTAGCATAGATATCTTAAATACATCTATCTATCCATGGGAAATAACAAACAAATATCCATCTCATAAACACATATGTCATGTCAGAAAAATGTTTGTATATATATACATATGTGTGGTATATCTGTGTCGAAAATGGGTATACATCGTTGATATACATCAAAAATTCCTTCATCTAATGCGTACAAAAAGATGATACATCAAATCATTGAATACAAAAGCCTTCATCATAGACATGTGTCAAAACTACTAAACAAATAAAGAATGGTGTATATCAAACACAATTAGCTCAAAGCCTTCATCAAGAGGCATATGTAAAAAAGAAATCAATCAGGGCTGACTCAAGCCCTCTGACGGGGTGGCTGGTATGTCCTGTGGTGTAGGCATAACACAAGCATTGCTCGGTCTCATTGGTTATCCCCGTGGCTGCTCTACTGAGGCCTGAGGCCTCTCGGATCTAGTCCCTCTGCTCAACTGCTGACTGTAAGAAGGTGCCCACATGATCCAAAACCGAGGGGTTTCAGACTTAAGGAATAGATTAAAAAATGTGCCAAATGAATTGCAAAACAACTATCTCTAAAAAGAGATGTAAATTACTCAAAGATTTCAAAATACATCAATTATCTCTGCCAAGAGATGTCTATCTCTTCTTCCGGTTACATATGTATTTATAATAATTTTATAAATACGAAAGGACACCTAGAAAGATGTGGAAGGTCACCAGTCTCGAGGGAGACGAGGTGTTTCATCTTCCAAGACTTACATGTGCACTAATTTTGCGAAACATACTATTTTTAGAATTTACTATTTTTAGACAGCAGTACAAAAATCACAATTTGGGCCCCTTAAACGTGGATTTCGGGGGTCAAACATTTCCAAACAGAGTTGCGCACCTTCTCATCACATTCTACACATTCCAAGCTTTCCGTTGCCTTTTGAACGGAGTCAATCGGAGCTACGGTGCAAAAGTTATGGTCTCTGGAAGTTGCGCCACTAGAATTACTGCCTGGATCACCACAACTTAGCTAGAACTGCCTTGAAATATAAAGATTTGTAGTAGGAGGCTCTGCCCTCTGCTATAGCTAGATCTCTATGGGTCTGGGCTATCACTACTATACCATCTGTGCGTTGGAAAGACACTATCCCTACACCACTCTGGATGATTGTCCCTGCTCTAATGCTCTGGGCCTGGGAGGCTGTACAGGTGCCTGTCCTGGTCCCTGTGGTCTCAGTCCTTGTACTTGTGGGGCACCCTGCTCGTCATGTGGTAACCCATTGAATGGATCCTTTGGGTCAGGGGCTGCTGCGCCCTCACTCATATCAACGTCATGCCAAATCTCTCTTGGTGGTCGAGCACCTGTTGACTAGGCCTCCTTCGGGATAGTCAAACATTGGGGTAAAACAGTGGCATACTAAGTCCAATAATCTACCGCAGTGCCTGGATCTAAGGAACCACCTGTAAGAAACTTGTCGTAGCTCGGGTCACCTGTATGCAAAGCCCCATGGTCTATGTCTCCGAGTCTCGATAGGCATACCAAATATCAGGCTGTGGAACCCCCTGTACCATAACTAGTTGTTGCTGGCATCTATCAACCCTGTATAGCTCAATGATATAGATGCGACCGCCGAGGAGAAAATTCTCCACTGTGTAAACACTAAGCTTTACGGCATCCTTTGGCCATTGAATGTGCCTGTAGGGTCTCCATATGATATTTCTCTCTAGAAACTCATCAAACTCTCACCGGTACTTGTATAAGCTACCTAGGTGGCCTCATACGTCACCACCTACTGATACCCATGCCATATAAGATGGGTCCTCTGGAGCTCGAGCATGTAGAGTGCCTATGGGACACCCGATGGCTATGTGGTCCCATGACCAAATCTGCAGCAGCAAGGTAGGCCCCACCGTCTTCTGACAGTGGTAATTGATAAGATGTAGATCCCAGTAAAGGTGCACTAGTATACAGTGTCCCCAGAAATAGTTCTCACCATTGAAAATCCCATGTACTAGTGGCAGTAGCCCTCTTAGAAAAGATGTCCCAGTCTTATTAGTGAGCAAAAAACCACTAATAAGTGACATAATATATAGGGCCCACGGTGTAGTGTCAGGTCAGAAATATAATCATGCAATGCAACATTCATACAGTCATGCGGTATGTCGTCTTTGTCAAACAAATCGCTGCAGGCTTCCCTAATCTGCCCTATGTCAGAGGTGTACTCAATCAAAGAACCCATGATTGGCACGCGAAGAATCTACCACACATCCTCTTGGGTCATAGTCATGTCCCCAGTAAGAATTCTGAAACACTGGCTCTTGCTATGCCACCGCTTGGACAGTGCAGTAAGTAATCCATGGTCTAGGATGATAGATGGCATCTAGGCTATGAGGCCTAGCCCCACCGCCTCAAGGAGTATGGCCATCGAGCGCCGGTCTCGACGGCGCATGCTCCCCTCTAGCTCGGTGATCCGTGAATGACACTCATGCGTATGAAGCACTGGCAGACACCTCTGCAAAATACGACCACATGTCAGTTACTAACATTTCTTCTAAAATTCTACCTATCATTTCTAAGGTTGACTCAAAAAACCTAGGTTTTCTTCTAAGTGTTAGCCTTTCAGGAAATTTTTATCTTTTTCCTCCATGTGCCAAGTGTTCCTGCGCACCCTATTAGGCATATGTGCACACTATCAAGAGTATGTGTGCCCTATTGGGTGTATGTGCCACCCTTTTGGTGCATGCGCATGGACGCAACCGCCTAAGGATGCTTGCACTATCTTCCAGGTGCCTGTGCATCTACGCATGTGTGGATCCTTGGTGTGTGCACTACATTGCCACATGTGTGCATATACCCACATGTGTGGTGTATGCATGTGCGCGCGAATGTGAGTTTGTGTGCCTACGCGTATGCGCACTCCCATTTGGACACCTGTGCTCCCAGAGAGACGCCTTCGCGCATGCATGCCGACATGACCCCTAACCCTAATTCCTACTTCTAGGGGCATTAATGAGCTTCCAGGCCTCACATCAAGTGAAAAACATATTTATATACCCCACATAGGTAGGGGTAAATCACCACGACCAATTCATTTGTTACCGACCACTTCTAAGTTTTTACCGTGGGGGTCTGACAGTGAGGAGGACGATGGTGATAGAATGAGACCGATTGAGATGGGAAGACACAGTCTAAGGGTATCAGCGGCATGCCGACGATGGCACCTTTGTGAGTATCTTGAAATAGAAGATCCCAACCAAGAACATTGAGGGAAGCCAAGGACTATGAAATAGAAACCGATGATGATCTAATCCTTTCTGGAAAGGTGGAAGGCCCAAATGGAAAGAAAAAGGGTTAGAATTCAAACTCTGTCACCACATATCCGATGTTCCAAAAAATGGTAAATGACTTAATTACCTTGAAGAAGCAGCCATCTCATATCACAATGTGAAATTGCTTCAAAGAAACCAAACCCTCCAGATAGGTCAAGGATTTCTCCGCCTTCTCGTCAGCTTTCTCTTGAAGCACCACCAGTTAATGCCAAAAGGATCTTGTAGCCCAAAATTGATAAGCTCTCATTCCTAGGTTATTGGATATCAAAAACAACCACTTTCATTGCCATGGAGCCTACATACATCCATTTGATTTTGTTGTTAATCAAAAGAGTAGAGGTTCTTGACAAATTTGCATGCTTTGAAGTTTAACCTTGTTTAGTTCTTGATGGTGCTTAAGACTTTACTTTCAAAATTTTAATTAGGTTTCTTGAAATAGAAGAGCCCAACCAAGAACATTGAGGGAAGCCAAGGACTATGAAATAGAAACCGATGATGATCTAATCCTTTCTGGAAAGGTGGAAGGCCCAAATGGAAAGAAAAAGGGTTAGAATTCAAACTCTGTCACCACATATCCGATGTTCCAAAAAATGGTAAATGACTTAATTACCTTGAAGAATCAGCCATCTCATATCACAATGTGAAATTGCTTCAAAGAAACCAAACCCTCCAGATAGGTCAAGGATTTCTCCGCCTTCTCGTCAGCTTTCTCTTGAAGCACCACCAGTTAATGCCAAAAGGATCTTGTAGCCCAAAATTGATAAGCTCTCATTCCTAGGTTCTTGGATATCAAAAACAACCACTTTCATTGCCATGGAGCCTACATACGTCCATTTGATTTTGTTGTTAATCAAAAGAGTAGAGGTTCTTGACAAATTTGCATGCTTTGAAGTTTAACCTTGTTTAGTTCTTGATGGTGCTTAAGACATTACTTTAAATTTTTTAATCAAGACTACTAGGTGTTAGTTTTTATTTTCATTAACTTAGTTGAACAAACCATGCACACAGGTTGCTAAAGTAAATATATCCCTTCCAAAAAAAACACTTTGGGGATATGTCTTGAACAAAATCATACGAAACATGCCCTAACCAGGATGGGTAGTATTATAAAATACAAACACAATTATTTTTTATTTCCAACTATTATTAAAGCTAAAGGGTTTTAAGTTATTATTTTGGCCACTCACATTGGTTAGCTGAAAGATCATGTTGAGGGCATGTTTATCATGAATTTGTTCAAGAGATTTTATCAAACAATTAACTTGCAAAATCTCTATTTACCCATTTGTTTCTAGAAACTTAAAAGGTGCGACTAAAGATTTTGGATGCATGTTGATTGATTATAGAAAAATTCCATAAATATTTTGAAATCTACACCAACATTAGGGATCTATTTATGTGCAAAACCTATAGTAGGAATATATTTTTGGCATGTAAAATACAAATGTGAAACATAGAAATAACATGGGAGAAAAATAACCCTACCTTGCATCGTGGCATGAATATTTCCTTCTTCATTCGTCTACTACTTAAATGAAATTCTAGAATAGTGCAATGGATTTCCAAACTAGTTTAAAATTCAGGCTCATTCTGGTGCATACACGTAACAAATCTATATGTTCTTCTAGAAAAACATCCGTAATCCAACAATATCGATCAACATTGGGTATATTTGTGCTAAAATATTTGCAAGGATAATCTTGGATTGACACTGTTTAAAACTCACCTTGATCGCATACGTGGACAGACTAGTTTGGTAGAAAAATGCACTAAAATCCATTTTTTGCATCATGATCATCTTCCATTTACGTTTGCATTGAAATCCTTTTCCTGTTCTAAAATGCCCATGTGTTTGGCGATCAAGTGGGATATATGAATTATATATTCCACGTATCCTTCTTATGATTATTGCAATCGTTTCACATACCTGTCAGTCTAGATTTGCAAGGGAAAACACAATCCACTGTGCATTTGTATAAATTAAGGAATAGAAAAGGCCTCTCATCACCACAAACTATTCATGCGCTGGTCTCATCTCCAATCGACCCGTGTTGACATCAAGATTCCCACCGAGATGTATTACATTGAATATTGTCATCAGGTTCAAGAGCATAGAAGATTCTAAGGATCTTTTGTTCCAATTGAAGAAAGAAACCTCCGAGTCAATGAGGGACTTCATAGCAAGATATGATAGAGTGATAAGAAGGATCCCCGAAGATGTGGTGCCTCCTGAAAATAATTTGAAGAGATTTTTCATTAGTTCTTTGCCATCAGAAGTAGGTTTCTTCCTTAGAAGAGCCCAACCAAGAACATTGAGGGAAGCCAAGGACTATGAAATAGAAACTGATGATGATCTAATCCTTTCTGGAAAGGTGAAAGGCCCAAATGGAAAGAAAAAGGGTTAGAATTCAAACTCTGTCACCACATATCCGATGTTCCAAAAAATGGAAAATGACTTAATTACCTTGAAGAAGCAGCCATCTCATATCAAAATGTGAAATTGCTTCAAAGAAACCAAACCCTCCAGATAGGTCAAGGATTTCTCCGCCTTCTCGTCAGCTTTCTCTTGAAGTACCACCAGTCAATGCCAAAAGGATCTTGTAGCCTAAAATTGATAAGCTCTCATTCCTAGGTTCTTGGATATCAAAAACAACCACTTTCATTGCCATGGAGCCTACATACGTCCATTTGATTTTTTTGTTAATCAAAAGAGTAGAGGTTCTTGACAAATTTGCATGCTTTGAAGTTTAACCTTGTTTAGTTCTTGATGGTGCTTAAGACTTTACTGTAACTTTTTTAATTAAGACTTCTAGGTGTTAGTTTTTATTTTCATTAACTTAGTTGAACAAACCATGCACACAGGTTTCTAAAGTAAATATATCCCTTCCAAAAAAAACACTTTGGGGATATGTCTCGAACAAAATCACACGAAACATGCCCTAACCAGGATGGGTAGTATTATAAAATACAAACACAATTATTTTTTATTTCCAACTATTATTAAAGCTAAAGGGTTTTAAGTTATTATTTTGGCCACTCACATTGATTAGCTGAAACATCATGTTGAGGGCATGTTTATCATGA
Organism: Taxus chinensis; assembly: GCA_019776745.2. NCBI lineage: Eukaryota > Viridiplantae > Streptophyta > Pinopsida > Cupressales > Taxaceae > Taxus > Taxus chinensis. The sequence continues at coordinate 77,579,817 of CM034157.1, forward strand.
ATTTGTTCAAGAGATTTTATCAAACAATTAACTTGCAAAATCTCTATTTACCCATTTGTTTCAAGAAACTTAAAAGGTGCGACTAAAGATTTTGGATGCATGTTGATTGATTATAGAAAAATTCCATAAATATTTTGAAATCTACACCAACATTAGGGATCTATTTATGTGCAAAACCTATATTAGGGATATATTTGTGGCATGTAAAATACAAATGTGAAACATATAAATAACATGGGAGAAAAATAACCCTACCTTACATCGTGGCATGAATATTTCCTTCTTCATTCATCTACTACTTAAATGACATTCTAGAATAGTGCAATGGATTTCCAAACTAGTTTAAAATTCAGGCTCATTCTGGTGCATACACGTAACAAATCTATATGTTTTTCTAGAAAAACATCCGTAATCCAACAATATCGATCAACATTGGGTATATTTGTGCTAAAATATTTGCAAGGATAATCTTGGATTGACACTGTTTAAAACTCACCTTGATCGCATACGTGGATAGACTAGTTTGGTAGAAAAATGCACTAAAATCCATTTTTTGCATCATGATCATCTTCCATTTACGTTTGCATTGAAATCCTTTTCCTGTTCTGAAATGCCCATGTGTTTGGCAATCAAGTGGGATATATGAATTATATATTCCACGTATCCTTCTTATGATTATTGCAATTGTTTCACATACCTGTCAGTCTAGATTTATAAGGGAAAACACAATCCACAGTGCGTTTGTATAAATTAAGGAATAGAAAAGGCCTCTCATCACCACAAACTATTCACATGCTGGTCTCATCTCCAATCGACCCGTGTTGACATCATAATTCCCACCGAGATGTATTACATTGAATATTGTCATCAGGTTCAAGAGCATAGAAGATTGTGAGGATCTTTTGGTGCAATTGAAGAAAGAAACCTCCGAGTCAATGAGGGACTTCATAGCAAGATATGATAGAGTGATAAGAAGGATCCCCGAAGATGTGGTGCCTCCTGAAAATAATTTGAAGAGGTTTTTCATTAGTTCTTTTCCATCAGAAGTAGGTTTCTTCCTCAGAAGAGCCCAACCAAGAACATTGAGGGAAGCCAAGGACTATGAAATAGAAACCGATGATGATCTAATCCTTTCTGGAAAGGTGAAAGGCCCAAATGGAAAGAAAAAGGGTTAGAATTCAAACTCTGTCACCACATATCTGATGTTCCAAAAAATGTAAAATGACTTAATTACCTTGAAGAAGTAGCCATCTCATATCACAATGCAGAATGCTTCAAAGAAACCAAACCCTCCAGATAGGTCAAGGATTTCTCCACCTTCTCATCAGCTTTCTCTTGAAGCACCACCAGTCAATGCCATCTGTGACACCAAAGAGCCGGAGGAGGAAGCAAAAATTTAGGAAACTGAAGAAGAAAATATGGAAGACTATGAAAATTATCTTGAGGACAAGGAAGTTGATATGCAAAATGGCCTAATTGAGTACATTGATGATGAAGATAAGGATGATGAAGAAGCTCCAAGTTTCTCATGTGTTATTTTCAATCATGCACAATCCAAGAAAGGTGCTTCATCCTCAACGGTTGTGGTCTATGATAAGAAGAATAAATAAGATTCTCCTCTAGAGGTCACACATAATAAAATCATCAGCAGAGGATCACCATTATCACCTTCTATGGACTCGGCAAAAGAAAAACCAGACTCACTGACTGTCAGGGATCACGCTACTATGCCAAGTAAGTCATCTAATTCTTCTCCCAGCTCAAAATTTGCAAAGAACAATTCTCCTTTAAATGTTGTTCCTGAAAAAACATCTAAGGTTCAATCAAAAGCTACAACTATGAACCGTGTATTGACACTGCCTCAACATTCAAAAGTGCACTCAAACATTTAGTCAGCTCATCTCCCAGTCTAAACAATGTCCACTATAAATCCGTAGTCTATTGTAAACATATTTTTAAAAATATGTAGTCTATTGTACTCCTTAGGAGTTCAAAACGTGTGATAAGGTTGAGTTATCTTATTGTGTGAGTCGAGTAAATGATCATTCGAAGTTAAGTTTATAGTTAAGTGTGTTTATCTAGTCTTGCACTGTAATCAAAATAATATTTTTATATCATTATTATTTTGAAAGTAAAATATTCATTTTGTGATGTCATTGTGCAAGATAATATCATCAAAATCATTGTCAATAGTCAAGTCATCAAAATTGTGTCATTGTTAAAGTCCAAAAAAATAATTTTGTTTTTCCTTCCGGATGCATTTTCAGTGGAACTTGATGTCTAGATTGTTGGGGAAATAAGATGATAAATATTGTATTTTTGGTGGATTTTCAAATATCACAAAAGAAGAAAAGTTCACCCAGGTCACTTCCCCAGGATCTTGCAAGGGTCGCTACCCCTTGACCTTGTTAGGGGTTTCCGCCCCCAAAACCTCGCTTTGAAATTTAATAACCAAAGAAAAATTGGGGGGAAAGAGAAGAATAAATCCAATGTGGAAATTGTTGAGCTTCACCACCACATTGACGAGTAAGCAACATGTCCACTGGAGGACAGAGCCACAGGAGGTTGGAGGTCAATCACTGACCTCTCGCCAGTCACCAATGATGGGACCATATAGTAGTTGTGGTGGCATTTTTGTGGTGTGAGTATTTTTTTTTTAGTTTTGTAGTGTTCTAGTTTCAATTTCTTTTGTGTGATTAAAATCCAATAACCCTGGGTATCGACTTAGCCCTAAAAGATTATGAAGATAAGAAAAAGGACTATTGCCTGACTTATAAATACTAAATGGATTTTAATAGAGAAGAAAACAACCACTCATATCCTTAAAATATTTGTTAGGCGCACAATTCATTGAGGAAGTAGGTGATATGATGGTATTGTTGAGTCGAATGGCTGGATTAGAGATAATGAATGAATTCAAGGAGTGGATATGCAACTATATGTGGATGGTTTTCACATAAGAAGGGGGACATTTATTGGGCAAAATTTATTGTAGAAGCACTTCATGATCATATGATAGCATTAACATCAAAGATTAAGATGGATGGCACTAAAGAGTTCAAATTCTACATGATGACATAATTGATCTACAACATTGTAGGAAACAGGCATTTCCCTAGCCTTGTGTCAGATGTTGATTTCAAAAAAATTCCAAATGCATGAGATTTTTTCGCAATTACAATTGAGTGATTGGAAAAGAAATGTAAGATTGGTAAATGATGCATTTTTTGCACCTATTATATGCTTGTTTAAGCCAGAATGGGAAAAATATAGGATTTCAGATGAGGCTATGAAAACAATAATGGAGTATGGATTTTATTTTATTCAATACATGAAGTTTACATACATTAGGGTTAGTGGATTTGAAGGCCAACCATGTAAGCTGCCCAGAAATTTAGATGACAAAATGACCTTGTGTGAATTAGAAAGACAGTTGACACCAGTTCAAAAACTAATTACTAGAAAGTACAAGACAAACATCAATTTTCCCATTAAGATTGGAAGGTACTCTTTCCATTAAATTATAAAGGCTAGATTAATTGAAGATGAGATGAAGAGGTTTGAGATGGAAAGGTTTGAGGCAAGGGCCAATTATGACATCAGGTGGGTATTCAATAATCTTAGAAACAATTTTGAACATGAGCCTCAATTTGAGGATTATTGGATAAATTGCAAAGATGAAGAGGAGGTCAGGCTAAGATACTTCTCAAGAATTACCCCTCACCCAAATTATAGACTTCAAGATTACTATTATCCCTGAGGGAGTTGTGGATGATCCGCATACTGCGAGTCAATATTACCTTCATCAAAAGGTGGAGGGAAAACCAATGGCCCCCTTTAATTGGAATGAAGAGGAGTCAGATGAGTCACGTGCCTGAATAACTGATGTAATGAGAAGGACATATAATTGGTTAGCCCAGAGAAACATTGATTAGTTAATTCAAATCACAAGAGTTCTAAATAAATTCAAGGATTTGGGAAAATTGAAAGATGGCCTTCCTCCCTTAAAAGGAGCTAAACGAATGGATCCCTTGGGAGGAAAGACCCTAAATTTCCTTAAAAAATTCCTACCATAGGAAGAGTGGATGAATGCATTTCTACTAGCAGTGGAAGTGGTACTTTCTTGTTTGATCTAAAGTAGAAAACTGAAGAAATTATCCTAAAATCAATAAAAAATGCGACTATCACTTTTGTAGTTCCACTACAATAAAAAGAAAAGGGTTCAACTACAAAAAGTGCCCCTCTATAAGTGTTTCCAGAATCTCAGAACACTAAAAAGCTCATGAGAGGAGCCATAACTAGTGACAAAATCCAATCTAAATCACATAGTGTTAAAAGAAAGGTGGCACTGAATATTACGAAATTTGAAAGGGCACACAAGAGACAAATTTATGTATGAGCCAATTATGGTAAGACAAGGTGCTCATACATAGAAGAAACATAAACATAGAGATGAAGTGATTGAACCTCCAATATAGGAAAGGATTGATGTTTCCCAAGTATAACATGTAGCATCAGTACCTTTATCTTCATCTTTGTCTTCAGAGGGAGTGATAATTGGGAGCACTCAGGAACAAACAACCCAAGGTAATGTCTTATCTGATCCAGTAGATAGTGATGTCTTGAATCAAGGTGTGAAAAGTATGAATCCATGTTATTTGAAAGTGTTAGTGTACCTTCATTTGAATAATTGCAAGAGTCAGCAAAGATTTAGGTAGATATAATGGATGTTGATAGTGGTGAGGAGTTTACCGTATTATATGATTATTTTTGGATTTGTGAAGTATTTTCTATCTAGAATGAGAATGCATGCAAACTATTTGACGTAATGTCTTCCCGGGTAAAATAGTCATCAATTTTAAATTACATAATTAAAATGAATTAAATTTTTAATATATGTTCCTTGTAGAGACTCCTAAAAGCTATAAAAGTTATAGAGAATTTGGCCTTATGCAGAAAAATATATTCCCGACATTATAAATTTGATGCAGAGTGTTTGGTCTTAAGGGCACAAAATTGCAAGTTTGAATAAGATATGTGAAAGAATGATATGATGATATTTTGGAATAAATTTTATAGTTTCATTAAAATGTATTTGAATTAATTAATAGGATACATGCATTCAGAGGTGTCATAGAAGGCTAAAAGAGCAAACGTTGTTTGGTTGAAGTCAAGAAGCTAGTGAAGTGAAGGGAAGAGCAAATTGGAGAAAAAGGGTAATATTGTTGTTTACTTGATCATGGATCATTGTTAAGATGTATTTAGATATGAAATGAGATGTTGAAACATGACATAGTGATTAATTAAGGCATTAAGGTGAACTTGGACAAAATTGCAAAAATAAGCCATTTTAGGCTTTTGAAAGATCCTTGTCTGCAGAGCATGGTGTAAGGTTGTTGTTGATTCCTCCTAACTTATTGAATGCATGAAAAATGTATATTGCTCTGCATCAGATTCCAAACTAATAAAATTATCCCAATACAAGAGACTGTCCAGAGTAGTATGGTGGTTGTCCCCAAGAAATTCAAGAACTATAGAAATTTCAACTCTATTAGAATATTGGGCTCTTACAAAAGGTTGGATAGGATAACCTTTCAAAAGAAAAGGAAAATATTCCTGTGGAGGCTATAGAACCACAACTCTGATCTCTCCACTAATATGGAGGAATATACACATTTCATGTTATGGATGATTATGTGAAGGATTTATACCAATCCCAAAGTGACATAATTTTAGGAGGTTCTCTAATATTATATTTTCCATCAATATTATTTTTATTTTTAACACGGTACTCATGCTCCATTGGAAAGAACCTTGGATGGCCTTCATATATAATATTTTTGAGATCTTTAGATGGCCTTCCACATAGTTAATTGCCATACCTTGGAGAAGAATATTGTTCTTTTGTTGAGACAACTACATATAGAAGTTATTAGCAAACTCATAACATAATGTAAAGAAACACACACACACACACACATATGCTTTTTTTTTATTGAATTTTAACATACGAGAACTACGTGAACAAATAGCCATCACAAGAAAATAATAAATAGTCCAACATAAGATATTGTAACTAGTGAAAGATGGGTTTTGAAAGATCATACATTATTTAATGTCATCCCATAATGCTTACAAATTAGAAGAAATTAATGATCATAAGGACAGGGTGATACATCCATATTTTTACTTGGTTCTTACCAAGCACCAATAATGGAAACATTAAATGCTATTTATGAATAATCAACCATTGAGGAATATTATAGTTTATCAATGGTACTGACCAAATAGAGTAACTAGCTGACATACTAAAAAAGAGGTTAACACAATCTATTTCCAAACCAAACCATACACTACATGACATCTCTCTAAATGTTTCAAACCACAACTTCTCAATGTGTGTAATTGCATTTGAATCCAAAATAACATGCGAAACCTGATCACTACTTACCTTATTCTTGCGATGCCATGACATTAAATATGTAGGTGACTTACAATGGAAAAGACACCCAAGCCTAGGAATTATTTGAAAGTGTTGCACTACCTTATTTTGGAATGGTGAGGCCTCTCACTCCTTGTTGAAATTATGGTGCCCCGCAATTGGGACACCTGACCTCATTCTCATATTATTTCCTAAATAATATGTTAAGTCATTTTATTTTATGTAATCATTTTTGGATGCATCATAATTGACATAAATAAACCCTAAATTTTATTATATTTCCTTCCCCTCTCTAGATGATGAGGGCTAAGTGTGTTATTTTCAAGAAAAAACTACTTTTGAGTAGGCCATACTTTTTCAACAAACAAAAGACAAATAAAAAATAACATAAAACATGTGAAATTTATACCAAATGTATAAGACCTCAAGAAAGAATTCATATTGATGTTTTATTAACCAATCCTTACTTTTAGGTCCATCAACACCAATATAACACTCAACAATGATCTGTTTTGGATATCTCTCAACGTAAACAAAGGAGTTTGAATTTTTTTTAAAATCATTCTCTCTTGTGCCCAATCCTTATTCTCATCATCATCCTCATGATCATGATAGTCATTATCACTATCATCATGATCATGTTCAAATAAATGCTTTGGATTTTGTGTTCTCAAACCTAATTCCCTATTCCATTTAGAGCATATTCCATCAAAAGTCTCTGTATGGAAAGGGTATTTGTTTCACCCAACACCCCATCATTCTCCTCTGATTAAATTCTTTTTCTGACGATCTTTATGATCCCTTGTGATGTTAGGATGCATTTCATTACTGGGATTACACAATGGGAATAACAAGTAGTTTAGTTTCCAATACCATTATTCGAACTAAAATTCAACATCAGAGTCACTATTTCAAATTATATGTGTATTAAGTTAATATTAGTCCATGATCCATATAGAACACATCAATATTATAAATGGATTCAAGTGAATGCAAACATATTATATTTTAAATTTACCTCAAAGAAATAAAGGTGTGATTCCTTAATCACTCTGCCAATATGCCCTTATCTTCTTCCGCATTCTTTTATTTCGATCTCTACCTCAACCACGAGATTGTGATGACTTTTCCTATATATAGTACAAGCATTGAAGAAACCCAAATAGCTTGTATTAACATAACTCAAATTAAATTTTTTAATACAAAATTATGATTACTTACCAGATCATGTACACAACATCTATAATTTTTGAATGAAGAGTTGTGTTTTGGGTTAATAAATATAAATGAAGAACTTAGATATACCAAAGAAGACCTATCTAGAGATGGATGATGTATACCTACTAGATGATGACATAATATATGTAAAATATAAAACCACTATTGAGTTGTGGAGCTCAATTTCTTCACAAATAGCATGCTTTATTAATTTGTTGGAATACACAGTAACTGACGTTGATTGGGTAACCACCATCGGTCACATGGGGATTGACATTGGTCCAACAAGTAGGAACCGATATCAGTTAGGGTAACCGACATTGGTTATTTGTGCATGATTATTTATATTTAAGTCACGAGAATTAGATCTAATATTTGATTATAAAGGTGATCTAATGGTTGTAATTGCATAACTAAAGTGCCCGAAGTTTGTGTATGCTTATATAATCTAGAAAGCTAAGGTTGGAAGTAAGAATTAGATGATTATTGTAAGAAGGAATTCTTGAAGAGAGAAAAAGATAAGCTTGTAAGGAAGAAAGTATTGTACATCCGGGAGAGGTGTGGAAGATTACAAATCTTCATTGTATATCCTCTATGAAGCTTTGAATAATATATTGGCTGTTTCTTGGTGGACTTAGCCCACACTGGGTGAACCACATTATATCTTGTGTATTTATTTCTTCTGGTTTATTTCCGTATTTATTGCTTGTATGCTTAAATCATGTATGTGTGTGTGTGTGTGTATACAACTGGTATGATTAGCCCCAACAAATGGTATCAGAGATTTTTTGTTTGAGGGTTTTGTGTGTTGACAAATTTACTCACAGAGGGATTTTTAATTGAGTGGGAGTTATAACAATGGCAGAAGATGGACAAATACAGAGTTGAGAAATTTGACGACAGTAAATTATCAATTATGGAAGATGTAGGTGGAAGATTATCTGTATTCGAAAGATGTATACTTACCGTTGGATGAGAAGGAAAAATCTACAAAGATGACTGATGAAGAATGAAAAATTCTTGACAGAAAGGCTCTGAGATCTATAAGATTGAGCCCGACAACATTTGTGGCTTCAAATATTACCGAAGCAGTAACCACTGTAGAGTTGATGGAATCTTCAGCTAATTTATATGAAAAACTTAGTACTTCAAATAAAGTTTATTTGATGAAGAAATTATTTAATTCAAAGATGCAAGAAGGATGAATTTGCATCAAGTCATTTGAATTATTTCCGTTCTATTGTAAATCAATTAAATTGGTTAATATTATTTTTGATGATGAAGTGAAAGCACTTTTATTCTTATTCTCTTTTCCAGATAGTTGGGATAACTTGGTAAGGTTGTTAGTAATGACTGCTTAAAAGTTTGATGATGTGGTTAATATAATTCTTGAATGAATAAATGCACATGAAAAGTACATGAGAATTATCATCTGGTAATGCTTTGAATGTAGAAAGAAGGGGAAGGAGAAGGAGAGATCCAAGAGTAAGAATAATGAGAAATCAAAGTTTAAGAATGGAAGATCTAAATCCAGAGGTAAAGGAATAACTTGGTGGAATAGTGGAAAGAAAGGACATGCAAAGAAGGATTGTTGGTTCAAAGGAAAACAAAGAGAATGTACTAGAGAAAGGTAACGAGTAAAATGTTACATATTTTGAGGTAATGAAAGATGCCCTTATTCTCTCCTTGGATAATAAAATTGAATCATGGTTTTTAGATTTAGGAGCTTATTTCCATACTACCCCTAATAAGGGTTATTTTAGAAATTATGTCAAAATTTTGGGCATGTTTATTTAGGAGAGGATGAACCATGAAATATTACTGGTACAGGAGAAGTTCATCTAAAATTACAAAATGGAAATAAATGGATATTGAAATATGTGAGGCATGTGCCAAGCCTCAGGAGAAATATTAATTTCTATAGGACAACTAGGTGGATCTAGTTGCACAGTTACATTCACAACCGACTCTTGGAAGGTTTCCAAGGGAAATCTTATTGTGGTAAGAGGAAAAAAGGTAGGAACATTGTATTTTTCTACCTATATTACTGATTCATTTTTTGTGCTATCTACTTTAGATTTAGATATAGGTATGTGGCATAATTGGCTAGACCATATGAGTCAAAAAGGAATGTAGATATTAAAGGCTAAGGGTAAGTTATCAGATTTGAAAGATTTATATCTTGATTTTTGTGAGCATTATATATTTGGAAAGAAAAAAAGTGAATTTTTCAAAGTTGGGGCAACAAAGAAGGAGCAAAAATTGGAGCTTGCGTACTCAGATGTGTGGGGACTAGCCTTGGTAGCTCCTCATGGAGGATCCCAATAGTACGTGACTTTAATTGATGATGCCACAAGAAAGGTATGGGTTCATTGTATTAATCATAAATTTGGTGTTTTTGAGACTTTTAAAAGATGGAAGGCCCTTGTGGAAAATGAATCAAATTCAAAGTTAAAATGTCTTATATCTGAAAATGGTGTTGAGTACTGCAGTAAGGATTTCAATGATTATTGCTTCCAGTGAATGGAATACGCAGAGAAATAACAGTTCCTAGAACACCATAGGAGAGTGGTGTTGCTAAAAGAATGAACATGACAATCATGGAACATGCAAGAAGCATGAGGATACATGTTGGATTACCCATACAGGTTTGGGAAGAAGTAATAGATAGGATGATTTATGTTATTAACCATGGAACTTCAAGTGCACTAGATGGTGGAATACCAGAAGAAACATGGGATGGAAAAGAGGTATATATTTCTTTTCTTTTTAGTTTTTGGTTCAGAATATTTTGTGCATGCTAATAAAGAAAATAGAAATAAGTTGGATGCTAAATCCAAGAGATATACTCTTATTAGTTATGGATCTGGTGATTTCAGATTTCATTTTTGGGATTTAGAAGATTCTAAGATTGTTAGGAGTCGTGACATTGAATGGAATGAAAAGAGAATGTACAGGGATCAAGTTTTGGTACCTAAAGAAGAATCGGTTGGAAATTTTGTGGAAGAAAACTCATTCTTAGATTTAGAAAATACATCTACAGGTACCCGGTGTCGGTAATCCTGAACTGGTATCAGTTGAACAAAACTGACATCAGTTGCTAAGACCTACGTAGCTACAAAAGATCACGACCGACACCCATCATCTGAAACGACGTCGGTAAGAGGTGACCAGCGTCAGTCACTGTTAGAGGTGGATACTAATGTACATGACATACAAATTGAGACTCCAGCACCCCATATCTCAGTTAGAAGGTCACAAAGGTAAGTAGACCTCTAGAAATATGTACGCCTTCCTTATCTTATTTATTATTGACTGATAGTGGTGAACCAGAAAGTTTTGAAGAAGAAATGTAGGATGAAACCCACAAGAAGTGGGAGCATGACATGGATGAGGAGATGGAATTCTTGGAACAAAACCAGACATGGGATTTGGTTAAGTTACCAGTAGGTAAGAGAACATTGCAGAATAAATGGTTTTACAGGATTAAGGAAGAAGATGGTGGACATAAAATATACAAGGCAAGACTTGTGGTAAAAGGATTTAAACAAAAATCAGGAATTGATTTTGCTGAGATATTTTCTGCTGTAGTAAAAATGACTTCCATACATATTGTATTGAGTTTAGTTGGAGTAGAATATTTGCATTTAGAAAAACATGATGTCAAGATGAATTTCCTTCACGGTTATTTAGAGGAAGATATTTATATGTAACAGTCGCTTGGTTATGAAATCAAGGGTAAGGAGAAACTTATATGTTGGTTGAAAAATAAATTGTATGGGCTCAAGAAATCCCCAAGGAAATGGTATATGAGGTTTGATAGTTTCATACATGAGCATGGTTATATGAGATGTGAATCTGACCATTGTTTTTATTTCAAGAAGCTTGCAAATGGAAGCTATATTATTTTGTTACTGTATGTGGATGATATGCTTATTGCAGGATCTAGTATGAAAGACATTGGTGACCTTAAAGAAAAGTTAACTCATACATTTGCAATGAAGGATTTGGGAGTTACAAATAAAATCCTTGGCATGAAAATTCTTAGAGACGTGAAGAACAGTAAATTGTATTTATCTCAGGAACATTATATCAATAAGGTGTTGGAAATGTTTAATATGCAGAATTCAAAACCTGTTAGTACACCTATGGCTCGACACTTTAAATTGAGAAAATATCAGTGTTCTACATCACATGAGGAGGTCAATTATATGGAACGAGTTTCCATATGCTTCATGTTGGAAGTATTATGTATACTATGGTTTGTACCAGACCAAACATTGCACATGCAGTGGGAGTTGTGAGTAGATTTATGGCCAATCTAGGGTAAATAGAATTGGAAAACATTCCAATGGATTCTCAAGTATTTGAGAGGGGACATCCAACATGTAGTTATGCTATGGAGGGTCAGATACTTATTTATGCAACTATGTTGATTCAGATACTGTTGGATATTTGGATAGTAGGAGAAGCACCACTATATATGTAGTCACAGTAGGCGGGACGTTAGTTAGCTAGATTTTTAGATTACAGAAGGTTGTGGCCTTGTCTACTACAGAGGTAAATTATGTTACAGTTACAGAGGCTAGCAAAGAGATGATATGGATGAGTAGGTTAATGAAGAGTTGGGAAATAAGCAAGGTGATTGTAAACTGTTCAATGACAGTCAGATTGTAATTCATTTGGCAAAGAACTCAGTGTTTCATTTGAGAACAAAACACATTCAGTTGAGGTATCACTTCATACGACAGGTATTGGAGGATGGATAGTTGAATCTGAAAAATATTCATAAGAGTGAGAACCCTGCAGATATGCTAACAAATCCGTTAGAAAAGGAGAAGTTGAAGCTACACTCCACTTCTGTTGGTCTTCAAGTTTGAGACTTGAGGAGGAAGAAACAAAGATAAGGAAGGATCCAAGAATGACGTTGTATAGGTGTGGTGCAGTAATTAAACTCCAAGTGGGAGATTGTTGAGTTGTGGAGCTCAATTAATTCATTTTAGCATGCAATTGGAACTTGCTGGAAAACACAATAACCGGCATCGGTCAGGGAAGAATGACATCAGTCAAGGAAAGTAGGAACCGGCGACGGTTAGGTAGAACTGACATCGGTTACCTATGCGACGAAGTTTTAATTAACTCTCAAGAATTATATATATATTTAGCAATAAAATAGATTTATTAATTGTAATTGCATGGCTATGTGCCCTAAGTCTAAAAATGACTATATGAAGTTAAAACTAGGGTTTAGAAGTAGATGATGAATCAAAATTACAAGATAATTATGTGAGAGATAATTCTTGGTGAAAGAGAAGAAAAAGATTGAAGGAAGAAAGTAATGAACATCTGAGAGGTGTGCAAGATTAAAAATCTTCATTGTATATCTTGTCAAAGCTTTGGATAATAGATTGGCTTGTTTCTTGGTGGACGTAGCCCACATTGGGTGAACCACATTAAATCTAGTGTTGATTTATTTATCTTGTTTTGCATAATTCTTTTGGTAGAATATCCGTTTTTATTTGCATGTATGCTTAGATCTGAGATATTGTCTTTACCATCGGTGTGCTATCCCCAACAACCTTGTTACCTTGGCTTTTCTTGTATCGTGACACTCTATATTTTGTGTCCTTGGCTTATTGCTTCTGTTATTGTTCTTTGAACGTGGCACACCCATTTGCAGCAGTTCATCGAATTTTGTTTGGTTTTTTTTCTTGCACTTTTGACATCACTCCATTGATGGTCTCCTTTTATGGAGCTATTCTGGTGAAGCCCAGTGTCAGTTATTTTTTAGTTTTGTGATGGAGCAGTGGATTCAGACCACAGTACACACCAAACGTCTTCAGCATTGTATGATTTTTTTGAGTTGAGCTTCTTGGGATGCCTTGCAATGAGTTTTTACTCTCTTTACTTTGTTGTTACTAGTTTTGGGTACCTTGCGATATCCTTTTTTCCCAATTATTGTACATGGGTACCTCATCAGGCCTAGTTGCTAGGAATCATAATGTGGACATGCCACTTCTATTTTTGCCCCTAGATTCATTTGAGGGGGGTGTTAGAGTAGGTATTTACCTTATCTCATGTTCACCTAGGTACTTTATTTACCTTTATTGTATTTATCCTCACCCACTTATGTGGGTGGATATTTATTTTATTTTATTTAGATATTAGGAGATATTATCTATTTGTTAGGTATAGTTCTTTCCTTGATCTATAGTATTGACCAGATCCTTGATGTCTAGTTCTCTCCTAAATCTATGGTCTTGACTAGTTCTTCGATGACTAGTTATTTCCTTGATTTATGGCTTGATCTACGACCTTGACTGGTTCTTAGATTGTTATGTCTTTCCTATTCATGGTGTTTGATTAGCATCTGTGTTCTTGGTTTGGTATGATATGGTTATTGTTCCTTTTAAATTCATTTCAGTTAGGCCATAATTTCTTTTTATTCCTATTCTAACGTACATAGGTCGTAATTTATTCATGTATCTAAACTTTGAATTTCCTATGTAGGATGAATAGAAATGGAAGAAAAATTTTACACTTTAGCTGGTCGGACCAGTGCTGATGCTAGTGATCTGGAGCAACTACTATGCGAGTATGGAGACATTAACTACCGGACGTCTAAAACAGTGGATGAAACTACCATTGTAAATATGTATTCTACATAAAAAAATAGAAGAGGCATAACAAATCCCGCAACAACCAATTGTTGTTGTGGAAACTGCACAACAAAAAATGAAAGAAAAAGACTACAAGAATGTGCTACAAAATCTGATTGAAAAAGCGTTCACTCCCTGTCTCCTGAAAGGCTCATAAGCACTACACTATAGAGCCTCTGATCAAAGCTTCTTCACATTTATAAAGTACTAGCTACGGAAAAGTATCAATGCTTTAAATGATTTTAAACCTGTAAATATTGTACTTATACTTCTTTTTTTAGCATTTAAAAGTACATGAAAAATCAAGTCCTATGTTAACAACTCTGCTTGAAATTTTCCTGCACAACTGATTTTGCAAAAAAGATATAGCTACTTCAAGCTTCTATTACCATTGGTTTGTAATATTGCATGCATATATTTATCTATTCCTATACAATCATCTACTTAAATTATGCTTCTTTTTTTAGCATGTAAAAGTATGACCCAAATCAAGTTCTACATTAGCATTTCTGCTTGAACTTCTCATGCACAACTGATTTTGAAATTGGAATGTCATTTTCCCCTTATGTTGTGTATGTACAATGCCTGTACATATCGTAATCTTTACGTAAGATCATGAACATGAGTGTTTAGTTATTCTATTTGATTCATGTAGACTTTTGTGGTCCATGTTGTAGTAAAAGTACAATGTTTTTAGCCTATACAAAATTGCCTTTCCATATCAATTCTTTCTCTGCATGGTTTCTAGTGTGATTGTATTAGTTATTGGTTTTTTTTAGTTTTTTTCATTGGTAATACAGGGTTTATTTTTGTTTGCATGGATTTAAGTCTGCGGTAGATTCCATGTTTGTAAGAAAGTTTTTTTGTTTGTTGTTTTTAGTGGGCCACTTTTGTGTGTTAAGTTAATGATTAGAAAATGGGTTCCTGTAATGCCCTATTCGGTGTCACTAGCCCCCCCCACCCCCCATTGCGACCATGTCAATGGACATTGGTGGCATCTTTTGTTGATCCTCCTCCATCGACTTTGAGTGTAGTTAAATTTTTTTACTTATCTTTCCAAGTAGGATATAATTTATAAGGTATGTATATTACTCTCTCTGTACATTTTTTTTTAACGTCAATACGATAATTATTAGTGATAATCTGATAGTACTTATATTGATGAATTATATATTGTTATAAATTGTGTATTATGTTTGTTTATTATTATGTGAGTTATAATGATGTTCCAACATTTTAACACTTACTCTTTATCCTAAGGTGATCTCAACTTCAAATGGTGCATATTTGTTTTTCACTTTGGTTGATAATCAACATTATATTTTTCTAGCTTGCTTCATTTCATTGATTTTTTCTCGAGTCCATGTGTGGCAGTAAGATATATATATATATATATATATATATATATATATATATATATATTATATATATATATATATATATATATATATATATATATTTTACCGTGTGTTGTTTCCGTCATGTCCTTGAACAACCCGGTCCTAAACTCCACTATCCATGGATTTCTCAAATTGCAAAGGCTTGTTTTAAAAAGTTACATTTTCTTAACATTATATATATATATATATATATATATATATATATATATGGTATAACTCCATAATAGCCCAAGTATTAATGTAGCTTTAGTAAACACTTTTAACCATAGGGCCAAAACACACCACCGATGATCTTATAAAGCAAGTGGTGAATTTGTTTTATTCTTCCAATGACCATGCCATTCTTTATTGGAAATTAATGAAAACTTGTTGTCCTACATTTTGTTTTGTTTGAGGTGCTTAATGTGAAGGGGGAAATCTTCTCAAAAAATTGATTGTTATTAAATGTCTTCTCTAGCTCCCTTGTTTGGTGACCTGCTCACATCGATTGGATGCTGGCCACATTCATTGTATTGTTAGTTATTAATTATTTTCTCTACACTTTCTTTGTTGGCCTACACACACCTGATAGGATGTTGTCCATATTCCCCTTATAACTTTATTTTGTTATACCTCAGGCTCACGATTCGTTGATTAGCAGAATTCAAAACCTGGATGTCTGGTCGCACCTTTCTTTTAGTTATTTTTTTTAATTTGAAAATATTCTATAACATTTGTGGACTACCTACGCCAAAATTCTCTTTCTGCATGAGTTTCACTAGTGAAGGACTGCGTTGGGGTTGTAAAAATGCTTTGAGATTTTCAGAGGAATGTTTTGATAGCTGGGCGCCTATTTTTTTACAAGTTTCTTTAATTAAACTTTCTTCCTGGATATTATTGTAACCCACTCAAAAAAAATTTAGTTGGAAATGTGAGAGATTTCGGTGGTTGAAAACGCCTTTCCTGGCCGTACAGGTGTGGTGAAGAGATTTCAGTGTGGGATCTGTGGGAAAGGTGTTGACCTTGCAAGCAAATTATGTTTGCTGTATTTTTTCCACTGTCGTGCCTTCATCCTCCCAGCTGTGTCAAAACAAGAGACTTGGAACAACCATAGGCATCTTGTATGCTAAAAAAAATAAAGTTTCACCATGTGTGGCTATTGCAAGAGCATGGTAGACATTTTTTTTGCAAGTGTTGGAGATACACAGACATGATAATTTCTTCTCATTTGTCTACTATGCTAACATTAACCATAACATGAAGGGAATTTTCTTTTATTTACTGAAGTGGCTATTACTTGGGGTTATTTTTGGTGTTTGCTTTTTCTTCTCACCTTCCAGGCTATGTTTTTAGTTTCTCTCCTCTGTTAGTTGCTTCTTAGGATGATTCCTGGCTAGATTTGGTTTTGCTAAGGGTCTTGGCACTTAATCTTTTACTTTCTCTTGTTTCTGCCTTTATGCCAATGGTTGCTTGGATTCCTAAATCCCCCTTGCTTGTACTATTACACTATTAAATAAATTATTGGAATAAGGGTTTTCTAATCTTTTGGGATTTTATCTGAGAAACATGAAAACTGACTTCTTTAAATCGTTAACTTGTTTTCGTGAGTATATATATAGCCTGGATCTATTCTTCGTTTTATGAAATATTATGTGGTTAAAATGGTGAATATATGATGAAGACTGATCAATCCTTGGGATTCAGATAATGGGTTGCATGTATTTAGTTTTCAACATGTGTATCTTCCTTTTAAGGGCTTAATTAGAATATACCTGATTTGTTTTTACTTCTAGAAACATTGGTTTTCAAAATCCTATGGAGGACTGTAGTGTGGACTTAAATCCTTGTTTGGAAAACTCTTAGAAGTTTTTTGAATACCAAAAAAATTTATTGGACCCTTAAGGAAGGTATATACATCAGGAATATTTGTTCTTGAGACTTGGCTTGCTTGGGTTTTGTAATAACCTCATTAGGCTACATGTGTCGAATGTTGTTTTACTTGTTGCATGTTACTATTGGAGGTATAATACCTGATTGTTGGTGATATCCATTGGTCTGCATAATGGGTTGGTTTTCCTAGCTAGTGGGTGATGCCTTTTACACCAATTGTTTGGCTTGTTAATGTGTTTGCACTTTTATGTAAGTCTAAATCAGTTTTGGGCAACTAGTATGTTAATATTGGCCCTATGATAGGGGTTGTACAATCGCCTGACATTGACTATTCCGTTTGAATAAACTATTCATTGGAATTTAGTTTAGTGTTTGACTGAAATAGAAAAATAACAAGTATATCGATAGTCTAAATATGGGATCATTTTTGTGAAGGTTGTGAATCTCTGTGTGTAAACATGACTAAGGAAATTTTCAACTTGTTTAATACTTTGGTTATTTATTATATTTTTTATTGAGGGATGAAGGTACCTAGGAGTGGATAGAAAAAAGAATATGCTACTTTTCAAAAGAAATAAGATGGAGGGTTTTATTTTTTTAATATTTGGATTTGTGTTTCAGTTTTTTAGAGTACTTGTCTCAAACGAGGGTGTTGGAATAGATTAAGGAAGATTAGAATTTTTGGTTATCTGATGGAGGAGATATGAGTAAGTGCAATTTCGTGTAACATCGTCATACTGGTTACTTTGGGATGATTTGCTTAAATTTTATTGATATAGGTTCAACGGTAATTAATTGTTTGGTCTATAATTTAAATCTTGGCTAGACGATGGTATTAGATTTATTTTTAATCATTTGATTTACTCAATATGGGTTATTTATTTTATCATACTTTTGACTGTTGAACATAGCATGGTAAGATGATCTTACTATGACTTTTTTTTCTTTTAGAAATAACTATGTATGTTCCTTTCAAGAAATTAGGTGTAGGCATGTTGTGGGGTAAATTTTCTTTGGAAGGGGTAACTAGTGGTTAGTATGTGATGTTGAAGTCCTAACTTTAAATCTATTAGATCTTAAGGCTTATTTAAGGAAATGTTGATTGATGTTTGAGTATTGGGGTTTCAATCATATATTACATGTGATTACATCATTGA
This sequence comes from Taxus chinensis, assembly GCA_019776745.2. NCBI lineage: Eukaryota > Viridiplantae > Streptophyta > Pinopsida > Cupressales > Taxaceae > Taxus > Taxus chinensis. The sequence goes on from CM034157.1 coordinate 77,598,562, forward strand.
CATCCCAGTGCACTCATCACTTTGTTTGAACTCATTGGGTCAATGACCCCTACTAGAATGATGGTTAGACTTTTGGTTGTTTTAGGAACAATCTTCATGACAAATTTTTATGGCTTCATTCTTAATGTGAAAATACTAAATCTTCTAGCATGAGTAAAGAAGTTGTAGAGGATTAGAGCTTAGCATTATTTCATTAAATAAAAGGTTCATTTTATGATATCGTTAATGGTAGCATACTAATCATATGTGTAGTCCTTATTATGCTTAGTTCTCACGAACTGACTCAGGCTATAAATGTGCAGATGGCCTTTGTGGGTAGAAAAGGGAGAGTTGCATTGGTGTTACTTCGAAGCTCGTTTGTCCGTATGTGCTTTATTTTATTGAGAGACTCTAAATTTATATTTTTTGGAAATTTTGAAGGGCCCAATTTGTTCTATGGGTAATGTTGTCGTATGTGTCTGAAAACGGAACTTGTAAATAATATTGTAAACAATATAACCAGATTACAACTTTACTTGAGTAATTAATTGTATTATAGAAAATTTGAAAGATAGCTTAGCTTGGATATGACCAATGTTGTTACCTTTTTGTTTTCAAGTCAAATTTCATTAGAATCCTTTGCCACCTTTGGGTTTGTATGTCGTGTTGTATAAAATGTGTAACCATGTATAGTTTCATAAAAAGGGTAATGATAAACATATCTTGAGTTAAAACTTTGTGTAATAGCTCCCTCTAGGTCATGGCATAAATGTAAACCTAGGCATAATAAGGTGGGTTAGTAATCCTTATAAAATTATTAAAATAAAATAAGGATAATGTGGTTGTGATCTACTTGATAACATTTGAGCCATTATGTGATCAAAGAAGAAATTTTATTTTGTAAAGAAAAATTATATACCTTACTAACCCTATTTTAAACTAATGAACATTTTCCCCTTTCTTGGTGAATTCTTAAAATGACCTTAGGGTGAAATCAATGTTTAGATTTTGGAAGGAAATGAGGTTATATTAAGTAGGAGGAAATTGATTAAGAAACCCTTAAATTTATCTCACCTGTTTTGAGAACGTAATTTGTATACCTATGTCAATCTTTCGAGAGAAGCCTAAATGAAACCTTTAATCATTCTGGATAGATCCTTAGCAAAAATAAAATAAAATCCATACTAATTACTGATGAGGGCTTAAAGAGGAATCTAATTTGATCTCCTTCCTCTAGCTTCTTCCAAAGAGCTTTGTAATCTCCTCTTATTTTTGTTTTTTAAATGTTTGATCCTTGCAAGGAGGTGGTAGTTCCAAAACTAAGCGGTACCTTCCCTCAAACGGATCTTTTTCTTGTCACCTGTGTTATGGAGGTGTGGAATAAGTATCAGTGGCTTGAGTATGATTAATTATCATTGTGAGGAATGGAAAATGTCTTTTATAATCAACAAATTAAGTAAGTTATCAACATATTATAAAAGGTCCTCTTTTAGAAAACTTGGTCTTAAGATAATTAGGCAATAGTATAAACGAAAGAAGTTTTTAGTAAATAAATAACCTTCGAGGATTTTACTTTGTGGGAAGTCCTTTACTGTAAGTGTGTATTGTGGATGGACTTTTACATTATGCCTTGTCGAAGAGAAAATTGAATTGTTCATGTTGGGTGTTGGATGTTTCCTTGTTGCCTATTTGGTCAATGTTGTGTCAAGATTATTAAGAGTTGGTCGTAGCCCTTCTAGCCACTTGTGTTGACATGTAAACTCCTAGTAAGTAAAAAAAATGTTATCTGAGTTTTTTAATGTTGTATTTGTATGTGTTTTAGCAGGTGTTATAATTCCTCGGTTTTAATATGTATGAATGATTTTCATTACACAATTTAAGAGAAAATTTTCCATACCTATGTTTTTTATTACAATGTGCATACATGTCTATAAGGTTAAAAAAAATTATAATCTCAGAAGAAGGTATAGTTTCAATTATAGTTAGATCGATATTTGCATTGTATTTTGAGGTTTTGTTAAGTTTATAGAGAGCACGTGTAGGGTATTTCTTGATTTCATGTTCCTTAGTGAAGTTATTTAGAATCTAAGCCAAATTGTTCAACAAAATGATAAGAATTTCACACAGTAGTCAAAAGCACATTCACATTTTTAAGATGAATGTCAACAATGTTCATAATTGAGTGGAAGAACACGTGTTATTCCAAGTCTAAAATCCCTGGTGATTTATTTTCGATAATGGTGTCTCAAGAAGAAATAACACAATCAAGCTTAGATATGCAACGATGAAAATTTACAAGACAAATGTGATCCACTGATGGATGGTCAAGAGTTTACTTATTGACTTGTTGACATTGTGTAGGTGGTTATCTAATAAAATGTCTCTGCCTACATGCCACCTAATGGAATGCCATATTAAGAGGATTTACAAAACAAAATTGTGTTCTTGATTACGCTTAAAAGACTTTTTAAAGAAATGAACCTACGCAGGTGTCATCTCAGGACATGCAATGGTAGCAACATATACATAAGCTGAGTTTGTTGAAAAGGCCTTCAACACAGTTTAGAAAATGTAATTACTAGGTTGAAATCCAAATGCCACAACATTTTCCACATCCTTTTAGGCTGTGGAAAATTAGAAATTTAAATTCGAATGTTTTGAATTTGTGCACAGACTTGCCAATTAAAAATTGATTGCCAGATAATGACTGAGTGTATTTGTTTACATTTTCTGTAAGTCGTTCTCCTATTTTTCAGTATGCATACATATTTGGTATGTGTGATAAATATACGCTTGCTATTATTTTTTGACGGATTCCCATAACCTATTGTAAAGATGTCAATTTTAGAAGACATATCAATTACTTATCATGCAACTAGTCCACATGCCTTGTGCTTTTGCATAGATTATCTATAGTTAAAATTATAAAACTTAGTTATCTTATATAAAAAAATATTATAAAAGGAAATGGGAATTTACAAGTAGGAGAAGGAGCTAAATCATCAACAAATTTGTATTTGACAGTCATTGATAATTTGAAATTCCAAGCCTTATTTTTTCCCAATGTGTAAGGCATGCAGAAATCAAAAGTTCAACAAGAAAGAAGACAAGGATTGCTTGGAGCTATTTTTTTATTGAATACACTAAAAACATGCATAACACTAAACGTATTTTGCTTGCATCAGCTCTAGGAAAATGTAATGCTCAAATATAAATTTTCCTATTTATGAGGGTTTTATATATTTATTTGAAAAATGGGGAATGCCCTAAAAAACTAAGTATTTTTTGTTTGGTTTTGTATACAACCTAGGAAGCTCATATGAATGGTTATTTTTCATTGATGAATTCCTCTTGTTAGGTAAGCATTTGTGTAAATGCCATTATTCTGATATGACGACTATTGCCCAATTTCAACACAAAATATATTATCCAACTTCAACACTTAATCTGTCTCTTGTGGATTTACACTCAGAGCTCTACAATGAAAGCCTTCTTTTAGCTCAACATGTAGATGGTTTGTTGCTTGTGGTTTCTATGGTCTACTATGATTCTATTTCTGTTTTTTCCCATTTGCATGATTTACCCCTTAAGTTGAGACATTTGATATGGTCGAGGGTATTTGTTGTCACATTCCTCAATTCAATCAACTTATCTCTTGCAACTGTTGTGTGTAGGTGTTGTAGTCTACTGCTGTTATGTCTCTGTTTAATGGCCTCACTTGTAGTTTTCATATTACATCAGACATAGGAGTTTTCCTATTTGAAAATACCTAAAAGTCAATTCCTCTATTGTAGCCTTCTGCAGATACGTTATTTTTCATATGGCCAGTGATACACATCCAAAACTTGAAAAAATGGTACATCAAATCTAAAACCAAGATAATTAAAGAAAAATTGAACAATTTATTTTTATATAAACAAGCGAATTTACTGTTGGGGTTGTTTCCCTCGTATGAGTTTAGGGAAGTTTCAGTTTTTGCAGTAGTCAAATGAATACATGTTTATGAAACAAACATTCCACATGTACGGATATAAAATCTAGGGGAAATAAATTATTTAAGTTTTACAAAACCAAAAAAAATATGCATATAATAATAATAACAATAAATGTTGGTCAAGATTTTAAAAGAGGGAAAAATAAATGATTAGTCAATATAAAGTCCAGGGAACCCTGGCCAGCATAAGAGTATTGTTCTCATGGGCCGCCAAGTGTTTGACAGAATGTCTCAGAGAATTGTGGTTTCTTGTAATATAAGGATTGCTCAATATGCATAAGATGATGATAGGGAAAGGTCTATTTTTGGTAGATGAGACTTGTTGATAACCAGTTAAAATAGGCTTCCCTTTCTGTACAAGATATGAAAGATGAATTTTCTAAAAAAATTCTTGCAAACACATTTAGAAGTATTTGTATGAAAACTGAAGATGAAGCGACAGGAGGGAATTGTGCAGCTATTTTTTCTTTATCCATAAGCATAAGATCTACCTAATAAAATGCCTCCTCAGAGATGGGACTTTTGTCTTCTTTAGTTGTGGATACGTTGGTGGCAACGTATGCACAAAATGACCCCATGTTTAAAGCACAACAATATATTTGGGATACGTATTAAGTATTACAAGTGTAAACTTGGGAAAAATTAATGATTTATATTTTCCACATTGTATAATTAACTTAAAACTATAATACATAGCCCCACAAGTTATGAGTCTCCATTTAACTTGTTTCCCATTTCCATAAACTACCATACAATCTCCTATCAACTTAGTATGTAGAAGAAATAAACCCTGTGCAGTTTTATAATCTCAATCTAAATATCATATTACGAAACATCATAGAAACCTGTGTACAGTTATACCAAAATCCCATACATGGTATAACATACCAACTATTAGAATTTATCAAATCTCAAAATTTTGAGCTTGAAGAAGATTGGTATTTGCTGTAAAAGACTAACATACAACAACAAAATTGCTACTAAATAATAAAAACTTGCTGCCACATAAATCATTCATCATCATCTTCCACACTACACCCAAATCGAATTTACAAAATTATAAATAACAAACTGGTACCTTGCATTACACTCCAACTCCTAATGACGCATTCATGGCATAATCTTGCTCCTCTTGAAACGACCACTAGTTTTAAGTCTATTTTATTTTTATCAATGAGAGGATGTAATGTCCCCTTTTTCTACGCCAAAGGCCTAAGGGTCAAGTCGAGTCCAAGCCGGGTCATACCCAAGGGGCTATGGATAGTGGGGGCTATTGTGAAGGAGCCACATGGTACTAATATCCACGTTTTGCACTTGGGGGTCACTTATGGACCATGACGACTTAAAAGGGAAAAAGTAACTTTAGTTACTTTCATTTTATTGGCCCCTCCATGGAATGAAATGTGCCTAGGGTTATTGGGGCTCATTTTCCGAGGAGAAGTATATAAGGAGCAGGGAGGGTAAGGAAAGACACTTTTGATATACATTTTATTGACCCCTTCTCGTGTAGCTACTGCTGTTGCCCTAGCTTCGGTGGTGAGAGATCCATCCCTAGCTAGCAGGGCATTCTTCGGTAGTGAGAGATCTACCCTAACTTGTCAAGTTTGGAGTTGAACTGATGCCCTAAATGTGTTGGGCGACCTACTTTTTAGGGCAAAATTAGGGTTTCATGTTTTCTGTGCGAAAACTATTTTTGGAATATTATTCTTCATATTTTTGTGGCCCAAGATCCAAAATTTCAGCTCATTTGGACTTCTCTAGCAAAAGATATTAATTTTAGAAGTTTTCAGCGGTTTAGGGCACGCTGTAAATTTCTAGCAGCATTCTGTTATTCGAAAAATTCCAAAAACAGTTCTATAATATTTGTTATTGTATTAGCAAGCTCCATTTAAAATTTCAAGAGATTTGAGCAAATATTTTTGGAGTTATCCATTATTTTCTGTTCGCTGCCCTAGATTTAATTTTCTGCAAAAATCATATTTCTGTGGCTTGGCTGCAATTTGTCTGCATTTTGCATATTTAAAGTTGGGATTGCCTAAAATCTGTTTAGGGGTAAAATAATGTCCATTGGTACATTACAGAAATGGCTAGATGAAGCAAACATATTTCAATTTTTTGGTGAGAAATATGTATTTGTAGAGGGACCGAAGTAAGGTTCAACCAATTTGGAAGGTTGTGGTCAAGGCCAAACACACTACAGAGAAGCTCCAAAAATGTAGAGGGAGAGATCCTTCCATATCTTGTAAACAAGCAAGCATTTGTAAGACCAAAAACCACCAATAGACTTTGTATGGATCCATAACAATCATCAAAAACTCTGAACGATATGTCAGGATAAACGAAACATACAAAAGTTAATGATGTTCTATATTGTTTTTTTTTAATAAAAAGAAAACCTCCAACCATATATTAATCAAACAAACTCAGTTACATATCCAACCATGCCAAGCATGGAAGCTATTAGCCATATCAGTAGCCTTATAAACTAACCTATCAATAATATTTGCATCCATTGACAGAGTCTAAATTAAGGATTGTCCTAATATCTTCTTGAATCTTAGTAGACCACCATAGGGGTGGTGAACCATAGCAAAGGATATCATTGTTATCGAGGGCCCAGTTTGCTAATCCATCCACAACCTTATTATGTTGTCGGGGAATGTGTCTAAACTGAATTCTTCTCGAAAAGATGTATTTAAAAAAAACGACACTTGATTTTGAGTCCGTATGCAAAAGTTGTGGCCTCCACGAGTTGCAGGAATTTTGCACATTACAAGGGCGGTTTCATAATTGTTAGTGGTGGTTATGTAACCACCAGTTTATGAAGGTGGTGGTTTGGTAACTAGCGGTTTCTTTAGGGGGTGGTTTTTACACCATCAAGGCAGGTTTGCAACTATCAATTCCCTAGGTGGCAATTTTACCCTGTTTTAACTGGCAGATTTGTATGAAGAAATGGAATGATCAAAGTAACAATAGGAAGCAATTGATTGTCTCATTTGGATCCTTCGGTCTTGAAAGGGACATTGCCAAAAATGCACAAGGGTTGTGGGCTAAGGAATTGACATGAAAGTGTATTGGAGTGAGTGGGTAATGAGGAGTAGTGATGCATAAACATCCAAGTAATCAAGCAATCTTGCATCAACTAAAAATATCTACTAGTGTATTAGCATGAAATCAGACCTAAAAGTGTGAAGACGACCCTCAAGGTTCCATGGATGTCAATGGCACTTATGCATGCTCCTAGAACAAAGTAAGGACAATTTCAGTCACTAAGATGAAGAGTTATGTCTTTTGAAAAAGTCGGGCAGTTAACCAGTGTTGTGAAACCGCCAATCTGCATAAACTATTAGTTTCACCTGCGACAGTTAAAAAGCCAAGTAACAACCCAAAAACATTTTAGTGCTCATTCAAAACAATTTCCAAGCTCAAAGGGGATTACAATTGATCTTTGCATATTCTGCCTTGCAGCCAAGCAAACCTCCTCACTCCTTTTGCAAAATTTGGGTTCTTCGCCCTTGTTGCATCTCGCATCACACACAAACTCATAGCATTGGCACAACCCTTTGTTGCATACCGTGAGACTATAACTTGCCTAGCACTTGCCACCATTCGTTAAGTGACATGGTACCTTGGTGCATTGCCCTATGCAGTCCCATGTATGTCGTACACCTACCTCACATCCATAGCAAATTTTGAAGCCCTATGCTAGCATGATGCAACTCTTGTTCATTCCACAGACTTGAATACCACATGGCACAACACTTGTAATGTCTGCAATATTGCGCCAACTCCCTTCACAGCAATTCACAACACCTCACAGTATCCTAACACACTTGCATCTTCCTTCTACACATGCCAATTGTTGTCGTAGACCTACACAAGATCTCTACACTCAGAAATCACTTCTCAGCACTTCATTGCCATGCAACACGCCAGGTGACACACTCCATGCTCACACTATGTCATAGCATCTTGTCGGCATGTCATGTGTTGGATCACAACCATTACTTGACCAAAGGATTATGAAGCTTCTTGCAACCGTTTCTCCTAAGATTGTTGCCACTTCTAGCTGTCATTTGGTAATCATACATTGTATATGTGTACACTTGTTAGGAAGTCTTACCATCAAGCATCTCTGCGTCTATAGAGCCAAGCGCACTCACATAGACCAAGGAGGAGATAGTTAGCATGCCCTCAGTATCTAATATCAAACACATTCGTAGTTCTAGATTCTTTCACACAAGTCTACGAAAATCAGCAAGGAAGCGCCACCCTGCTGATCACAAGAACTTACACTCTTAGCCTCACTAGTTTATTGTATGCATATGTCCTTTCCCTATTCTGCATATTGAATAGAAGTTACATTTCTGAATACAAGATTTCCACTTTTGAATGTGCTTGATTAACTAATTTATTTAGTATTTGCATTTTACAATACACTACTTATCTTTGGATGTGTCATTTTCCCTCCACATGATGTCCTGGGCTGTGGTGTGGATCACCAATAGACACTTCACTGACAAAACAGATAGGGTAAGGATTTAGAGTTGGTCTAAAATCCAATTTCTAGAAGAATAGTACATACTTAGGATTGCAAACAAGTGATTGCAGCCATAAGTTCGTATTGATATAGAGCCTAGATGCCTCCTAGAAGAACGGTGGATAGAGGTGAATCAGTCGTTGTCAGTATGCCAGGTAGGCTAAATGAAATTGCGAAGTTTTAGAGTGTTATGAAAACAAGACCTGTTATTGTTGAAGAAGGTAAGAGGCGGAAGTTTGTCCCAAGGGATGGTGTGAGTGATGCAAAAGATGAAGAGTTTGGAGTACAAGACCTAGCCCAACCGCATGAGCAATTAGATACAGGAGAAGATGGGATCATTAGAGTTATCTCAACGTTTGGAAGAGGGTGAAGACAAACGTTCCAAGCTTCTCAATGACTTTTAATCGCAATGAGTTGATTGATTAGCTCACTAAGATGGAAGAGTATTTTGAATTTCATGAAGTGGCACCAAAGGATGGTGAAGGTGGCTCAGATCAAGCATGGTGGAAAGAGGTGGAAAGGAACATAAGGGGTAAGTAAAAGATTACCCCTTGGGATATGATGGCTGCCAATTCATAGGCAAAGATCTACTTGCAGACCAATAGTTGGTCTTATTGAAGAAGCTACAATATTTGAGGCAAAAGAAACTAAATGTGATGGACCAAGAAAAGGTTTCAAGTTACATCAACAAACTATGGTTAAGAACATAATAAGGTTACATACGATAGAAGAATATCAATACACGTTAAGGCTAAAAGAAAAGTTGTCTAGAAGACAACAATGTGCATTAAGGGGACAAGGGCGGTTCAACAATGGTAGAAAGCAGCCATCTCATGAAAACAATCAGCTGCAGAATGAGGAAGGATCTAGCACTCTCAAATGCCAAATCAATAAGCAAGGAGTGGAACCACCTCCAAAAGAGGGATAGCCGGCTATAGGAGAGAAAGAGGAAGATCATTCAATGGAACGTGCTTCAGATATGAAGAAGTTGGCCACTATCCTTTCGAGTGCCCTCACCCCCACTATGATAGCAAAAGAAGAAGAAATGAAGGTAGCACGCATGTTGTACAAGCAGATGTGGAATCCATGGCATCACCAAAGTATGTTGAAGAACATAAGTAGTGAGAAAAAATTGCTGGTGAGAGGAGAGTCTTGAAGGTTTTAACGAAAGAAATAAGTATGCCAAAGAAGACACATTTTAATTAAACAGAAGCTCGTCTACATCTGAAAGGTAAACCTTCATATTCTACATCTGAAATGTGATACAGGTTGTATTATCTATAGGGAGCATAGTCGATATCCTTCCTTCAATGCTTCCTTAAATGAAAAACCCGAATCACCATTCTGGGCATGGCTAGCAAAGACAGAGCCTCCTACAAGTTGCTTTAGGGGCAGTGGCAGGGGAAAGGGAGCAGAGGAGTCACCCTTCATGCTAGAGGCAAAGCCACCACCCATCCGAGTGAGCTTAGGATGTAAGACAAAGTTGTTACTAGCATCCCATCCAACCAATTTGAACCCATCACCTCCAATTACATGTGAGGAGTCATGTCTGCTATGAAGATTAGAAGTGTGAGTAGAGGAAAAGGTGGGGGTTGTTGACGCAGGGAAGGCACTGGGAACAATTTTTGCACTATCTCAACACTTATATGCTTGATGTGGGGTAGGAACATTCAATAGATTCCTGGAAACACTACACAATCCTAAGAATAATGAATTATGCACATAATAAACATATTCATGTTTAGAGGATTGTATTACGTCCATAACCTCATCTTGGTGGTGTGTATATATCTACTAATATCTAAAGATGATTTGGACTTTGGCATAAGGAAACAACTTTAAACTTTTACCATGAACTTCTTTGTGTAGATGTGTGATGTACACACATGACATCAAGGAGTGAAAGAGTTTGGAATAACTTATTAAGAATTACGGGGAATGTAATAAGAGGGAGCTAATAAAGATAATTTACCTAACTCAGTATTCCTTGGTATGCATCTATTTACTAATCCCCAAATATCATTACAACTTATGCATAGGGAAACAACTCAAGAAAAAAATTCAGCGAATTACTTTGCGCAAATGTGTGGTGTGCATACATGAACTCAGGGAGTGTAAGAGTCCTAACAACTTAGTAAAAAGTATAGGGAATATAATGATAAAGATTTCAACATAGAGGGTGTACCCAACTAAATATTGTGGTTATTGAGTGGAATTATGTTTATTTTTAGTTGTGTTATGCTTGTGATGCGTTATGAAATATTTGGTCATTATCTTGAATTTAATAATCATAACATTTATATAATGGGGCATGGTTCGGAGGAATCCATAAATATGTTATACAATTAGTATTTAGCTGAGAGAAATATTGTAAGTAGGTGAATCATGTACTTGTATAAATACATGTTTATGCTTGACAGAGGTTTGAATCTTAGAGGGATTAGTTGATAACATAGAAGTTGGAAAAATAATGGAAGGTTGATATAATCATATGGTTAGTTTAGATGCACATTATTAGAGGTTGCTGGAGAATGTATCTTCTTGGAAAGAGTTTATTGCGTGTACAAATTGTGTTTGCTTATTGAAATTGAATAAAATGATATATTTTTAATTTTTATTTTGTTTGCTAGGATGTTAGTCACTCTATGTTGTGTTTGTTCTTCATGTTACATGGTCTAATGTCTTCGTTAAGTGTATCCCCTATCCAATGCATGTATCATATAGCTTCAATTATTTTTATTGTATGAAAATGTTTATTAAAAGACAAATAAACACTATATTTAATTTTCTATAGGAATTCTTAGCATACTATTAATAAATGTGAAGATCAATATTCTTTGGTCAATATAACATTTAAAATATTAAAGTCTTAAGGTTAACTGCATAATCATTGGTGGTTTCTTATGAGACTTGTTTAACTTGAAATAATTGTGTAAATATGACCTTGTTGGCATCTACTCAATTATGTTTTTGTATATTACATGTTAGTTTATAATAATACAACTAGTACAAATATATTAGATATATCTATCTGAAATACATTAACATATTTTGATTTCCCTGTTTCTTGTCTTGAAATTTTCCTATATTTTACCACCCTTATTCAACTATGCTTCTCAAGTGCGTTTTGGAATTGCTTTTACGACTCCAAAACCTTGATAACCACATTGATTGTTAACTCAATTACATTTGCTCATGTGATTCTATTTATTGTTGACAAATTCCATCAATTAAGGTGTAATTTAGTTAGTCCCACATAAATATTAGCAAGGAAAAATGGTTCATAAACTATATCATATGGTTAAGAAATTATTATCTTCCAATTGACTTCTTAAAGTGAAAACAAAAAGTCTTCAAGTGAAAGACAAATGAACGATAAATTTAAGGTTAAAATTGTTCCATAACAATCAAAAGAACATCAAATTTAATATTAAAATTAAAATAAATCATGAACACTATATTATATCCACTCCGAATCTCCTAATAACCATTATAAAATGCTCTCCTATATATTTTTTAATTTAATTTTAAAAATTATGTAAAAGATAATTCCTTTTAATAGGGTGAAATGCGCTTCCATTAATTTAACATTAAAAATTAAATGGTAGACATTATTAATAAATTATTAAAAGTTAGTTTTTTCTCCAAAACGAAAGTTATGGCATTTCATATTTGGGTGAAAAAAACATTCATGATTTTTTTAGTAGCATCGAAGTTTGTGGGAAGCGAGAGTGTACATTGCATGAATAATTAAAACCACGTGTCACGAATAGAGTGGAGCATTAAAGATAAAAAATATGATGTCACTTATCATATCATGGAAGATAACTGTCATGATATGTGTGTATATATACGCGGCATATTGTGATACGTATAAATATATATTTATGTTATTTTAACACTGTTTTATTACTTAAAAAATTGAATGGCGATACAGAAAAATTGTTAGACCGCCATAAATTTGAGGACCCATTTGAATGCAACCATTCCTTAAAATTACAGGAGCCATTTAAGTACCTATTTAAAATTTCTGCAATTTTGATCAGGCCCAATAATGCAGTATAGCTGGCATTCTAACTTTTTCCAGGACACAAGTTGCACCGTCTTGGCGTTGTCATTATAAGTAGTACCTATTTACATTTTCTGCAGTTTTCAAAATAAGAAAATGCAGACGGGCTACCGACCACTGTCAATGCCACAAGTCATTTGTCTATCTTGATGTCCTACCTACTTATCTGCATTTCATTTCTCTGTCTTATCTGCAAAATGGCACAAGTACAGCTTGGTCACCTATATTTACTGTCACCTTTTAGACTGCCTTTGTCTTCCTTTTAGAGTTTAAGAGAATCTCTAAGTTGTATTCCATATATAGCTCTGTTGAGTGGTTCACATTAATACTACACATTGCAGTTCTTCAAATAGACAAGTTCATTTTCACTTTAAGAGGGTCGTCTATACTACTTCTGATCAATGTGAGTGTGAAGATGCTCATCTAGAAAGGAAGAGCCTAATGATCATGTATGTTAGGTGTGTAGCTAACAAAATTCAAATTTGCGACCTCATGTTTATAGGACGGGTGCCCAATCAATACGTTGCAATATTTTTGTGAATTATTTTGTCAAAATTAATATATGACGTCAATTACGAATTCATGTGAAAGTTAGACTGATAACTGTCATGGCCCGCTGATAAGTAGCCCTAGCATTTTTAAGCCCGAAGGACATGACTTTGTAGCATAATGTTCCCCAAGGAGTGATGAATGCCGTCTTATGCTGATCTTCCTCCACAATTCATATCTGGTTATAACCTGAAAAAGCCATCCATCAAGGATAACATTTCATAACCAGATATTGAATCAACTATCATGTCGATGTTAGGTAGGGGAAAATCATCTTTTGGACATGCTTTGTTGATGTCACAAGACAGGTCATCAGGTAATCGAACACACCAGCAAGTTAAGGCCTTCACAGATGCTGTTCAGAATACCACTGTAATAATATTAAAGTCGTGATTCATCTTACCGTGAAAGATCAACAAATTTCATTCGTTCCTAAAGACGTGTTTTGATTGATTTGCCATTTTAAGAAAGGAAGCTTCTCCGAAACACCGTTAGACCCCACATTCCAACTTGTCAAGTTTATGTTTTATGATATTCTCTAGCAGTGGGACCATTCGGCAGCAGTGGGACCAACAGGGTACAGACTATTCATAGCAGTGGGACCAACAGGCTACAGGCTACAGTTTATGTTTATGTTTTATGATATCTGATTTTTACGTGCACAAGTCAAAGGGAATAAATCAACATATGATGATAACTTTTAAGTAGAAGGAAGATTGATTTGTTAGGTACAATTTCCTTGTTGAAGACAAAAGGTTCTTGCCTTTTTTTTTTATCAAATATTTAATGTTATACCATTTTTAATCGATTAGTTTTTACAGCCATTTAGATCATTTTCGTGATATTAATGGTAGAATGGTTATAAATATGCAATAACTGTTACATACGATTTGCATCTTTTAAATGTGCTCATTGTTTTTTATATAAATTATATTAATATATTAAAAATAGATAAATAAATTATAAAATAATCTTTTCTATATTTATCAATAGTGTAGGAATAACATGTTTATATTTTGAAGGGTAATATGTGGAAAAATTATTGTTGCCTAAAAAAATTGTTTAGCAAGGATAGGTCACTATCAAATTTAACCATGTTGTTGAGCATGGAAATAATGCAATGCTTCTCCAAACCACCTGAAGGAGGAGCGGCAACAACCCAGAAACTGGATGAGATCCTTGCTGCCCTGTTGGACACAAGAGATCGCTTGGCTGTACTTGAACAGCAGGTGACGGGAAATGAGGAGGATGAAGAAGCTGATAATAATAATCAGCAACCTCCTGAGGGAATCCCGACACGGGTGTTGATGTTAATGCTGTGAATGCACCTGTGCAACCAGAAAATAAAAAGGCCAGATTGGCAGCAGAACTCACTAATGATATAAAAAGGATAAGTCCACCTAAGTACGATGGCACCACATTAGGAGATGGAGCTGAGAACTGGCTCAGCGAAATGGAGAAGTACTTTGCAATAAGGAACTTCTCGGAAGAAACCAAGGCTATATGGGGAGCCTATCAGCTTTCACACGAAGCATCTTCATGGTGGGATAGCCGAAAAGCTGAGCTAAACATTGATGAGACCAATATCACTTGGGATCAATTTAAAGGCTATTTTAGGCAACGTTGGCTGCCACAACTTTTCTATGATCAGAAAATGACAGAATTTCAGAACTTGACCCAAGGGAAGTTAACAGTAACTGAATTCTGGGAGCGGTTTACAAAACTCCTCAAGTATGTGCCGCAGTATCAAACTGACGAAAAATTCAGGATACGGAAATTCATCATGGGATTGAATCCTGTGATAGGGGGAGAGGTCGATGTTCACAGTCCAACCACTATGGAAGGAGTGTTGAAAAGGCCATAAGGCAAGAACAGAAATTAAAGGCTATTTTTGCGCATAAGGAGGAAGTGCGGAAGAAGACTGCAAACCCTTCTTCAACCTCTCTTGCACCCAGAAAAGGACCGTGGAAAAAGTTTGGAAACAAGAGTAAGTTTCCAGGGGATAACAATAAGAAAGCAGCAGTAAATAAGCCTGCTGGAAATATAAGGGATAATTTTGTTAAAAACTATATAATGGACAGAAGTCCTATGGAGGACAGCGTGACAATTTCAAGGCTGGAGGTAATGCTGAGCCTAAGAAGGGACCTGTAGGAGGCTGCTACACTTGTGGTAAAGATCATTACGCAAATCAATGTCCTTTAAAGAAGGACGATCGTAATCAGCAGCATAAGATACATGCTGCAGTAGCAGACAAGCAAGCTGAAAAGCAAGCAACACCTATAGAAGTTCCGGGTAAGTTATTCGGCATACCTGTCACTATTCTTTTTGATACAGGAGCTACTGAATGTTTTATTTCTAATAAACTTGCTTCTAAACTTAAAAGAAAAGCTGGGAAAATGGATAAATCTTGGACTATAGAGTATGGTAATAATTCTGTTCATACAGTGAGTATGTGTCTCTTGGAGCAGTCCTTGATTTACCTAATTTCTCCACGGAAGTTGATCTCTATGTTACACCTTTGGGATCGTATGACATTATTATTGGTGTCAATTGGTTATCTGACCATAAAGCAAAGGTAGATTGCTATGAGAAGAACATAAAATGTTTAGATGATCAGCTGGAATCAGCAGAGATTCAAGGTGTGAAACGAGAAATTTCAGTTAGAAAGCTGTCAGCTATGCAGCTTAAAAAGGCTAAGAATAAAGGATGTACCCTTTATGCAGTAAAGATATCTGAATCTTCAGAAGAAGATAGTGATTTCATGAAGCAAATTCCACTGTTACAAAGTTTCAGGGATGTTTTTTTCCTGAGGAATTACCAGGGTTACCTCCCAAGAGAGAATTTGATTTTACCATTGAAATCAAGCCTGGAACTGAACCTATTTCCAAGGCGCCTTATCGGATGACTACTACGGAGTTAGTCGAGCTTAAGGCACAACTACAAGAGCTTTTGTCTAAAGGATTGATTAGACCAACTGTTTCACCTTGGGGAGCACCTGTGATATTTGTGAAAAAGAAGGATGGAACACTGAGGCTGTGTATTGATTATCGGATGTTGAACAAAGCAACGATCAAGAACCGATATCCACTTCCTAGGATCGATGATCTGTTTGATCAGATGCGTGGAGCAGCGGTTTATTCTAAGATAGATCTTCGATCTGGTTATCATCAGCTAAGAATTAAAGAGGAAGATATTCATAAAACAGCTTTCCGAACAAGGTACGGACATTATGAATTCACAGTTCTAGCCTTTGGGTTAACTAATGCACCTGCAGCCTTTATGAATTTAATGAACAATATTTTTCAAGAATACCTGGACAAGTTTGTACTTGTATTCTTGGACGATATTCTCATTTATTCTAAGAGCGTTGAGGAGCACAATGAGCATTTGAAGATAGTTTTGGGAATTTTGAGAAAGAGAAAGTTGTATGGTAAGTTATCCAAATGTTCTTTCTATGATTCTGAAGTTCGCTATTTGGGTCATGTCATAAGTAAGGAAGGAATCGCTGTAGATCCTTCAAAAATAGTGGCAATAACTGAGTGGCCTGCACCAAAGAATGTGCATGAAGTAAGAAGCTTCATGGGTCTTGCAAGTTACTATAGAAAATTTGTAAAGGATTTTTCTAAGGTAGCTGCACCAATAACTTCATTGCAGAAGAAAGATAAGAAATTCATGTGGAATGACAAGTGCGAAGCAGCTTTCAAAAGTCTGAAAGACCAGTTGACTTCTGCACCTATATTGGCTGTACCAGACCCTAATGGGAATTTTACTGTTGTAACTGATGCTTCTGGGGAAGGCCTTGGAGGTGTTTTGCTACAAAATGATCAAGTAATAAATTATAACCATGAATCCTAAGTTATAACAACCAAAATATCAAGTTATTGATAGAGATGAAAGGAAATATTAGCAAGGTGCATTGTTTGATGAGAATATTGTTGAAAGGAATTGTCAATTTAACCATGATTGAAGCTTGGAATATATTGGGAAAAGATTCTCTATAATTAAAATGAAATGAATTAGTGATATCCAATACAGGGAAATACTTTACACAATTATTACATACTCAATCATATCAAACACATAATGAAATGACCTTACGCAAATACTTCATTATTCATCAGAGAAACATACCACAAAATTATAATACATTGATATTGAAAGAATTTGTAAAAATATAGAGAATTGGGATCATGCCAGGATGTTTTAAATTAGTGCTTATAGATGTCTACACAATATAGATATGTACCTTATCACCAAATAGTGATTTACACATTCAACACATTCTAAAAAATCTATAACACTTGTTCAAAATCCCATGGAGATTGATCTTTGAATTAGGAAAGGTGCCACTAATAAATGCTTGTAAAACTAGGAAATAGAAGGCTAAATTTAAAAAACAAAGTTTTCTAATGAACCAAAAGACCAGGATGAAGGATTTATCCCATAACTTATTAAAATTCCCCTTGTAGAGGTGGAAAAATAAGGTACGCATAATATTACTATAAAATTAATCAATGGCCAAGAGGGAGAAAATTGTCATTATTAGGTGAAAATAAATTATCCTCTAATGAATGAATAAATAGGAGCATGCCCAAATCACACTTGTCTAATCAAAATGGAAGGAAACACAAATATTTCCTAGAAAAAAGCAAATCTTGACATAAAAGTGAACCTAGAGAAATTAAAGATGGAAATCAATGAGAAAAATATATGTATACCCTTGAAATTAGGACGATGGATGGAAATTAGGATGTCACTTTTCCAATATATTAATATTACCATGTTCAATCCAATACAAAAATTTTTATTTAATTACGAGGCTAAGAGAAAGTTCATAGGCTATATCATGAAATCCTCATCAATCTCTTAATCACTTATACCAAAATCAAAACCATTGCAAAAAAACCCTAATAAAATTTCTAATGGAACCGTCCATTTTTAAAATGGATCTCTTAGTCAAATTTTATGGGCCAAAAACCAGAGCTTTGCTTTTTTTTGCTCTATTAATAATTTCTCCAATATTTTCTAGAAATTTCATTATAAACTATAGTCATTTTTAAATAATAATTACAAAATCACTCGGTGTTATCGTTTTGGTGGAACACCCTTCCAACTCAAATAAATATCCATCCTTACTTAACCATGCATGCAAGTTAGAGGTGACAAGGAGGAATATTTCAAATTGAACATTTACTCTAAGATATGCATTTTAATGTCCGCACACCTACATTATCATTTTCCTCAAACCATAAAATTATACCCTATATAGAAAATTGTGGTAAGATCCGACTTTGATGGTTAGTGTCACTTTTTATATTGTAGTATTCCCTCATTCTACAAAGTAATCATAACCCAAGTCTTTGTTAGGAATAATATAGTGTTCAAATTATTAATTAAATATTAGTAGTATATATTTGTTATAACGCTATATAATTTGTTACACCCATATTGTTAGAAATGGGTAATTTGATCCCTAATTTGTAGGAGGTTGTTTTTCCTACCTCCGTGGCTATATAATAGCCATTCTATTGTATTGCAGTATGATTATGATTTGAATAAATATATTTTGTGTTTATGTTGTGCAAACTAGTGTGTTTTCATGATTTGGTATGAGAGCGATATTTTCTTTTGGGAAGAAGAAAGATAAATCCAATGTAATGGAAGTTTGATAGATATTTCCTGTAGAATGTTTTCTCTTTCATAAAATCGTTTCATGTTTTTTTGTAGCATCTTCCACGTCTTCCTTCCATGAGTGCAGATCTTCAAGCCTGAAATTGATCAAACTTTATCTGATTTGGCCAAAGCAATCATTCATGCGGTGATAAATACGTCTACCTTCTGATATATTGGATGATTTAGATGGATCTCATGCTCAATGCGGTTGGCGACTACTAAAGAGATTCATTTTTTGTCATCTTATGCTAGCATTTGAACCGCAAACGGTCTTACGCCCTCCATTTTTGCGTTCTGTATCATTTTTGATAAATTTGCGTTCAAATCTGCCATAGAGAATGAAATAATTACGGTTTGAATTCTAATTTTTTTCAGTTCCCAATGTTTATTTTATGCGTCCTCAGTCTAAGGCGCGTTATCAGATCTCAGACTTTGCGCCTTTCTACCAGTGGAGATATTTTTTTGTTGCTTTCTGGTTGTATTGTCAAATCGTGTGCAATACTACAAGGTTCGTACTTGTTAGGGAAGACTAAAGAAGCGGAAGCGTGGAGAATTTGGTCAGAAGAAAACAAGTAACAACGGATTCTATTTGTTAACATGTTTTATGCCCTGCATATTGGACCGTTGTGATCATCTTCCATGTGTTGGTATGCGTGTTCCGATTTACTCACCATGCAGCTCTCAAGCCACTAAATCTTTTCCGCAATTGTCGTTCGCCGAACCATATCAAAAAGCCATTTAGGTTTACATAGTGTTTTTTTTAAGTTGTTGAGTCGATAGTTTATAAGAGTCGAGTGGTTTTAGTCAATATTTATTTGTTTATACGTCAATATTCATAAATGTCTAGGGCTAGAGATTAATATTTATATTATACTTAGTGTGTCCCATTTATCTTTCATCAATAGTGCTCTTGTTGTATTTTCAACTTATATTTTGAGTCATGTCAATGTAAATAGTCAAATGGTCATTTTAGTGTCAAAGTCAAATGTTGTCCTCTTAAATTTGAGTCAAAAATTAAAGTTGAGTCTAAGTTTTGAGTCATAGAGGTGATTTTAGGTTTTATTTTTAATAGTTATTTTGTAAGTTGTCATCATGACTCAGAGTCAAAATATAAAAAACTTTCCTCATGGACGCATTTTCACTAGAACGCAACGTCCAATATGTAAACTTGAGATTCATGATCATATTTTGATGAGCTAGCAGCATGACACTGGAAGACGAAGGCATCAGAGGAAGGAGGTCAATCAACTACCTCTCGTAAGTTACCAATGACGGGGCCGCACACTGATCTGGTGACATGTGTGCAATGTGGTTTCTATTTTCATGTTTTTTCAGTGTGTTGTGTGTTGAATAAACCCCTTTCCAGAATTTTGGAGAAGATTTATGTTTTCAGAAGACTCGCTTTTGGGGAGCAGGAGAATATTTTGAGGTAAACTCAAGAGATGGTTATCCATCTAGTGTGAAGCTTGTGGATCTTGGAGACCTAGAATTCAGGCGCCCAAGGAGGAAGGGAAAGTCCCACATGAACCCAAAGAGGAAAGGAGAATTCCTGCATAATTCAGCTTGACACTACACCTTTACGAGGGTAAAGAGATAATCTATGGAGTTTGTACCTAGTCTAAGCAGTGCTTTCAGGAGGTGGTTCAACTTCTTCAAAATATAGTTTTTCTCCGTGTTCACATTAAGGGGCTGAATAGTGAGAATTTATGATGTTCACACTAAGGAGGTGAATGTTAGGAATAATCTAGTGTTCACATTATTAATTAAATAGTAGTTGTATATATTTTTATAACGCTATATAATTTATTACACTCGTATTGTTAGAAACGGGTAATTTGTTCCCTAATTTTTAGTAGGTTGTTTTTCCTACCTCCGTGGCTATATAATATACATTCTATTGTACTGCAGTATGATTATGATGTGAATAATATATTATGTGTTTCTATTGTGCAAACTAGTGTGTTTTTAATGAGTCTTGACATCATCATGAATGCCAATTTGCACCACATAGAGCCCATTAATGCTCTATAGATAACATAGGGTAAAACATTGAGTAAATAGTTTGAAACACTTTAGAATGAGGGGATTTAAATTCCCACCATGCATAGTCCATTGGTGCCCTATAAAATTTTGAGGCTAAAAGAAAAGTCTAACAACCACATTGAACATGGTAATGTTGATGGGTGAAAAGTGTCTGTGATCATTAAAGTAGAGCTTCAAAAGTCATTGTAGGCATGCATAATTTGAGATAAGGTAATAAAAAATTTCAAGGAAATAAATAATATTAGACATTCCAATTCAAAAATATTAACACCTTTGAACTTAGACTATAATTATTCAATCACTTCAAGTTTGACATGATGTGGTTTGGGTTAAAATGAGTGAAACATCCATCACAAAGATGATTTTATATCATAAAAAATTACATTGATGAATCAAATAATTCTTTATTTTTCATGTGCGGGAATATCATAATAAAAAACATAGCTAGATTTCATCACAAATATAAAATAAAATTGAAATGTGTGAAGATTCTCCCTTTGTTAATTTATTTCCTCTAAGTTTCATGGTTTATCATTCCAAAATAAGAAAGCTCTCTAATTTTCTAAAAATAAAAGGATGGTAGACTTCTCATTCAAAAATTGAAGAATACGATTCCATTTGGAGGGGGTGGGAGAGATATTTTTTCATCATATGTGCTTAGCTTACTTGATCTTGATGAAACAAAATGTGTTTTATCCACACCTAAGAATATGAGGTATGGTTTTCTTATCATAATTTCTTCAATAACACCATTGTTTTATTTATTTTATCCTTTCATGTATTATCCCCCAAAGCAAATATGTCATCCCAAATCCTTAATTCTATTTGGTACATGTATTGGCCAGAGGTTCAAGGGGATAATGTATTACCACCTTCTTCTTGTTTCTAATCTTATGATACCCACTTTGAATTACCTTTTGGAGCTCGAAATTGCACATGTCCTAGATCAGGATGAACTGGGGCTTTGAGACAACATGAGACTGTCTCCACCTTGGTTACTCAATTTAGTGTCCCTCTCATCCATTTACTTGCTTGGGTAACCTGGGGCACGTTTACGTCACCAACTATCCCCTTGGGATATTATCCAATTTGTGATTTAATCACTTACTCTAAATTTAATTCACCCCATCATATCTTACCCATGAGTGATTAAATATTAAATATTTAATTACGCTTCTTCCCATGCATCTTAATCACTTATCTACCCCAAATTTATTCTATCTATGTATCACATCTATTTTTCCTCTTCCCTAAGCGGGATATTTCCCGTATTCAGGGTAAGTCTTATCTTTCTTGAAATCGCTCATTTTGGCCATCTCGGGAGTCTATTCCGCGATCGGCGCCGACCCATATGGTCGGCGCCGATTTTCTAGGAGCGGCGCCGATTATAAAAGCAAGTCCAGAACTCAGTTCTAAGGACCGAAGAGAGAGCGAAAAAGTGAACAGATGAAAAAAGGAAGCACTTACGCATGAACAGAGAGCGAGAGAGACACAGGCTGTAAGAAAGAGAGATCTTTTAGCATCAAGGGTGTCAAGTAAGGGCAGATCCTGTCCGAATCAATCCCTGAGAGGAGCACCGTTACTCTGCCCACATCACGTCAACATCGCACACAACCATCTATCATCTGGTGACTCTGTTCCAGTATCTCGCCAACTTCGGCACATCCAGCAGACCACATTCACCTTCTAATTCCCGAATCTTATCGCACAGTCCCTGATTGATCGATCTGCCTTTAGTCGACGCCGATCTCACCCAGTCGACGCCGATTCGTCTCAATCGACGCCGACCACATCAGTCGACGCCGATTCTACCCAGTCGACGCCGATTTCCCTGCAGACAGGTAAAAGGACACAGGTAACACAAATCCCGCATTATTTCATAGTTCCCTGTTTTCTGTACTTTCTGTCTGCTGTTTAGATTCTGTCTTATTACTGCAATCAGAAAATCTAGCTTTTTACTTACATCTTTTATCATGTATGCTTCTTTTCTTAATTGAAAACGTGGACTGACATCCGCCGAGGAAGCTTATCGCTTCCCGGACCCGCTTCTCGGGCAGTCCACCTAAATATCTCTTAACGCCGTCTTTTTCTGTCAAGCATCGGTGTCTTGCAGGTTACTCGGATCTATTGTGCGAATTGCTCGTGTGCGCCCGTCTTATCTACATCGGCTTCCTCATTCGTCTACATCTTCGGATCTTATCCATCAGGTATCGATTTTATTGGAGTTTTTCAGGGTTTTTGTGTTTAGTTTGGTGCATTAACTTGGACAGGTAACAAGCGCGAAATCCTTGATCTACATTCTGGCACGCCCGGTGGGACTTGAACCAAAGTCCCTTATTGGTAAGTTCATTTCTTTTTTAGTTTTGAGCTTTGTTCTTTTTCTTCACTGATTTCTATCAGTTCTGCTTGAGCATCTCTTTTCATCATTCCAATCTTGCTTTTTATGCGGAATCGTTATTCTGAAATTTTTCTATTTTCTTAGAATAGAAATTTTTCGTTTCACCATTATCCGGATATATCTTTCTGGATTTTTGTTTGGTGTTTGCTTAACCTCTTCTTGCGGAGCACTTTGCTTGTTCGTGGGATTGTTCGAGGGGAAGAGCTCAACAACGCGCTTTTTGAAGTCCACACACCTTGGAGAGCTAAATCTACAGGTATTCCTCTTTTACGGTGTTTTCTCCTTTTTAGGATTTCTTTGTCGGTTGCATATCACATCCAAACACTTCAATTTTTGGTGCTTAAAAAGAACTTAATCGCATTTGGGAAAGAATCTGTTTGACTTGTCTTCATCGAAATCAAACACTTCGTTTTTAAGTGCTTAAAAAGAACTTTTCCTTTGTCATTGCTGCATGTTTTTCATCTAGTTTTAATTAGGCTGGAAAATTGATCAAAATCGGTAGTGACACTATTTGATTTTTATTTTTCACCCTTGCACACAAAGCCAAAATCACTAGGTATAAAGCATTTAAACAAAAATTCCTTCCCTGGCCTCGCCTACTTGGAAGTGATATCCAAGAGGAAGAGCCTACGCGGTACTCGGGCCGCGCTATAAATTCACGGAAGATTTTGGTATATATTGGCAAAGCACCCGACTCCCTTATCGCAGCGGTGTGTGAAGTGCGGGGGTAGGCCCCTATATCAAGCCACGTACCGGTCTTTTACTGAAGTGCCTTCGGGACTCCTCACCAAACATTACCCAAACCATCCTTAGTTTGGCTATCTGAGTAGTTCCTGTTCTAAAAAGCCTTCCCTAACATTTTCTTTTCTTAAAAGCATCAAAATTTAAAGGAGATAATCACTTGCGCTGCTTGAATTGTCTGTGCATTAGTTAGGTCAATCTTCTTTTCTGCGTGTTTATGACGGTTATCACTCGGTCACAATCTAGAAGAATGGCTCAACTGGTTCCTTCTTCCTCCGAGATCACCACTAGTGTGGAGGTTTCGGCACCCCCCCAATCTTCCTCGGGACCGCTGTTAGTTGGTTCCCCATCCTGGTCATATAATCCTTTCTATCAAGCCAAAGCAATCCCATCACGTCCAGCTTCCCCTAGTCCTTCGGAAATATCATCTGGCTCGGAGTATGTTCCCCGCGGGGATCCTGAATTCCAGGCATTCCTCGACCGCAATCCGATAGCCCTCATGGACTACCTAGTACACAAGTCTATTCAAATATCTGATCAAGGACCACCAATCCAACAAGTGTACGATTATCCTCGTGGATCACCCCAGGCCTTTGTAGAGCAGTTTGCATCATCTCTCTTGCCTCGAGTCACGGAGAAGGGCGAGGCCCCTATGCCTCCCTTTTCTCTTCCACCTACCATATCGACTAGTTCTCAAATAGTCTTACCTATTCCTAACACCGCAGTTACCTCGAATATTCCACAACCTACTTCTGAGAGGCCTTCTGCCCTGGCTATAATGAATGCGTCTGCACACCCGCATATTGCTGTTAATTCATCTATGCCCTCCATCGTGTCCCAAGGTCAGTACCTCTTCATGAGCCAACCCCCTCCGAATAGTCAGTTGGCTCCTACTTCTCGTCCTCTAGGGGGTCTTTCTTCCAATGTTCCAGCAACTGTGACCTTCGCCCATCCTCTAACATCGGCACCCTTAATACCTAATCCGGCAGTAGAAGGCCCCTTTCAGGTCTTGTTCCCCAATATGTCCAATCAAGTCGGCACTCATGTTCCTCAATCTGTCCCGATCCAATCAACAAACATAGGAGTCCACCAATCACAGGCTCCATCCGTCATCCAACCTTCATTTTCTCAATCACTTATTATCCCACAGCCTGCCTATACGCAAGCTACTTCACAGCAAATACCCCACCCGGTGTCACCCAGAACACCTGGTTATTCCTCTTATCATCCTATCCATCAACAGATGAATCCCCCGTTGACACCTCAACAACATCCACCATTTGCTTCTTATGTAGGACATACCAATGTGCCTCCTCCTCAATCTGACGTGGTTCAAATTCTCTTCAAGAAAATCGCAGACTTGGAAGCCTCCACAAAAGGGGTTCGTCCTTCATACTCCTTTGAAGAAGTGTGTAATGAACCCATTCACCCCTCAGTGGCTTTCAAGCCTTATCCTCCCCAATGGGAACTTCCTAAATTTTCAAAATTTCATAGTCGGGAAGACCCTCAACAACATTTGCGAGCATTCAAACATGCTTGCTACCTCATAGTCCAGGATCAGGAGCTTATGCTCCGTACCTTTCCTATGTCTCTAGCAGGTCCTGCTTTAGACTGGTACAATAACATTCCTCAACATTCCTTGTTTTCTTTCTCTCAATTGGCCCAGATGTTTGTTGAAAACTTTTCAATAAATATCGCGCATAAGATCTCGATCACAGATCTTTATAACATTCGCCAATTCGATGATGAGTCTATTGCAGACTTTGTCGCTCGTTGGAGAGGGATAATCAACCAATTGTCTTTCTCCCTTCCTCAATCCCAACAAATCGAGTTGTTTACTCGATCTTGTGCTAATCACATTTCTTCCACTTTAAGGATCCAAACTTTTCATACCTTTGAAGAAGCCTTCACGATGGCACGCAAACTTGAATCTCGCGCCATTGAGCAAGGGAAGCTAAAACTTCGCTCTAAATCTAAACCAGATTTTTCTCGGTTTACCAAACCAAATTCTTCCCCTTCTAAAGACAAAAATCAAGGATCCACCAACGCTATCGTATTAAAAGCATCACGAGCCGATAACACTCCTAATCAAACACCACGAAGAGACTCCTCATCTTCTCGAAAAGGGACTTCATCATCTCGATCCTTCGCTCCATTGGGGGAATCATATGCCTCTATCTTAGAAAAAATGTTGGAAGTTCGCATGATCGAACTTCCCCCCATTAGGGATATTGATGAAAGCCGAGAACGCCCATTCTGGTATAGGGAAAATGATTTCTGTCCTTATCATAGAACCAAAGGTCATGACATTGAACGATGTCAGACTTTCAAAAATCTTGTCCAGAAATTCATTGATAAAGGCGAGCTCATTCTGGATAACCCAAATGCTCCCCCAAATCAGGCACTCGATGTTTTTAAACAACCTTTTCCCAATCATGCCCCGAACCATAATGCTTCAGAGTCTCAAAAACCAAACACCCACACTATCAACTTCATCTCTACTGAAGAATCTTCTTCTGAAACCAAGCCATCTGCGAACACATCAATCGAATCAGAACCTCCTTCCACTTCATCAATCACTGGAACTCCACCATCTTCAGATAGCCCGTCTTTGAATATTCCTACATTACTAAGCACGGAGTCATCTCTCTCCGCTCCTTTGTCTGACCTTCCATCCATACCCGAGACAGTGTCATCCTCATCTGTCTCATCGTCAGACATTCTTTCAATACTCGAGGCAATTACATCCCTTCGAGTTTCCACTGCAGACACATCTACTTCTGTTGCTATCCCATTCCCGCTGCAACTATGCCCTTGGTGAACGTACCTATAATTGTGCCGACTTCGACGGAAGCGTCTTCGATTTTGACCCTTCCTATCTCTTTTCCTACAGTAGTTTCACCCATGATTACTGCATCAGAAGTAGTCCCTTCGCAAGGAACTGCTTCTTCATCACCCCCTTCTTCCATCACTAATGTTACTTTGCCTATTAAAGAAAAATCAAAAGAAGTAGTACCAACACCTATACGCTCGGTTCCGGAACCTAAACCGAGACAACCAAAATCTAACATTACACCATCAGTATCTCCCCATTTGCTCCCCCCGAAAAGGTTACAATCACCTTATGCCGTTGAAGTTGTCACCATCCCTGAAAAAGGAAAGCCCATATTTCGGACCATCAAGACTCTTGGTGCTCTTCCACAAAAATCTCTCTCTACGCCTCATAAACGATTGGATTTGCCCGCTGAGAAGGCGTCTTCTTCTACACACTTATCAAAGCCATCATCTTCTTCTACAACACATTCTTCACCAATACCCCGAAAAGTAGACTTACCTACTAAAAAGACGTCACCTCTTCTATCAGGATCATCATCTTCATTACCAAAAACCAAGGCACTCTATGTTCCTCCGATTACACCTACTTTGGGAGCTTCTTCCTCATCTAAATCGACATTATCTAAATCATCAGTAAATTCGACCAAGCAACCCCCTTTGTCTCCAAAGACCGCAAAATTTGTCACATCTCCATCATCTTCAAAATCTATTTTAGGGGCTCCTCCTCCACCAAAGTCAATCATGTCTCACTTACTCCCATCTCAAGTGCCCAAGACTGCTCCTCCAAATGTCCAAACAAATAAGAGGATCCCTAAAAAGACTGTTAAACCTAACATGCAAGTTCTTTTACCTCGGCAGTCGGTTAATGTAAAAGAACCACCTTCATCATCTCTGTCCTCATCTTCGTCTACCGGATTCTACACCGAAATCCTTCATCAACTTATCCAATCTTCATCCATAACCCTTCCTCCGATTAAACCTTATAACCCTAAAGGAGTGAAACCTACCTGGTTTAACTCTGATTTGATTTGTGCTTACCACCGTACCCCGGGTCATGATACTGAGGGATGTAAAGCTCTTCAAGCTGTTGTGAACAACCTTTTGGAAGAAAGCGATCTTTTGCTGGAGGAGGAGGAACAAGTACCTCCTGTCACCTTAGCCCCATCTGAGCCCCAACGATCCACTCAGACCTCTAGTGGTTCCACTCCACTTGATCTTCCACCTTCTCAAATTGACACAATCCATATCGCCACTAGAACCCAACACTATGATAACCCATCTTCATCTTCAGCATCTCGACCACGGGTTGTCATTTCTGCAGCCCCTGAAGGCGTTTCTCCTTCCTCATCAGCCCCACGACCCAGGGTCTCTATTCGTGCTGCACCTCGGGCTCAAGTTCCCGTGTCTGTTGAGGAGAGTGTTATGAAACAACTCACCCAGGCTCCGGTCAAAATGTCTCTTTTTGACCTCATCCAATCCTCTCCACAACATCGCCAGGCTCTAATCGATAATCTGCGTCGCATCGCAGTGAATTCCGATGAGCCCCAGCCCTTCGAGTTGGTTGTTGGATTGAATGGACCATCAACCGCCATTTCTTTTGAAGATTCAGAAATTCCTCCTCTTTCTTCAGAGGATTTGGAGGCTCCCCTCTTTATCACAGTCCAAATCAATAACACTACCTTAAAACGTGTTATGATCGATAGTGGAGCTGCACTCAACGTCATCTCCTCGCACACGTTTGAGCAACTTAAGTTACCAAAGAATGTAGTGTCACCCCCGCCTTTCGCCCTTCGATCATTTAACGATCAGCTAGCAGTTACTTTAGGAACTGTGGTCTTACCCATTCGAGTAGGTAAGAAGCTGCTTCATGAACTCTTCTACATTGTCGAAGGAAAATTCCACTATAATATGATCCTCGGACGCTCCTGGATTCGCGCAATGCATTGTGTCCCATCCACCCTCCATCGATGCTTAAAATATCAATATGAGGGCAAAATATATACTCATCCAGGAGATCCTTTTCCTTCCGCACAATGCGACATGACCACAAGATCTGCCCCTTTAAAAGAAAATGCATGTTCTCCTGACGGGGCCTCATCTTCTTCCATACCTGCAACCAAACTACCGGATTTACAAAATCTAGAAGAGACATTGCAGCGTTTCTCACTAGGAGAGCTTCCTCTCTTTTCTTTTGATGCCCATCTCAAACCTAATGAGTATGGTAGACCAGACAAACAACCTGAATATCAACCAGGTCTCGGTCGCATCGTCACCATTGGTCTGCCCAATCAACAGACTAATTTCATCTACGGTGGTCTTGATACGCCTCACTATCGCCCAGATTCTCCTCCTAGGACCAAACCTTACTTAACAGGGTTTGATTATCTACAGAATCCCACGTTTGCAAAAACTTATCTATATCGATGCGCGTGGAAAGGCTTTGGCCTGGGAAAATATGAACAAGGTATACATGACCTCACATCCATTCCCACTCTCATGCCACATCAAAAATTTGGTTTAGGATTTAAACCCCTTTCAAAAGCCACCGTCACTATTCTTGATGAGCCTCTTCCTACTGAGGAACCATCTTCTCCCGCTAAGTCAGAAACATCACTTGATGTGGACGACGACATTTCCATCCCGTCTAACTTTTTTTTTTTGATCAATACCATTTCCTTAGGGCCGTTAGCCTATGAGACTAACAATCGGTCCGCTTCTATACCATTAATCTTCCCTGAAATAGTTGGAGACGATTCTCCTACTATCAACACTATCCACTGTGTGGATGACGATTCCGTCCTCACCTATCTGGGGGCAGAGGATTCATATCTTCCCAAGACTATTCCTTCTGACTCGTCTACGCTTCTCAACGAGGCCACTATCGACCTTAATATAGGGACTTCTGAAGACCCTCGCATCATTAAGGTCGGCCAATCCCTTAATCCACAGGAGTTAGGAGATTTTACCACTTTTCTTTCCAAACATCGCCAAGCCTTTGCTTGGTCATACGAGGATATGCCAGGACTCGATCCCGATATTGTGGTCCACAATATCGTTACTCTTCCCAACATCAAACCAGTTAAGCAAAAATTACGTAAAATGCACCCTAGAGTAGCCCTTCTTGTTAAAGAAGAATTACAGCGCTTGCTCTCGGCTAACTTCATCCAACCCATCGATTATCCACAATGGGTGTCCAATGTAGTACCAGTAACTAAAGCTACTGGGAAAATTTGAATTTGTACCGACTTCCGGGATCTTAATCTTGCTTGTCCAAAAGATGATTTTCCTCTACCTAATATCGACCAACTCGTAGATTTAACTGCGGGTCATGAGATGCTTTCTCTTATGGATGGTTTCTCTGGATATAATCAAATTCTCATCGCACCAGAAGACCAACATAAGACTTCTTTCATAACTCCTTGGGGGACCTTTTGTTATCGTGTCATGCCTTTTGGTCTTAAGAACGCAGGAGCAACCTATCAACGAGCAATGACCTACATCTTCCATGATCTCTTACACAAAACTGTGGAGGATTACGTTGACGATCTCCTCGGTAAATCCAAACGTCGTCAAGATCATCTTTTCATCCTTGCACCTCTCTTTGAGAGGCTTATCCGCTTTTGTCTTCGTCTAAATCCATCTAAATGCGTGTTTGGCGTTCTCACTGGTAAACTTTTAGGTTTTATCATTTCCATTAGGGGTATTGAAGTGGACCCCGCAAAAATAAAAGCTATCCTTGAGATGCCTCCCCCTTCTAACTTAAAGCAACTCCGCAGTCTCCAAGGACGTCTTCAGTCAGTGCGTCGTTTTATCTCCCAATTGTCGGACCGTTGTCAACCTTTTCACCATCTCCTCCGTAAGAATGTTCATTTTGAATGGGATGAGCATTGCCAAAAGGCCTTTGATGATCTCAAAGCTTATCTTCTTTCTCCACCTGTGCTTACACCTCCACGCGAGGGGGAGCCTTTCTATCTTTATATCTCTGTGACTGACCATGCTCTGGGAGCCATGATTTCGCATCGGGACACTTGTGGTAAAGAACAAGCTGTCTATTACATCAGTCGTACCCTCCATGAGTATGAGACACGTTACTCCGAAGCTGAAAAACTATGTTGTGCTCTCTTCTTCGCAACTTCTAAGCTTCGTCATTACCTCCTTAATCACAAAACTTACATTGTCACAAGTGTCAATCCACTTAAGACGATTCATGCAAAGCCTTATCACAATGATCGTATCACTCGTTGGCTTATGCTCATGACAGAATTTGACCTCGAGTTTATCCCGCAAAAGTCTATCAAGGGTCAGGTTATTGCAGATCAATTAGCTGATGCTCCTCTTCCGGACACTCAAGACCCCCCTGCTCAATTCCCCGATGAAAATATCCAACAAATTGATTTTGGTCTATCTCCATTTAAAGTAAAGCTCTTCTTTGATGGATCCAAATGCCAGCAAGGGGGAGGTGCAGGTTTTGTGATGATTCCTCCTTGGGGTACGCCTATCCCAGTCGCACACAAGTTGAACTTTGAGTGCACCAATAATATGGCTGAATACGAAGCTCTTGTCTTAGGTCTTCAAAATGCCATTAATCTCGGCGCTCGTCATATTGACATCTTCGGTGATTCTGAACTCATCGTTAATCAAGTCACGGGCGTCTATCAATGCAAAAATGATATCCTTCAAAAATATCGTGATATCGTTCTCGTTCAACTCCAATCTTTTGATAAGTTCACTATCCAAGCTATTCCTCGCACTGCAAATCGATTCGCAGATACAATGGCCTCATTAGCCTCACTTATCCCGCCTTTTACCGAAGACTCGCGTCTTTATGTGGCTGTGCAACGATTAGATCAACCATCTCATCTTGAGCAACTAACTTCGATCAATGCTGTCACAACCCATACTCAGGATGAGTGGTATCAACAGATAGTTGATTATCTATCTCATTCGGTGCTTCCTCCAGATCTGACTTCCAATGGTAGAAGGTCTTTTATCCAACGCGCCAATCGCTATACTATTCTAGGCGGCCTTCTTTACAAACGCGGCTTTGATGGTATTTTGCTTCGGTGCCTCAAAACCCGTGAATCATCTAAAGCCATCCAGGAGGTCCATGACGGTATCTGTGGTGGACATTTTAGTGGCTTAGCTGTAGCCAAGCGCATTTTACGTTTGGGATATTATTGGCCTTCTCTTAATCGAGATTGTTGTGAATACACTAAGAAATGCGTCAAGTGTCAGCAACATTCCAATCTCACACACATCCCTAGTCAAGCTTTGCAACCTGCGGCGGATTTGTGGCCTTTTTCGCAGTGGGGTCTTGATCTTATTGGTCTCATCAATCCCCGTTCTTCACAGCGTCATCATTCTATCATTACTGCCACTGAGTACTTTACTAAGTGGGTAGAAGCTATCCCTCTTTCTTCAACAAAGGCTAAACCCATAGTTGATTTCGTCTATCAACACATCATTTGTCGCTTTGGCATTCCACATAAGCTCATCACAGATAATGGTAAGTCTTTCAAGAACGCTGATTTGCAGAATCTCTGCAACGCTTTCAACATCAAGCTCAGTTTTTCTTCTCCATACTATCCTCAAGCTAATGGTCAGGCCGAAGCGTCCAATAAAACTTTGCGTAATATCCTCGCAAAGGTAACTAGTCGAGCTGGTAGGGATTGGCATTTACATATCCCTTTTGCTCTCTGGGCTTATCGGACTAGCATTCGTACCCCTACTGGTGCTACTCCCTTCTCTCTCGTCTATGGGTCTGAGGCTGTCCTTCCTTTGGAAGTCCAAATCCCATCTCTCCGTGTTTCTCTCAGAGAATTTGTCTCCGATGAGGATTATCGTCAAAATCGTCTAGCACAACTTGAATTATTAGATGAGCGGCGTCTCAACGCTCTTGAGCATCATCAGGTCTATCTTGAACGTGTCAAGCGTGCTTATAACAAGCACTTGCAACACCGTGACTTCAAAATTGGTGACCTTGTTCTTAAGGAAAATCAAAATGTCACTACACTCGAAAGAAGTCAGCGGGGTAAGTTTGCTCCCAACTGGATGGGCCCGTACATTATCACTCATAAATATGGGTCTGGGGCTTATCGTTTATCTTCCATGGATGGTATACCTGAAGCGGAACCTCTTAATGCTTTGCATTTACGGCCCTTCTACTGTTAAAATCTATCTTACACAAATCTAGTCGCAACACAGATCTTTCATCCGTCCTAATAACCAGTCATCTACTTTCGTGGTGATTCGAAATTGTGTGGTTCTCCGCCTATTGCCTCGTTTACCTTAAATATGAGTATCGCGGCTCTACTCATTGCACGTTTCTTTTGGATATGTTCCTCCTCATGGTAGGAATACCTTAATCACCACTTCATCCGTCCCAAGTACTTATCTTAATCGGATCTACTCGGGGCATGAGTGCATGTTCTTCTATGTTCTCTTCCCCTCCATCTGATCTATCTAGGTCTAAACTCAGCTTCTTCCAAGAAGAGTTTCAAAAAAAAAAAAAAAAGATGCTATCCAAAAGATAGACTGATCCCTTGAAGGACAGCTATCCATACATTATCAAGTGAATCAAAAAGAAAATAGATCATGCCCTCGAAGGATGGCTATTATCAAAAATTCTAAAAATATAGACCATACCCTCGAAGGATGGCTATCATTAAAATTCAAAATACAGACCGCTCCCTTGAAGGACGGCTGTTCCTCAAAGAAATATTCAAGGCTTCTTGATCAGTCTTTTAATCAGTTTATACACTTTTTTAGCATCACTGAAAGACTTCCCGTATCGATCAGTCTTTCCATATCAAGCAAACTTCCCGCATTGATCAGTTTGCTTTTCTGCCAAAATCATGAAGCTGAGATTTAAGACCTTTTGTCGATCATATGGAGAATCCTATTTTCCTACTATGGACATGTATTCTGTCCCTTGTAAATTCCGACAAGATACTTACTTTTCTTTCCGTTTCTATCCTAGATCTGGTTTGCGACTAGTTAGTGTCAGGTTTATTTTAATCTTATATAGGGCCTTGTATGCTTGGTCTTTCGGTTTCCTATCTGGATTTTATCTATGGTCGGTTGGAAGTCCGACTTATCTTTTTTTTCTTATCCGAGTATCTTCTCTTCTAAGTCAAGGTTGTTTCCATTTACATCTTTGGCTCTTGCAAAGAGTATTCCCCATTTCTTTGTCTTGCATCCAGTTAAATTGACATTTCACATGTTAATTCAATCAAAATTTATCTTCTATCTAAATTCATCTTATCTATCAAAACATCTATCTGTATTCATTTCTCATTAAAATTACATCCATACATCAAACACATCTATCTGTCTATCCATCAAAATATCAAAAAATATGTACATCCAAGGTACATTACATCTACTTTATCTATCCATCATAATCCATACATCAAAAACACATCCATCTATCTACATCAAACATCCATCTATCTAATGTACATCCAAGGTACATTACATCTATCTATATCTAATCCATACATCAAACACATGTACATCCAAGTTACATCACATCCATCTATCAAAGTTCTATCACATATCAATCTATCTAATCACATCTATTTCTATCATCTATCAGTCTATATCTATCCAATCACATCTATTTTATCCTCTATCAGTCTATATCTATATCCATCTATCCATGTATATCAAAATTAAAAGCATGAGTACAATTATATGACAAATAACATGATGAATCTATGTATACATGTGTGTCTGTACAAAAATGGGTGGCTTTCAATCAAGCCATCTATACAATGCCTTCCAATCGAGGCTACATCACTATACAGATACAAAATCTATCAATCTCTATATAGTAAAGTCCGATGCATGGAGGACACTATCTCCTCCACCCTCCTCTGCACCTGGCTGTCTCTCCTGGCCGCCGCCTATCGAGCTCGATGCACCTGCTGCTGGAGGTCTCTGCGCACCTCGATCTCTCCCAGTGCTCCCACCACCTGAGGCTCCGCTCGCTGTAGCCGTCGCTGCTCTCCTCCTCGCCCCGTACCGAGGCACATCTGGGGCATGCTGCGCTAGGGCATCCTCATAGTATCTCACCTCAGCGAGGAGAGACTGGTATGTGCTCAGGCTCACAGTACCCGGTGCTCGTAACGATGCTGCTGGTGCTGCTGGGGCTGCTGGCGCTGCTGGTGGTGCTCCTCCTAGGGTCGTGCCCTGTGTACC
This sequence comes from Taxus chinensis, assembly GCA_019776745.2. Lineage (NCBI taxonomy): Eukaryota > Viridiplantae > Streptophyta > Pinopsida > Cupressales > Taxaceae > Taxus > Taxus chinensis. The sequence goes on from CM034157.1 coordinate 77,633,585, forward strand.
GGACTCTGACGTGGCACCGGTCTCTCCATATTTGGCCCTGAGGGCCTCCCTATGTCGAAAGTAGCGATCCCTCTGCTGGATCGCTATATCTCGCTCCTGGCGAGCGGTGTCTCTCTCCACAATCAGGGCATCCCTCTCCTCTGTCAAAGCCCTGATCTCCTCCAGAGCTACCTGATGTGTCTGTGTAAGGGTGGCATGCTCTCCCTCTAGTCTATCCAGCATCGCAGCTATGTCCTCCTCGTCAGCATCTATAGATGGCGGGAGATGTCGTGGTAGCTCGGTGTCATACCATGCTGCGTAACCCTCATCTACCCCTGCGTCATCATCGCTGTCTGTAGAGGGTGGGGCCTCTCTCAATGGGTCTGCCGGGATCAAAATCGGCAAATCCGTCTCCCTGCTATCCCGCCTATATGGCGTGTAGGTGGTCGGCACTGTCTGTACTAGGCCGAACTGCCTCAATATCCGCATAAACGGGACTCGCTCCCACATATCCGGCCTACGGCCCCTGACCACCCGGCTCCGTCTCAATGCTACCAAGTGGGCATCCTGACCAGCCCATGTCGGAAATGCCCGATATGGCCTCCAGATGACCTGATCTGGTGTCAGCGTCCTGAAACGCTCAGAGTACCACTCGGCCGATCTACCTGTATCCCCTGCGGCCATGTCAGCCCGCCATCTCCGAAATCCATAATCAATCCCTCCCACTCCTGCTGGCATCCAAGGAAGCCCGGATGGCCTGATCACCGCTATGTGCTCATATGCCCAGCAATGGAGCACAAAACTGACGTCAATCCCTGTCCTCCGGCCAGTGGTGTACATCCATAGCTCATGATATATCTGAGCTATCAGGGCATCAGCGAAGGCAAAAACCTGTCTGTACTGCAGGATGTCGCAAACACAGTCTAACAGTAACAATGGGAATCTCCCACCTCCTGAATCTGGCAGGGCAAAGTAGGAGATAGCCATCTGAATCAAGGCTATCCGCCTACTCCGAGGGCTATCCTGCCTGTACTGTGAGGCTATCCTCACTGCCCCAGATACTATCTCTGAGTCATCTGCCCTGTCTCTGTATAATCGCACTAGGGCCCTCTGCTGCTGCTCTCGCGGTGTGATCTCAATCGGGTCCCCAGTGATCGGCAGTCTCAGAATCCTGAATATATCCTCATGGGTGATGGTCATCTCACCCGTCCTGAACCAAAAAGTGCACGTATGGCTGTCCCACCGTCGCACTAGTGCCCGCATGAGCTCCACATCTCGTGGCACTCGTCTGTAATACCGGAAACCCCCGAGCCCGGCTAGCTCTAAATGTCGCCAATCTGCATCAGTCACATCAGGGAGAATCGTCTCCAATAACTCAGGAATGGCATCCCTCATATGTAGAGCCTCTCGTGCCTGCATCCACGACATCAAAAGCATAATTAGTCTCTTATTTCCCCAAATCCGAACATACGAAACAAAATTCTATCATCATAGAAGTTATTTATCCAATCGACGTCGATTTAACATAATCGGCGTCGATCTATGTGAGTCGACGCCGATTATATCAATCGACGCCGCTCAGGCTACAATCGACGCCGATTCTACCAATCGGCGCCGACTGCCTGTCCGGACATAAACCGGACCCCGGCCTCCCAAAAACAAAAAAAAAAATCCAATGAAAACAAAAATTCAAGTACAATGGGTTCAAGAATGACCACTTACCCCTGGTCGTGTCCTCCTGCGCTTCTGACCGCTCCCAGAGGCTTCCATGGCGCTCAAAATCAGATTCTGACTCTCTCTGAATCAATCGTCACGTTGAAAATAAATCGTTTACGTTTTCCGTTCGCATATTTATATGTGCCTGGATTGGTCGGCGCCGATTTTTTGGGTCGACGCCGTTTGTTTTAGTCATCGCCGATTAATTTGGTCGCCGCCGATTTTCCATATTTGTTTGCCATAGTGTTGATGCTTGGCTTACTTATCTATCTGATCATTGTTGTGTGCTGAATTTTGCCTTTTGGCACATCTTTTTGATATCACCATCTATTTCGGGTTTGTTCCCTTTGCATGGGACACTCGTACTTTTTGACAACTTAGAGTTAAGCGGGTCTGTAGGCTCTAACGTCGTCTCATGAGGAGACCGTCTAGTTTGTCCTACCAATGTGAATTCCTTAGGTTGCTGCCTTTTTATTTGTTTTTATGCGTCATCAATGATCAGATCTACTCCAGACATCCGACTGGGGCATCCTGCATTTTTCATCTACCTTTTTCAAACTTGGGATCGTTTGTTCTATCACCCATCCCATCCCTAGTTTGAGGGGGATCACATCATCACACATTCTTCCCTTCTTCCATCCCTTTGTTTTTGTCTCATAACCTTGCTTATCGCAAGTTACTTGACAAAAAGGGGCAAAATGTAGACACTTAAAATTGGTTACTCAATTTAGTGTCCCTCTCATCCATTTACTTGCTTGGGTAACCTGGGGCACGTTTACGTCACCAACTATCCCCTTGGGATATTATCCAATTTGTGATTTAATCACTTACTCTAAATTTAATTCACCCCATCATATCTTACCCATGAGTGATTAAATATTAAATATTTAATTACGCTTCTTCCCATGCATCTTAATCACTTATCTACCCCAAATTTATTCTATCTATGTATCACATCTATTTTTCCTCTTCCCTAAGCGGGATATTTCCCGTATTCAGGGTAAGTCTTATCTTTCTTGAAATCGCTCATTTTGGCCATCTCGGGAGTCTATTCCGCGATCGGCGCCGACCCATATGGTCGGCGCCGATTTTCTAGGAGCGGCGCCGATTATAAAAGCAAGTCCAGAACTCAGTTCTAAGGACCGAAGAGAGAGCGAAAAAGTGAACAGATGAAAAAAGGAAGCACTTACGCATGAACAGAGAGCGAGAGAGACACAGGCTGTAAGAAAGAGAGATCTTTTAGCATCAAGGGTGTCAAGTAAGGGCAGATCCTGTCCGAATCAATCCCTGAGAGGAGCACCGTTACTCTGCCCACATCACGTCAACATCGCACACAACCATCTATCATCTGGTGACTCTGTTCCAGTATCTCGCCAACTTCGGCACATCCAGCAGACCACATTCACCTTCTAATTCCCGAATCTTATCGCACAGTCCCTGATTGATCGATCTGCCTTTAGTCGACGCCGATCTCACCCAGTCGACGCCGATTCGTCTCAATCGACGCCGACCACATCAGTCGACGCCGATTCTACCCAGTCGACGCCGATTTCCCTGCAGACAGGTAAAAGGACACAGGTAACACAAATCCCGCATTATTTCATAGTTCCCTGTTTTCTGTACTTTCTGTCTGCTGTTTAGATTCTGTCTTATTACTGCAATCAGAAAATCTAGCTTTTTACTTACATCTTTTATCATGTATGCTTCTTTTCTTAATTGAAAACGTGGACTGACATCCGCCGAGGAAGCTTATCGCTTCCCGGACCCGCTTCTCGGGCAGTCCACCTAAATATCTCTTAACGCCGTCTTTTTCTGTCAAGCATCGGTGTCTTGCAGGTTACTCGGATCTATTGTGCGAATTGCTCGTGTGCGCCCGTCTTATCTACATCGGCTTCCTCATTCGTCTACATCTTCGGATCTTATCCATCAGGTATCGATTTTATTGGAGTTTTTCAGGGTTTTTGTGTTTAGTTTGGTGCATTAACTTGGACAGGTAACAAGCGCGAAATCCTTGATCTACACGGAGGTGAAATATTCTCCTTGGCCGCTATGCAAGTGGAAGAAGACACATTTTCAAGTTTATTTCCAACATTCTAAACCTTGTCTCCATCCACTGGGATCTCCCAAAGAGGAGTTTCAGGAACTTCCTCTGAGTCAACGCATGAGACCAAATCACCCTTAGTTAATTTGGAACTATCCACTGAATCAAAATTAGATTTTAGTTCCTCCTTGATATCAAAAAACATATGTTTTGGGAGGGCATCTTTCAACTAATTTATTTTTTTAGTTTGGATTTTTTCCTTCCCACAATCAGCAGTAGTGTGAATTAAACAGAAGCATCGTCTACATCTGAAAGGTAAACCTTCATATTCTACATCTGAAATGTGATACAGGTTGTATTATCTATAGGGAGCATAGTCGATATCCTTCCTTTCAATGCTTCCTTAAATGAAAAACCCGAATCACCATTCTGGGCATGGCTAGCAAAGACAGAGCCTCCTACAAGTTGCTTTAGGGGCAGTGGCAGGGGAAAGGGAGCAGAGGAGTCACCCTTCATGCTAGAGGCAAAGCCACCACCCATCCGAGTGAGCTTAGGATGTAAGACAAAGTTGTTACTAGCATCCCATCCAACCAATTTGAACCCATCACCTCCAATTACATGTGAGGAGTCATGTCTGCTATGAAGATTAGAAGTGTGAGTAGAGGAAAAGGTGGGGGTTGTTGACGCAGGGAAGGCACTGGGAACAATTTTTGCACTATCTCAACACTTATATGCTTGATGTGGGGTAGGAACATTCAATAGATTCCTGGAAACACTACACAATCCTAAGAATAATGAATTATGCACATAATAAACATATTCATGTTAGAGGATTGTATTACGTCCATAACCTCATCTTGGTGGTGTGTATATATCTACTAATATCTAAAGATGATTTGGACTTTGGCATAAGGAAACAACTTTAAACTTTTACCATGAACTTCTTTGTGTAGATGTGTGATGTACACACATGACATCAAGGAGTGTGAGAGTTTGGAATCACTTATTAAGAATTATAGGGAATATAACCAGAGGGAGATAATAAAGATATTTTACCTATCTTGTCGGAATTTACAAGGGACAGAATACATGTCCATAGTAGGAAAATAGGATTCTCCATATGATCGACAAAAGGTCTTAAATCTCAGCTTCATGATTTTGGCAGAAAAGCAAACTGATCAATGCGGGAAGTTTGCTTGATATGGAAAGACTGATCGATACGGGAAGTCTTTCAGTGATGCTAAAAAAGTGTATAAAATAATTAAAAGACTGATCAAGAAGCCTTGAATAGTTCTTTGAGGAACAGCCGTCCTTCAAGGGAGCGGTCTGTATTTTGAATTTTAATGATAGCCATCCTTCGAGGGTATGGTCTATATTTTTAGAATTTTTGATAATAGTCATCCTTCGAGGGCATGATCTATTTTATTTTTGATTCACTTGATAATGTATGGATAGCTGTCCTTCAAGGGATCAGTCTATCTTTTGGATAACATCTTTTTTTTTCTTTTTTTTTTGAAACTCTTCTTGGAAGAAGCTGAGTTTAGACCTAGATAGATCAGATGGAGGGGAAGAGATCATAGAAGAACATGCACTCATGCCCCGAGTAGATCTGATTAAGATAAGTACTTGGGACGGATGAAGTGGTGATTAAGGTATTCCTACCATGAGGAGGAACATATCCAAAAGAAATGTGCAATGGGTAGAGCTGCGATACTCATATTTAAGGTAAACGAGGCAATAGGAGGAGAACCACACAATTTCGAATCACCACGAAAGTAGATGACTGGTTATTAGGACGGATGAAAGATCGGTGTTGCGACTAGATTTGTGTAAGATAGATTTTAACAGTAGAAGGGCCGTAAATGCAAAGCATTAAGAGGTTCCGCTTCAGGTATACCATCCATGGAAGATAAACGATAAGCCCCAGACCCATATTTATGAGTGATAATGTACGGGCCCATCCAGTTGGGAGCAAACTTACCCCGCTGACTTCTTTCGAGTGTAGTGACATTTTGATTTTCCTTAAGAACAAGGTCACCAATTTTGAAGTCACGGTGTTGCAAGTGCTTGTTATAAGCACGCTTGACACGTTCAAGATAGACCTGATGATGCTCAAGAGCGTTGAGACGCCGCTCATCTAATAATTCAAGTTGTGCTAGACGATTTTGACGATAATCCTCATCGGAGACAAATTCTCTGAGAGAAACACGGAGAGATGGGATTTGGACTTCCAAAGGAAGGACAGCCTCAGACCCATAGACGAGAGAGAAGGGAGTAGCACCAGTAGGGGTACGAATGCTAGTCCGATAAGCCCAGAGAGCAAAAGGGATATGTAAATGCCAATCCCTACCAGCTCGACTAGTTACCTTTGCGAGGATATTACGCAAAGTTTTATTGGACGCTTCGGCCTGACCATTAGCTTGAGGATAGTATGGAGAAGAAAAACTGAGCTTGATGTTGAAAGCGTTGCAGAGATTCTGCAAATCAGCGTTCTTGAAAGACTTACCATTATCTGTGATGAGCTTATGTGGAATGCCAAAGCGACAAATGATGTGTTGATAGACGAAATCAACTATGGGTTTAGCCTTTGTTGAAGAAAGAGGGATAGCTTCTACCCACTTAGTAAAGTACTCAGTGGCAGTAATGATAGAATGATGACGCTGTGAAGAACGGGGATTGATGAGACCAATAAGATCAAGACCCCACTGCGAAAAAGGCCACAAATCCGCCGCAGGTTGCAAAGCTTGACTAGGGATGTGTGTGAGATTGGAATGTTGCTGACACTTGACGCATTTCTTAGTGTATTCACAACAATCTCGATTAAGAGAAGGCCAATAATATCCCAAACGTAAAATGCGCTTGGCTACAGCTAAGCCACTAAAATGTCCACCACAGATACCGTCATGGACCTCCTGGATGGCTTTAGATGATTCACGGGTTTTGAGGCACCGAAGCAAAATACCATCAAAGCCGCGTTTGTAAAGAAGGCCGCCTAGAATAGTATAGCGATTGGCGCGTTGGATAAAAGACCTTCTACCATTGGAAGTCAGATCTGGAGGAAGCACCGAATGAGATAGATAATCAACTATCTGTTGATACCACTCATCCTGAGTATGGGTTGTGACAGCATTGATCGAAGTTAGTTGCTCAAGATGAGATGGTTGATCTAATCGTTGCACAGCCACATAAAGACGCGAGTCTTCGGTAAAAGGCGGGATAAGTGAGGCTAATGAGGCCATTGTATCTGCGAATCGATTTGCAGTGCGAGGAATAGCTTGGATAGTGAACTTATCAAAAGATTGGAGTTGAACGAGAACGATATCACGATATTTTTGAAGGATATCATTTTTGCATTGATAGACGCCCGTGACTTGATTAACGATGAGTTCAGAATCACCGAAGATGTCAATATGACGAGCGCCGAGATTAATGGCATTTTGAAGACCTAAGACAAGAGCTTCGTATTCAGCCATATTATTGGTGCACTCAAAGTTCAACTTGTGTGCGACTGGGATAGGCGTACCCCAAGGAGGAATCATCACAAAACCTGCACCTCCCCCTTGCTGGCATTTGGATCCATCAAAGAAGAGCTTTACTTTAAATGGAGATAGACCAAAATCAATTTGTTGGATATTTTCATCGGGGAATTGAGCAGGGGGGTCTTGAGTGTCCGGAAGAGGAGCATCAGCTAATTGATCTGCAATAACCTGACCCTTGATAGACTTTTGCGGGATAAACTCGAGGTCAAATTCTGTCATGAGCATAAGCCAACGAGTGATACGATCATTGTGATAAGGCTTTGCATGAATCGTCTTAAGTGGATTGACACTTGTGACAATGTAAGTTTTGTGATTAAGGAGGTAATGACGAAGCTTAGAAGTTGCGAAGAAGAGAGCACAACATAGTTTTTCAGCTTCGGAGTAACGTGTCTCATACTCATGGAGGGTACGACTGATGTAATAGACAGCTTGTTCTTTACCACAAGTGTCCCGATGCGAAATCATGGCTCCCAGAGCATGGTCAGTCACAGAGATATAAAGATAGAAAGGCTCCCCCTCGCGTGGAGGTGTAAGCACAGGTGGAGAAAGAAGATAAGCTTTGAGATCATCAAAGGCCTTTTGGCAATGCTCATCCCATTCAAAATGAACATTCTTACGGAGGAGATGGTGAAAAGGTTGACAACGGTCCGACAATTGGGAGATAAAACGACGCACTGACTGAAGACGTCCTTGGAGACTGCGGAGTTGCTTTAAGTTAGAAGGGGGAGGCATCTCAAGGATAGCTTTTATTTTTGCGGGGTCCACTTCAATACCCCTAATGGAAATGATAAAACCTAAAAGTTTACCAGTGAGAACGCCAAACACGCACTTAGATGGATTTAGACGAAGACAAAAGCGGATAAGCCTCTCAAAGAGAGGTGCAAGGATGAAAAGATGATCTTGACGACGTTTGGATTTACCGAGGAGATCGTCAACGTAATCCTCCACAGTTTTGTGTAAGAGATCATGGAAGATGTAGGTCATTGCTCGTTGATAGGTTGCTCCTGCGTTCTTAAGACCAAAAGGCATGACACGATAACAAAAGGTCCCCCAAGGAGTTATGAAAGAAGTCTTATGTTGGTCTTCTGGTGCGATGAGAATTTGATTATATCCAGAGAAACCATCCATAAGAGAAAGCATCTCATGACCCGCAGTTAAATCTACGAGTTGGTCGATATTAGGTAGAGGAAAATCATCTTTTGGACAAGCAAGATTAAGATCCCGGAAGTCGGTACAAATTCGAATTTTCCCAGTAGCTTTAGTTACTGGTACTACATTGGACACCCATTGTGGATAATCGATGGGTTGGATGAAGTTAGCCGAGAGCAAGCGCTGTAATTCTTCTTTAACAAGAAGGGCTACTCTAGGGTGCATTTTACGTAATTTTTGCTTAACTGGTTTGATGTTGGGAAGAGTAACGATATTGTGGACCACAATATCGGGATCGAGTCCTGGCATATCCTCGTATGACCAAGCAAAGGCTTGGCGATGTTTGGAAAGAAAAGTGGTAAAATCTCCTAACTCCTGTGGATTAAGGGATTGGCCGACCTTAATGATGCGAGGGTCTTCAGAAGTCCCTATATTAAGGTCGATAGTGGCCTCGTTGAGAAGCGTAGACGAGTCAGAAGGAATAGTCTTGGGAAGATATGAATCCTCTGCCCCCAGATAGGTGAGGACGGAATCGTCATCCACACAGTGGATAGTGTTGATAGTAGGAGAATCGTCTCCAACTATTTCAGGGAAGATTAATGGTATAGAAGCGGACCGATTGTTAGTCTCATAGGCTAACGGCCCTAAGGAAATGGTATTGATAAAAAAAAAAAGTTAGACGGGATGGAAATGTCGTCGTCCACATCAAGTGATGTTTCTGACTTAGCGGGAGAAGATGGTTCCTCAGTAGGAAGAGGCTCATCAAGAATAGTGACGGTGGCTTTTGAAAGGGGTTTAAATCCTAAACCAAATTTTTGATGTGGCATGAGAGTGGGAATGGATGTGAGGTCATGTATACCTTGTTCATATTTTCCCAGGCCAAAGCCTTTCCACGCGCATCGATATAGATAAGTTTTTGCAAACGTGGGATTCTGTAGATAATCAAACCCTGTTAAGTAAGGTTTGGTCCTAGGAGGAGAATCTGGGCGATAGTGAGGCGTATCAAGACCACCGTAGATGAAATTAGTCTGTTGATTGGGCAGACCAATGGTGACGATGCGACCGAGACCTGGTTGATATTCAGGTTGTTTGTCTGGTCTACCATACTCATTAGGTTTGAGATGGGCATCAAAAGAAAAGAGAGGAAGCTCTCCTAGTGAGAAACGCTGCAATGTCTCTTCTAGATTTTGTAAATCCGGTAGTTTGGTTGCAGGTATGGAAGAAGATGAGGCCCCGTCAGGAGAACATGCATTTTCTTTTAAAGGGGCAGATCTTGTGGTCATGTCGCATTGTGCGGAAGGAAAAGGATCTCCTGGATGAGTATATATTTTGCCCTCATATTGATATTTTAAGCATCGATGGAGGGTGGATGGGACACAATGCATTGCGCGAATCCAGGAGCGTCCGAGGATCATATTATAGTGGAATTTTCCTTCGACAATGTAGAAGAGTTCATGAAGCAGCTTCTTACCTACTCGAATGGGTAAGACCACAGTTCCTAAAGTAACTGCTAGCTGATCGTTAAATGATCGAAGGGCGAAAGGCGGGGGTGACACTACATTCTTTGGTAACTTAAGTTGCTCAAACGTGTGCGAGGAGATGACGTTGAGTGCAGCTCCACTATCGATCATAACACGTTTTAAGGTAGTGTTATTGATTTGGACTGTGATAAAGAGGGGAGCCTCCAAATCCTCTGAAGAAAGAGGAGGAATTTCCGAATCTTCAAAAGAAATGGCGGTTGATGGTCCATTCAATCCAACAACCAACTCGAAGGGCTGGGGCTCATCGGAATTCACTGCGATGCGACGCAGATTATCGATTAGAGCCTGGCGATGTTGTGGAGAGGATTGGATGAGGTCAAAAAGAGACATTTTGACCGGAGCCTGGGTGAGTTGTTTCATAACACTCTCCTCAACAGACACGGGAACTTGAGCCCGAGGTGCAGCACGAATAGAGACCCTGGGTCGTGGGGCTGATGAGGAAGGAGAAACGCCTTCCGGGGCTGCAGAAATGACAACCCGTGGTCGAGATGCTGAAGATGAAGATGGGTTATCATAGTGTTGGGTTCTAGTGGCGATATGGATTGTGTCAATTTGAGAAGGTGGAAGATCAAGTGGAGTGGAACCACTAGAGGTCTGAGTGGATCGTTGGGGCTCAGATGGGGCTAAGGTGACAGGAGGTACTTGTTCCTCCTCCTCCAGCAAAAGATCGCTTTCTTCCAAAAGGTTGTTCACAACAGCTTGAAGAGCTTTACATCCCTCAGTATCATGACCCGGGGTACGGTGGTAAGCACAAATCAAATCAGAGTTAAACCAGGTAGGTTTCACTCCTTTAGGGTTATAAGGTTTAATCGGAGGAAGGGTTATGGATGAAGATTGGATAAGTTGATGAAGGATTTCGGTGTAGAATCCGGTAGACGAAGATGAGGACAGAGATGATGAAGGTGGTTCTTTTACATTAACCGACTGCCGAGGTAAAAGAACTTGCATGTTAGGTTTAACAGTCTTTTTAGGGATCCTCTTATTTGTTTGGACATTTGGAGGAGCAGTCTTGGGCACTTGAGATGGGAGTAAGTGAGACATGATTGACTTTGGTGGAGGAGGAGCCCCTAAAATAGATTTTGAAGATGATGGAGATGTGACAAATTTTGCGGTCTTTGGAGACAAAGGGGGTTGCTTGGTCGAATTTACTGATGATTTAGATAATGTCGATTTAGATGAGGAAGAAGCTCCCAAAGTAGGTGTAATCGGAGGAACATAGAGTGCCTTGGTTTTTGGTAATGAAGATGATGATCCTGATAGAAGAGGTGACGTCTTTTTAGTAGGTAAGTCTACTTTTCGGGCTATTGGTGAAGAATGTGTTGTAGAAGAAGATGATGGCTTTGATAAGTGTGTAGAAGAAGACGCCTTCTCAGCGGATAAATCCAATCGTTTATGAGGCGTAGAGAGAGATTTTTGTGGAAGAGCACCAAGAGTCTTGATGGTCCGAAATATGGGCTTTCCTTTTTCAGGGATGGTGACAACTTCAACGGCATAAGGTGATTGTAACCTTTTCGGGGGGAGCAAATGGGGAGATACTGATGTTGTAATGTTAGATTTTGGTTGTCTTGGTTTAGGTTCCGGAACCGAGCGTATAGGTGTTGGTACTACTTCTTTTGATTTTTCTTTAATAGGAAAAGTAACATTAGTGATGGAAGAAGGGGGTGATGAAGAAGCAGTTCCTTGCGAAGGGACTACTTCTGATGCAGTAATCATGGGTGAAACTACTGTAGGAAAAGAGATAGGAAGGGTCAAAATCGAAGACGCTTCCATTGAATTCGGCACAATTATAGGTACGTTCACCAAGGGCATAGTTGCAGCGGGAATGGGAGCAACAGAAGTAGATGTGTCTGCAGTGGAAACTCGAAGGGATGTAATTGCCTCGAGTATTGAAAGAATGTCTGACGATGAGACAGATGAGGATGACACTGTCTCGGGTATGGATGGAAGGTCAGACAAAGGAGCGGAGAGAGATGACTCCGTGCTTAGTAATATAGGAATATTCAAAGACGGGCTATCTGAAGATGGTGGAGTTCCAGTGATTGATGAAGTGGAAGGAGGTTCTGATTCGATTGATGTGTTCGCAGATGGCTTGGTTTCAGAAGAAGATTCTTCAGTAGAGATGAAGTTGATAGTGTGGGTGTTTGGTTTTTGAGACTCTGAAGCATTATGGTTCGGGGCATGATTGGGAAAAGGTTGTTTAAAAACATCGAGTGCCTGATTTGGGGGAGCATTTGGGTTATCCAGAATGAGCTCGCCTTTATCAATGAATTTCTGGACAAGATTTTTGAAAGTCTGACATCGTTCAATGTCATGACCTTTGGTTCTATGATAAGGACAGAAATCATTTTCCCTATACCAGAATGGGCGTTCTCGGCTTTCATCAATATCCCTAATGGGGGGAAGTTCGATCATGCGAACTTCCAACATTTTTTCTAAGATAGAGGCATATGATTCCCCCAATGGAGCGAAGGATCGAGATGATGAAGTCCCTTTTCGAGAAGATGAGGAGTCTCTTCGTGGTGTTTGATTAGGAGTGTTATCGGCTCGTGATGCTTTTAATACGATAGCGTTGGTGGATCCTTGATTTTTGTCTTTAGAAGGGGAAGAATTTGGTTTGGTAAACCGAGAAAAATCTGGTTTAGATTTAGAGCGAAGTTTTAGCTTCCCTTGCTCAATGGCGCGAGATTCAAGTTTGCGTGCCATCGTGAAGGCTTCTTCAAAGGTATGAAAAGTTTGGATCCTTAAAGTGGAAGAAATGTGATTAGCACAAGATCGAGTAAACAACTCGATTTGTTGGGATTGAGGAAGGGAGAAAGACAATTGGTTGATTATCCCTCTCCAACGAGCGACAAAGTCTGCAATAGACTCATCATCGAATTGGCGAATGTTATAAAGATCTGTGATCGAGATCTTATGCGCGATATTTATTGAAAAGTTTTCAACAAACATCTGGGCCAATTGAGAGAAAGAAAACAAGGAATGTTGAGGAATGTTATTGTACCAGTCTAAAGCAGGACCTGCTAGAGACATAGGAAAGGTACGGAGCATAAGCTCCTGATCCTGGACTATGAGGTAGCAAGCATGTTTGAATGCTCGCAAATGTTGTTGAGGGTCTTCCCGACTATGAAATTTTGAAAATTTAGGAAGTTCCCATTGGGGAGGATAAGGCTTGAAAGCCACTGAGGGGTGAATGGGTTCATTACACACTTCTTCAAAGGAGTATGAAGGACGAACCCCTTTTGTGGAGGCTTCCAAGTCTGCGATTTTCTTGAAGAGAATTTGAACCACGTCAGATTGAGGAGGAGGCACATTGGTATGTCCTACATAAGAAGCAAATGGTGGATGTTGTTGAGGTGTCAACGGGGGATTCATCTGTTGATGGATAGGATGATAAGAGGAATAACCAGGTGTTCTGGGTGACACCGGGTGGGGTATTTGCTGTGAAGTAGCTTGCGTATAGGCAGGCTGTGGGATAATAAGTGATTGAGAAAATGAAGGTTGGATGACGGATGGAGCCTGTGATTGGTGGACTCCTATGTTTGTTGATTGGATCGGGACAGATTGAGGAACATGAGTGCCGACTTGATTGGACATATTGGGGAACAAGACCTGAAAGGGGCCTTCTACTGCCGGATTAGGTATTAAGGGTGCCGATGTTAGAGGATGGGCGAAGGTCACAGTTGCTGGAACATTGGAAGAAAGACCCCCTAGAGGACGAGAAGTAGGAGCCAACTGACTATTCGGAGGGGGTTGGCTCATGAAGAGGTACTGACCTTGGGACACGATGGAGGGCATAGATGAATTAACAGCAATATGCGGGTGTGCAGACGCATTCATTATAGCCAGGGCAGAAGGCCTCTCAGAAGTAGGTTGTGGAATATTCGAGGTAACTGCGGTGTTAGGAATAGGTAAGACTATTTGAGAACTAGTCGATATGGTAGGTGGAAGAGAAAAGGGAGGCATAGGGGCCTCGCCCTTCTCCGTGACTCGAGGCAAGAGAGATGATGCAAACTGCTCTACAAAGGCCTGGGGTGATCCACGAGGATAATCGTACACTTGTTGGATTGGTGGTCCTTGATCAGATATTTGAATAGACTTGTGTACTAGGTAGTCCATGAGGGCCATCGGATTGCGGTCGAGGAATGCCTGGAATTCAGGATCCCCGCGGGGAACATACTCCGAGCCAGATGATATTTCCGAAGGACTAGGGGAAGCTGGACGTGATGGGATTGCTTTGGCTTGATAGAAAGGATTATATGACCAGGATGGGGAACCAACTAACAGCGGTCCCGAGGAAGATTGGGGGGGTGCCGAAACCTCCACACTAGTGGTGATCTCGGAGGAAGAAGGAACCAGTTGAGCCATTCTTCTAGATTGTGACCGAGTGATAACCGTCATAAACACGCAGAAAAGAAGATTGACCTAACTAATGCACAGACAATTCAAGCAGCGCAAGTGATTATCTCCTTTAAATTTTGATGCTTTTAAGAAAAGAAAATGTTAGGGAAGGCTTTTTAGAACAGGAACTACTCAGATAGCCAAACTAAGGATGGTTTGGGTAATGTTTGGTGAGGAGTCCCGAAGGCACTTCAGTAAAAGACCGGTACGTGGCTTGATATAGGGGCCTACCCCCGCACTTCACACACCGCTGCGATAAGGGAGTCGGGTGCTTTGCCAATATATACCAAAATCTTTCGTGAATTTATAGCGCGGCCCGAGTACCGCGTAGGCTCTTCCTCTTGGATATCACTTCCAAGTAGGCGAGGCCAGGGAAGGAATTTTTGTTTAAATGCTTTATACCTAGTGATTTTGGCTTTGTGTGCAAGGGTGAAAAATAAAAATCAAATAGTGTCACTACCGATTTTGATCAATTTTCCAACCTAATTAAAACTAGATGAAAAACATGCAGCAATGACAAAGGAAAAGTTCTTTTTAAGCACTTAAAAACGAAGTGTTTGATTTCGATGAAGACAAGTCAAACAGATTCTTTCCCAAATGCGATTAAGTTCTTTTTAAGCACCAAAAATTGAAGTGTTTGGATGTGATATGCAACCGACAAAGAAATCCTAAAAAGGAGAAAACACCGTAAAAGAGGAATACCTGTAGATTTAGCTCTCCAAGGTGTGTGGACTTCAAAAAGCGCGTTGTTGAGCTCTTCCCCTCGAACAATCCCACGAACAAGCAAAGTGCTCCGCAAGAAGAGGTTAAGCAAACACCAAACAAAAATCCAGAAAGATATATCCGGATAATGGTGAAACGAAAAATTTCTATTCTAAGAAAATAGAAAAATTTCAGAATAACGATTCCGCATAAAAAGCAAGATTGGAATGATGAAAAGAGATGCTCCAGCAGAACTGATAGAAATCAGTGAAGAAAAAGAACAAAGCTCAAAACTAAAAAAAAGAAATGAACTTACCAATAAGGGACTTTGGTTCGTCCCACCGGGCGTGCCAGAATGTAGATCAAGGATTTCGCGCTTGTTACCTGTCCAAGTTAATGCACCAAACTAAACACAAAAACCCTGAAAAACTCCAATAAAATCGATACCTGATGGATAAGATCCGAAGATGTAGACGAATGAGGAAGCCGATGTAGATAAGACGGGCGCACACGAGCAATTCGCACAATAGATCCGAGTAACCTGCAAGACACCGATGCTTGACAGAAAAAGACGGCGTTAAGAGATATTTAGGTGGACTGCCCGAGAAGCGGGTCCGGGAAGCGATAAGCTTCCTCGGCGGATGTCAGTCCACGTTTTCAATTAAGAAAAGAAGCATACATGATAAAAGATGTAAGTAAAAAGCTAGATTTTCTGATTGCAGTAATAAGACAGAATCTAAACAGCAGACAGAAAGTACAGAAAATAGGGAACTATGAAATAATGCTGGATTTGTGTTACCTGTGTCCTTTTACCTGTCTGCAGGGAAATCGGCGTCGACTGGGTAGAATCGGCGTCGACTGATGTGGTCGGCGTCGATTGAGACGAATCGGCGTCGACTGGGTGAGATCGGCGTCGACTAAAGGCAGATCGGTCAATCAGGGACTGTGCGATAAGATTCAGGAATTAGAAGGTGAATGTGGTCTGCTGGATGTGCCGAAGTTGGCGAGATACTGGAACAGAGTCACCAGATGATAGATGGTTGTGTGCGATGTTGACGTGATGTGGGCAGAGTAACGGTGCTCCTCTCAGGGATTGATTCGGACAAGATCTGCCCTTACTTGACACCCTTGATGCTAAAAGATCTCTCTTTCTTACAGCCTGTGTCTCTCTCGCTCTCTGTTCATGCGTAAGTGCTTCCTTTTTTCATCTGTTCGCTTTTTCGCTCTCTCTTCGGTCCTTAGAACTGAGTTCTGGACTTGCTTTTATAATCGGCGCCGCTCCTAGAAAATCGGCGCCGACCATATGGGTCGGCGCCGATCGCGGAATAGACTCCCGAGATGGCCAAAATGAGCGATTTCAAGAAAGATAAGACTTACCCTGAATACGGGAAATATCCCGCTTAGGGAAGAGGAAAAATAGATGTGATACATAGATAGAATAAATTTGGGGTAGATAAGTGATTAAGATGCATGGGAAGAAGCGTAATTAAATATTTAATATTTAATCACTCATGGGTAAGATATGATGGGGTGAATTAAATTTAGAGTAAGTGATTAAATCACAAATTGGATAATATCCCAAGGGGATAGTTGGTGACGTAAACGTGCCCCAGGTTACCTAAGCAAGTAAATGGATGAGAGGGACACTAAATTGAGTAACCAATTTTAAGTGTCTACATCAAGTGTTCAAATTTTTTCTTCCAGTTAAGGAGGTTCCTAATGGGTGGAACACAGGTCAAAGAAATAAAAAATCCAAGAAAATTGTTGTTCCTACCTAGTTGTTTCTCTGCTATGTAGCTATTTTGTAGCTTTACAGTTGTTATGTTGCTATTGCCTTGTTATGTTTAATATTTCATATTGTTGCCCTAGGTTTCAATTTTTGGGGTATGGTCCCCATTTGTCTCATAACCATTGTTGTACTCTTGTTATATCTGGTTTTTGAGATCTATCACTTTTGTATCTCTCTTATTATATATAACTATTAGGCCTTTTGTACCTTAGGGCAAGGTCCCCTCAAAATCTTTTATCAATAATTAAAAAAATTGTTTACGTGTTAAATTATTATATTGAGGGTTATGTCTATGTGTGGTCTTCAATAAACAATAGAGGGATTTGAGTTATTGGGGGATTTCAATCAGGCTTATTGTCTCCCTTGAGGGAATTTATTGAATCCAATCATATTATGTGCACCTCAATTCATGTGTGAGAGGCTTCAATAGAAATATCATGGAGGTCACAAACTATCAAATCTTGCATCATCACATTTTTTGTTATCCCTAAAACATTTTTTCTTCTCTCTTCGTCAAATTCATCCACTTTATGTGAAGCCAAAGATGAATTCCGGGTATCATAAATAAAAGACAATAGGTCTCGTGAATGGCTAAAACCCGCATGAAAAATGCATACAATTCATAATATTAGATTAATCATATTTATATTTGGTTTATTCATAGTTTTTAAAATCAAAATCCTAGAATTTGAAAATTTAAGATGATGTTCAATCAATATAGATTAGCTTAATTTTTTTATGATGTATGATTTGATTGAATTATAATCATTTTTTTTAAAACATATATTAATTTATTATCGATATACTTCTTTTAACTTAATGAATGTATGTTCTCCTACTAATATACATGTATATGTTATAATATTTTCTTAAGGTTTTGTGTGTATGTGGTATTAAATAGATGGTGGGTCGATTTGAGTTGTTTTGGGATTTCAAATTTTCTTACCATCTCCCCTGAATTCATTTTAAATCCCTTTTGATTCCACAACGAAGATCAGGAATAATTAATTATAATTATGTATATATGATCCAAATGATTTTTCACACTTTGTATGTTTATGAAATTTTGATGAACCCATTCCTTATGGAAGAGATCAAAGTATTCTTTCCAGTGGATTTTGAACATGTTAAAATGGACACCATATGCTCCAGATATCATCCACGCAAGAATAGGATTCAGAAAGGTGAAATAAGGGCACATGTGACATAGTGCCAAGAAATGTTGTAAAAATGGTAAATGGGTCAATGTGGAGTCAAAAAGTGGCATTGTGTGGAAAAAAAGAGAGGTATTGTTTGTACCTTTGGTCTTCGACAGTCGAATATGGGGTTTAAAACTATGGGGTCCAATTTTATTTCGGAGGGGGACCCAACTTCCATGAATTTAGAAATCAACTCGTCGAGATGAGTTACAGAACTAGCTAGGTAGGAGACCGAGTTTAGGATCAAGTTGAAGGGGAGTTACAGACTGATCTTGTGGAATGAGCCACCTCACCTCGACCACCAACTCACCATGCCAACCCACCAACTCACCAAATCCTACAACTATCATCCAAGCCAACTAGTCTAATCTTGGCGACTGAGATAGCCAACTTGCCCATCGACCAAGATGATATACCATTCCACTCAGTCACCTACACAGCTAGCTCACCGCATTGCCTAACAGCTTCCCGCCAACATGCCAACATTGGCATATTCGTAATAGACGTGCCCATGTGGGGATCACAATAAAGCAAGATGGATGCATGTGTGGGCCAAGCCACATGATATGTGGAGCAAGAAAGACTTAATAAAGTCTTTATAAAAAAATATCACCCACGAATGTGGCATATGAAGTCGATATATATGTTGGAATTCTGTCAATTGGTTTGTAAGTAGTCCCATTTTTTCATATATGGTTACTTTGTTGACATTTTTTCAAGTGGTTGGCATGTTGAACTCCGTTTTGGGCATATAAATTTGATATACATGTTGGAATTCTGTCAAATGGGTTGTATGAATCCTCCTTTTTAATGGAGACTATGTATGACATTTCATAAAAAAGTTTATATGATGTTTCATTTTGACATGTAAGTATTACGAAATGCATTATGTAATGATCCTAACGTGTTGTAAGTTTTATGTATTTTTGGTATGATGATTGAAGGAATCATTCATGATTGAGATTTTGAACTTATTTTGTTCATGCATGTATACATGATTATTGACATCACTATAATAATAATAATGTATGAGTCTGTATGTTGATGCATGATTGGATTTTGCTTATATATTTTCATGTGTAGAATACTACATGTATGAAAATGGGTTATCCGGAAAAATAACTCTTAGACACAAACAAAATATGGAAGAGTTAAAATGGTTATTCAGTCAACATAAAGTGCACATATTTAAAGAGGCAATCAACCACCACAAGGATCAATGATTTCTTATAAGACTTCATTGATTTACATGTGGGTAAAGCCATGATAATTGCTAGTTGTTTCTTCTCTATCATCTCTTCAACTCAATTTCCACTTGTTGTATTTCATAGGGCTTGGATTTCCTCAACTACTTGGCTGTTTGGTTCAAGTTCTTTAGTCAACACTCAAGTCAAGTCTTTGAGTGGCATACCATTGCTCTAAGTGAATAAATTATACACAAGATGAGGAAATGCCATGATCATTATGGGTTCCTCACAAGCATTAAAGGAAAAATGTGATGGAGCTCTTAAGAGGGATTGGAACTCATGATTTTCCAAGCACCTTTTCCATCCCTATTGCCCCTATTACCAAATATATTTGAAATGTAAATCACAAAGTGACCCTAATGATGACCAATTGGAACCAAAAAATATTCTTTACAAAGACCAAAAGGTTATGCTTAATTCTTTGGGCTCTTCTCTTCAACCCTCTTTCCTGTCCTACTACGACCGTTTCTCTTCCTTTTGTCTATATCTTCATTGTATTGGAATTTGAAAAATACAAAACCCTTCAATTAAAACATTCTCTTGTTTTATTCCACTAAACATATATATACTCTTATCTTTATCCAGACATCTTTCTCCACAATTTATAGCCTCCACAACATGCATATATATTCTACTTTTATTTCCAAATTTCCTCCAAATTAAATCTTGCCCCATACAATCAAATCATGATAAAAGAGTGACTTCATCAAATGACCACCCCCCAAATTATAGTTTAAAATATGATCTAAAACTATTGTGAGATCTTGTCCACCCCTTCTCCTTCAATTCGGTTGTAAATAACCCCTCTTACTACAACCTTTCCTTTCCCTATCGGCATATCCATTGCATCGCTTAGTATAGGTGAAAAAAATTCAATCTATTTTAATTCATTAGACACACACACAGATATATGTATGTATGTATGGGTGTGAGTGTGTGCACACACACACACACATAGAGTCAACACACGTTCTTATTTGTGGACGTTAGTAGTTTCAATTTCTTTCTTTCATGTTTTAATCATTTTAAGAAATGTGAGTAAAATGCACGGGTATATGACTCATAACATTGAATTCCATTACATTGCACATGTTTTTCCAAACCATCCCATAACTCGTGTTATGATAGTTGAGTAACTAAAATGTTAAATATAGAAAAACATTATGTGTAGTACATATAACTGGGCACTAGATTACATAGTTTGTAAGCATTTGAGCTCATTTTTCAGAGGAAACATATAGCAGTTATACAATTATGAGTAAATGTACAACTAAACTAGTGAGCACCTTCAACAAAGAAGTTACGAATTAGGGACATCCAGTCGTCAAAGTAACCTAGGGAACAATCCCAACCTCAACTATTTTGAATCTCAATGTCAGGTTTCTCCATACCTTTCATTCAATAAGACTTGATCCCCATTGGGTTTATTGAAAACCATACATCAACACCAATAAACCAAGGGCCCTTCAACAATGTAATTTTTTTTGAAATTATAAATTGAAAAAAATTAATTTCTCGTTGTCTCCTTTTCCTACTATAAACCTGACATATATGTTGAAAGATTCAATATTAAGCTTACTCAAATTCTTAGGAGCCACCCAGATATAACAAAGGTGGGGTCTACCTGGAAAGAACAAGTACTAGTAGCCAATGGTTTTAGCAGCTAAGAGCATGGTCCCATGGAGGGAATGTAGCTCCCATTTTCTTATAGCGGAAGGTCCCATGATTATTTTTAAATCCAGCTACAAGAAATAATATAATCTAGGCCTAAAAAATGGGAGCTCCACATTTTTTCCCCCTAAACTTAAGAGGTGCCTGGAGAGGGGGCATGAAAGTTTCCCCTACAGTTTAGGTTGATTTTTGTCCATGTGGAATATAATATGCATTGGCGCCATTATTTTTTGGTGATTTAGAGGGAAATATGATTTTATTTAGCTACAAATAACCATAAAAATCTAATGGGACCTTATAATATCTCAGCAAATATTGTTGAGAAAACTAATAAAAAAACTTGGGACCTTAAAAATGCTAAAATCCTCCTAAATTTTCTTAGCACCACCCACTAAGATATTTATGGATCACCCCTAAATGGGACCATGCTCTATGAATTTAATTTTAGGACCATTCAAAGCTTTTAAAAATAACGATTATACACATTGGCATTAGGAAACACTTTGACTTAAAACCACCATCTTAGTACGGGGAAAACAATTTTTATGACCTTTATTGTTGAAAAAACATGTAACGCCCGCTAAAAACTTCCACTTGAGACCCATGAACAACCTAGGCTTAGTTAGAAAATTATGGAATAATTCTTTTTTTAAGTGTTCACAAGGCTTCAAGGATAATTAAACTCAACAATTTACATCTCCATTATAAAACCACACTAAAAAATATTAAGTATGATAAATCCATACCTAGCTCAAATTTCCCTAGGGTATTAATTTACAAGGTCAAAACATAGGATTTAGATTATGCATCAAAATTAAAAGGGTAAATTCCCACTTACCCACTCTCAGAACTCACTAAAAGATTCAACGAGATTTTTCTCATAATTAATTCACTTAACTCTTCCTAAAAACATTCACATTAGATAGGAAATTTCCTCACCTTTCCATTGATATAAATAAGTCCTTCTAACTCTTCATATTTCTCAAGTTATGGGCCGACGGGATTTGGGGTAAAACATTTCCCCAAGAGCGGGTCTGCGGGCTACGGGAGGAAACATTTCCCAAGCTCGGGGCCTGTGCGAGCTTTCAGAGATAAATTTTCCATAACACAGTGGAGTGAGGAAGCTAAATTGTCACAGACGCGGGCCGGAGGAGCTGGGAATGGGACATTTAGATATTTTTCCCTTTTGGAACAATAGGTGGATAGTTTACCTCCACGTGCGGTCAAAAGTCTGTATAGGGGGACACATGTCCAAAAACTTCAAACCAAAGGTGAAATGAGCTGGTCGGTGGAAAAAATTAAGAAATTCATCTTTTTTGCCAAAAAAAATCATTAAAGGTATCAACGTGATCTGCACCTTCTTCGCAGTCGCCCAAGGCAGCAACGTTTCAAGCCCTAATTCATGAGGAGAAAATGGACCTTACGAGGTAAACTTTCAAATATTCACCATACTAATGTAATAAAAAAGTGTTAAGGATTGAGAAATTAACCCCGCATTCCTCCTGACATCGTATGGAATGATGCCATGTGTCAGGTTCAATCATTGGGCTGATTGTGTGGGCAGGTGGGGCGGGCCAGCGGGAGAAACTTTTAGAAATTTTCCCAAAATTATTTAAAAAGTTAAGTTTTAGAACGCGGGCCCGCTCCCCTGCAGAAGTGCTTTTCCAAGGTAAGGGCGGGGATGTAGGGCTATGGAAAAGGTAGGAATCTTCACCAAAAATTTGGAAATGCTAAGTTATTAGCTGCGGGCCCACGCGCGTACGGAAATGCTTCCATAAGCGAAGGGCAAGGCCGCGGGAAAAAATTTCCAAATTTTTCTTTTGCGAACTTAGATTATTGTTGAAAAAAAAATGGTTTACGGGCCTGGTGGGAGCAGCGGGGAAACATAATGAATTTTATCAATTTTAAAGGCAAAAAACGTGCAAAAAGGTAATTTCTTTTACTACAGGTCTGCCCAAGAATATTTTAATAATTTAAATTTGACAATTATAATATTTTCTAAATCGAAAAGGAATTGAAAACTTTCAGAAGGCCATAATGTTTTGATTGGGAAATCAATTTTTGGCAACATGATGACTTTCTGGAAAACTCTCGACGTCTTATTTGCACAGACACCTTTAAAATTGTATTTTGATAAATTTTTAAGGGTCAATTTGAGAAAACATCTTTCTGTCACTTAGAAAGTGAACGGGCATTTTTAACTTATCAATTTTGTTCAAATTCGCCATTAATTCTTTCACAACATGCCAAACAGGCATGGAGGATCTTCATTTGGGATATTTTGCGGAAGATATATTGCAAGATTAAATTTGTCTTGATTGATTTGCATTTCAAAAATTTACCAATGTTTACAAAACAGAATAGGCCTGTAACTTCACCTTTACTCGATTTGAAAGGTTCTTTAAAATTTCTTAAGTGTATTACTTGAGTTCTGTGGATCATTTCTGATCTCATTAAGTCCAATTGAATATTTCATTTTTCTCTTATATATTTGTAGGGTTTCTTTTAGACATTTGTTAAAAAGGAATTTGAAATGTATAATAGTGAAGTAGAAATGAAGTTTATACATTTCAAGAACAGAGATTAAACTATCTCTTTTGCCAACCAAATAAAAACATTAAATTTATTCCATGCTAGTTTTTAAAAAGTTTTCCTTCCTTAAATCCAAATGATAGAGAAAAGAATGCAAATTCTATTTTTTTAAAAATTAAACATTTCAAATGAGACATAGCAGTGTAATGGCATTTCTTCATACGTGCTTCACTTTTCACTTTTACAAACAGAGATTTCCTATTATATATTAAACATATATTTCCAATGGAAATAATATCATATGAACAAGTCAAAACACTTATATTAATTCAAAGGAATCTCTTACAACTTCTTTCCCATTTATTTTCAAAATACAACATATCAAATGCATATCTTTCTTTTCTATTCACAGAACTGAATACAAGATATATTCTTCCATAATCAATTACCACTTTCATAGCTAAAACAGAGTAGTCTTTCCAACACAATAATATACAAGATCATCCACTTCAAAGTGGGAAAGGTTACAAAATAAGTTTCACAAGGGAATGTTAGAACTTTGTCTTCTTCCTAAATTACAATATATAGAATACAATTTCTCCACATTTATTCAAAAACAGAAAATAGAGTATATCTCTTTCACATTTCGAATTACAACTTTCATAGCCAATACAAAACATCTTTCCATCACAAATAATGTACAAGGTCATCCACTTCAAAGTGGGAAAGGGTTACAATAAGAATAATCTCAACAAGGACTGTCAAACTTGTCTTTTTCCTCTACTCTAGAACAACAACATGAATATCCTCCATTTTCTTTATTTCAATTTGATCACAAGTAGAACTAAGGGGAAGGAAATGCTCTCCACCCAACCAAGATATCCAATGACAAGGGAGAAGCCATCCTTTCTTCATTGGCCCCCGAGCCCCAACCACATTGCAATAGAGAAATGTGTTTCAACTCATGGAAACAACAGGCTTCCATGAACACACATGCAAAATTTTCACATTTAATTCCACACAGTCCAAAACAAAACTGCAGTTTACAACCACAGAAGGAAAACATAACACAATAAATACTCAGGCTTCATCATACAAGCCAAATTAGCAAGAAACTATGGGGGATGTATGCTTATGCCTCCCAAAGGGGAAATGGGTATCACCACCTGAGAACAAACCAATAACCAAATGATATATATCATTTCAAATCCCTGACATGCCCTTATGCCTCCCCCAAGTACCCCTTATTCCTCTCATATTTCCTTATGCCTCCCCAACCTCTTATGGCACCCCATAACAAGTAAAGAAATGCAAGCTATTTCTTTTACAAGGTGGAACCAAAAATCCCAACTCCCTCCACACTTATACCTCCTCAAAGTACTTATGCCTCCCACAAGAATACCCCATATTCTTCTCCCACACCATTCCTTAGGCCATCTACCCAACTAGCCAACAAATAATAAGCAACACATTCAAACATTACAACCATTCACATATGCATAAAAATGAAAGGAGATAGCATTTCCAAAAGCTAAGCTCTTACCTCTCCATGATGGAGTTAGTTCCAAGTTCAAAACAACAAGATCTCCAATGCAAAACAAATCCAAGAGATCAAGAATCAAAAAGTATGCAACAATCTCCAATCTTCTCCAAAAGAAATGACTCTCTAAAACTAAAATAAGTCACCTAAAATGAAGAAATGCAATTCGAAGTAACCAAAAGAGTGTAACCCCAAAACAAGTAAAATGAATTCAAATATATAGAAGAGGGAAGAGAAGAGGATGAGGTGGATCCAAGTGGGATGCCACATCACACATCTCTCCACTCCAACTCATAAGTCAACTTCAATCTCCAATGCACAATAAATAAGTAGGTGAATAATATGACAGTTTTACTTACACACTCAAATCAATACCCACACCCCATAAGGACTGAAATTAAAAAAATGTAAGAAAGTGCAATTAAAACATACAACTTTACTTACAAAAATGCATAATGAAGGTCTAAATTTTAACTCTCCAATAATAGGTAAGGTTTGGTATGCAAATTTAAGAGGTATGTGGGACAAGTTTAACTTGTCCCACAAGCCTCCAAAATCAGCCTCCAAGGAAAAATTCGAATTTCAATGAAGGTGGAGTGTTTCATACTCAAAAAATTACTTACACATCACTTACAAATCACTTAAACATTTATCTTAACAACTCACAACATTTAATACAAGATCCCAAACAACTCTAATAATTACTTTTCTTATGTCCCAATTTGATTAATTAATTTTACTACAATATGATTACTCACATTATTTACCACAATTTAATTAAATAATGAAAAGGGAAAACACATCACTTATAAACACATACAAACATTAACAAAGGAACCAAATGAAAGAAAAAAAATAAATCCCTTGGTCACATTTGAAGGTGATCCCCCCCCATGGGAATCCCTAACAACAATTAAATACACACACACATGAACAATACAAGTTGCAATGGTGATTGTGTTAAATTCATCTAGAATTTGAATTTGGTTGGTCTCTAATCCCCTGATGTTTGTTGTGATATATATTATACCTTTAAAACAACAATACCTCCTTCGGCCTCGTGGCCATATCAAAACATCCATAAAAATATAAATATAATTTCTAAAATCAACTATATATGAATATATTATATATATGAATCACAACAAAATGGGAAAATCAACAATATCACTTTGGCAATTTTATTTGGCAACTATATCATTATCAATTTTAATTCCATTTTTCTAGGTCTACTTAAAATATCCAAATATCACATGTTCCAGAACAAATCCATGAATATATAACCATTATCAAAGGTCATATACATCTATATAAAACGTCTGTAACAATCATCATGCATATATATAAAATCAGATCAACAATAATCCATGATTTAACATAGTATAACACCCATACTAAATCAAAACTATGATAATGTCCAAAATATAGTTATAGTATCATGATCAATATCAAAATGTGTCGAAGGGATGTGGGCACTACATCCCCCCTTCCCTTAGACTCGAATTCCTCCTAGAAGTCACTAGAAAGAGAGATGAGGAATGACCATGCAACAAAAAAGGATCACATCCCATTATGGGATTGCTTAGCTTCAAACAAGTATTGAGTCTATAGAACCCAAGTTTTGTCTAATGAAATTCAGCACTATGAATGAAGGGAACATTGAACAAGGGATGCATTTCTAAAGTTTCTGCATGCAAGGCTACAGAACATTTAAATCTATGAGAGTAACTTTACGGCTATCAACCAAGATACAACACATGGAACAAATATAACATGAAGAGTTCAAAAGAATCTTAAGAGTATCTAAAGTAGAGGAATAATAAAGAGAATTCCATGAGTTTGATAAAGACCACATAGTTTTCCCATGGAGAACAACATACTGCAATAACAAAAACTAAGGTTTCCACCAAGTTTAGATTATGATTTCAAGCTCGTTGTTTAGACAAGGCTAGCAGAATCAACTATGACCAAAATTTTAATACAAGAGAACAAGTCTACTCAAGGTCTCACAATTTTGGAGATCACACAAGGATGAGGTTAATCAACAAGGAAAACCTAAATCACACAAACCCATTTAAAATCAAGGACTAACTATTTGCATTTCAAAGCACTTAAATATAACTCACAGAGGGGTACAATTTTTAAATTTTAATGGTAATACTAAGTAAAAGTCATGACCAAAAGAGTTTCCTATATGGACACTTTTGTTTTAAATCAAATTTCCACACCAACCAAATCTAGAGATGTCAAACATTTAGCAAAATTATAGATAATCGTCCCCTAGAAACTAACATGTTCAATCCCATGAAGTTACATTCACATTTAACATTATAATGGGATTCATTTATCTTATTTCCATGACTCAAGCTCGAAATAATAACATAAATTAAAAACCTCATAAATCATAACACCAAGGAGAATTGTCAAGGTCGCTAGGGATATGACAAAAGTACAAGGGAGGTCCAACTAATATCCAAAGGTGAAATCATATTAAAAGTGAGTAATCAACTTATGAATCATGCAACTTGTACTTTCCTTCCTAATGGACAATAGGGGCTGACAACAATAAGGTGTCATACAATCAGATTTATAGAAGAAGAAGACTTCCTAAAAGTTATTTTATATCCTTAACATATGTTGCCTTAAAATTACAATAACTTAGGTCTCTAAAGGACAAGACAACATGTAAGGAGGTTCCTTCTTAAACAAGAGATAAGTCTCAATCCAAAAATACCACAACTCACACTCATTCGTGAAGCTATGGGATGATAAGGGTATGATGGCCCAAAATAGAGTCCCACAAAGAAAGGCACATACATCTATGAACAAGAAGGTACTATCAGCAATAGAACACACTATTATCCACCAGGTGTTTCACAATTCCAGGTAGGTGACAAAACTACAGGTTCAATCTATACATTGACACTCAATACAATAAATCTTACTTATTTTATAACTCAACTAATTATTCAAAATTTGTAGTTTGATGTTTCTAAGCACATTCCTTTATGATTATTTCTTAATTAAACTTCCTCAATATTATGACATCACAAGTTTATGTTATAAGGACCACTAAGGGGGCATGATATCTCACCTCATTCTGTAAAGGTAGAAAAGTTTCCTCACAAAAAGTATTTATTTTACTTCCATAGGGGAGGTAGATGGACAAAGTTTTTCCATTTTTGTTGTTCTACAATGGTTTTTATTTATTCTATTAATTTACCCAAGGTTAAAGAAAGGACCATTTTCTCTTTCTATGTTCTAGTTTATTTGTTAAAATTCAAGGCCAAATCTCCTCAATTATAGTTTTATGATTTTTGGGTGACATCAACTTGTCAATTAAACATTTAATGAGAAGGAAGGGTAACCATCATCACACTATTACCTTTTATGGGAGAGAGAGGTAAATCATCACATCACATTTTTAATTCTAAGGAATCCAAAGTGACATTTCAACATAGAATACAAGTGTTATTAATCCTTTGTATAGTTCCTAGGAATCTATCAACCAACATGGATTGCCTCAATATTTCAAGATTTTCTCCAATATAATTACAAGTATCATAAAACTCTCCTAGTGGGTTCTAAAATTATCTCAAATCAAGTTTCAACAGAAAGGCCCATTAAGAAGCATATTTAGACTTTTACTACATTTACTAGCTTTAACAATGTTTGTTCTTTTGGCTAGAACATTTTACTCACATGGCCTAAGACAAAGGACCCTAATTTTTCAAATCTAGGAACCCATATTATCTATAGGTTACCACCAACCAAGAAATGAAAATGCCCAAGGAACATATTTTAACTCATAAGAACACCATCATACTCACTAGAAAGCATCAAATGTAAGGAGCCAATTTTTATCTATTCAACATGGCTTTACGACCAAGAGTTATTGTTTCGTAAGAAGAATCTCATTCCTTAAAGATGCCACCAACATTTTAAACTATCAAGGTCTAATTACACTAACATTTCACCAGTGGCATGGATCCAAGCTTAGACTCAAAGAATCCATCTAAGTTTCATCCACATAATTCAAAATTAATAGGTCATAGAGATGTTATTCATAGTAACTTACAAAAAGTTAAGTCCCAAGGGTGTGTCTCTTCCAATCTTATAGGTCATTTTTGAAATCTACAAACATCACCTTGACCTAATCCATCACTGGTTAATGAATTTCTTCCAATTGATTACATTCTAAACCATAATTACCAGAATGCTAATACAACCCTCAAGTCACTGCTTTTAAAATTGAAATAGGGAAAAAGTTAAAAAATCGTTATCTAGGTATTCTCCTTGAATATCCTTATTTTCTCCCTTTTCCACCATATTCATCCCTCCTTTTTTTGACTATGTTCTCATCGAATATGTTAAGGTATTTTGCTTTGGATCTAAAACATAACTACCTCTTCATTTTTAAGTAGATCACATAGTATTAAGTAGGTGGTATATGATTTTGCGTCCACATCTCTTCTCACACAGCCAAAATACACACATCAGAATCAACACATCTACAACACTTCCTCCAAAGTGGGTAAGATTGGGATTTAAGTTCACCCAAAAAGGAATTTTTTACAAAAAATATATTTCTAATTACAATGTAACCTAGATAATTGACTATCGACTATAAAAATATAAGTACCCAACACCCTTATTGTTGTGGTACGTGAAGTGTATTCTATGATAGGCCCCAATATTTACAACTATAATACATGCATGTAGTGCATTACAATGTATTCAAGTATGATCTCAGTGTACCTTCTCCCTCATCCTCAGAGGTAGTCCGTTATTTAACAAACCATTCAACCATCCTTAAAATACTTATTCAGACCACTTCTTCCTAAAATTAGGCTTATCAATGCCTATTATCCCAAATATTCACACTTCTCTAAAAAATACAATGGTAAGATCAAGACTTTTTTGCTTGTCTTGCTTGCTACATTAATAATCTGCATAAGTCTTTGCTTGTTTCTTTCATGCCCATTGTTGCTTGTTCCCAGGGATATTATTGATGGAACAATCAACCTAGGTCCATGGGGTGAGCATCCCCACCTCAAACAACCTTTCACAACAAACCTCTGCACTATGGTCCATTGTTTCTTCTGCATCCTCCTAGTCATTCTCAGCATTTTTGATTTACACTAGACACCTAGCTTTCCTATCGCAGTTCTAGGGTGAATTATCTATTCCTGAAGCCATAACCATACTACTTAGGAGCATATGATTCCTAAGTCATATGAAAATTACTAATCTAACCCATTTATGTTGGCCATCTACCTCACTCTTTTTTTTCCCACTTTTGGTCTTACACTCTTTTGATCGGCTCAGATTTGTCCATTCATGGGTCATCTTGGAATTTCTCATCTTGGAGGGTACTAGCACCCAACCAGGATGCCAGTGTCAGGCATCCTTGTCCCCTCTGGGTGTCCCTGACACTTGATTATACTATTGCGATCACATACCTAAGACCTTTTTAGTTGTTTGAGCATCTAAATATTTACCTGGTAGAACGGCCTCTCTACCTAGGGTTAATCATGAATGTGTCAAGTCTAAAGGAATCTAATTCAGTATTGGATCCATCAGTCACCCTGTGATTCGGATAAAGGACCACTCCAGCACTATGGTATTAGCTGTGATGGTTAATGAGACTAAGGTTGCATCTCAAACTCCTATTCAAGAGCATTCAAGCATCCATTATAACATCCATTCAAGGGAAAAGGACATTACATGTATTAACTTGCATTACAATGTTCATGAGTGTATACTAAAGTATCCCACTTGAGACCCAAGAACATGACGCATAGGAACTTACATCTAGAATATAATTATGGAATATTTTCTCGTTATGAAAGTGTATTCATGCAAGAATATTGAGCCACATATAGAGTCAACCAATTCCACACAATTATCAGCGATCATAATCTTGAAGACAAAAACTAATAAAATGAGCAAGTGAGCACAGTTAAATTTCCCTTAGGTTGAATAATTTATACATTTGAGGATTAAGTTAACCCTAAGCCAAGTTTTTCACCATTCTTAAATAGAAAATTGTAGGATAAGAAGCACCCATCTTATTGGGTTTTAAGGTATTAAGGTATTTCATTCTATAAGGTTTCATCAATTGGACATCGGCTCATCATTGTAACGACATACTAGAATACAAGAAGTGAAACTAACAGGGTAAATTTTAGGGGAACCCGACTCCTAGAACTCGGTTAAGGTTGCTTGAGGGTTTGCAGTAGTCACTAACACAATTAAAACTTCTTGGAATTGATGCCCATTCGATAGGTGAATTTCCTGCAACCTGACCGGTGATATAAGTAAGTTAGGCTCCTCATATTTCTAGGAAGATCTTTATTGGGCACAATGAAACAAGAGGTGAAAGGATTTTCCCAAGAAGCCACTCTGAGGATTTGTGCGAAGAATTTATCCCTAAACTTAGAAGAATACTAGTTATGACTTTGGCACTAATTCATATTTCGGTTGCGAATCAACTAAAAGTCTGATCCCTTCTTATAAAGAACGGTTTCTTATTTACTAGTCTTAAGATCTTGTTTGGTTTAGACTTTATCTCTTATGGGACAAATGCAATTTACTTCTACATGCGCATTAGTAGGTTAGGCATATAATCCAATATTGTCCCTTCAAGTCAGTTTCCTAACCCATTAATTTCTTTTGGTCTTTTCCTGAAAGACCCATTTACCCAGTACCATTTATCCTTATCTGTAAAAAAGCCTTAAGCATATCAATATTACATCCGCACCTTCTAGTACCGATGCCCTAGGATGGCCTTCACGTTCTGCCCATTTGCAAGTAGAAATATAGAATTTGAGGGGAAACTTAATCGAATTTATAACTAAATGTGATTTAAATCATGGATGTTAAATGAACAGCGCCTTGATGCATGAAGATGATCATGAAGTCAGGCTCTATCATTGGCCATTATATTGTTCATAAATGGAGAGACTTTTCAATTTTAGCGCATCGGTAATCTTGAGAAATCAACTGCCCCTTCGCCATCAACTTGGGAATCCACGTGTTATCCAATCACATTGCTGGGGGGAGGTGGGCCGATACACTTAAACCCTTTTAGAATATTTCCCAAATAATTTTGTTATAGTTCTTAGATAGTTGGGCCTACACACCCACATGAATGTGCTTTTATGGCAATTGTAGGGATGCAACATAGAACATGGCCCTCAGGAATTTTGGGAAAAGTATTCCCAAACCCATCAGGTCACAGTTAAATTGTGGGTCCGTGCAGCTCATAAAACCATGTATACCTCACATTAATAAAAGGACGGGGCATAACGACAATCTAGCTAAGTAATTGTTCATCTACCCTTATCATTAATGTTCCCACCGAAACTCTTCAAGAATTTCTAACCTACTTCCTCCAGGTATTCTGCAACATGTTCACAACTTGGTGCCTCTTCATCATATATAGGTCCATAAAATTGTTGTTACAATTACAACCCCACCCTTCGAGAGTTGACTCAGATGGATCAAGAAGCCACTCCAAAGCGTCTTTGCAACACATTGTTCCCAATCAACCCACTCAAACATCTCAGACCAGAATACATAGTACACATCCCAAGTCACTGAACACAAACCCAATCTAATCCTCCCATCACTCAATTTAAGAGTTGATCTTATAAGAATCGCAAATGGGTACCCATCCGATTATAGCTTGTGTTCTAGAAGAGGAAACATGATTTCACAACCTCATCCAATCACATTCCTTCAATTATGTATCCTCCTGTTAGTCTGAAAATCTGTCGCTGTGGGCAGATCTATGGATAAAAAACGAGCCAACAGTGTGCAG
The DNA here is from genome assembly GCA_019776745.2 of Taxus chinensis. Lineage (NCBI taxonomy): Eukaryota > Viridiplantae > Streptophyta > Pinopsida > Cupressales > Taxaceae > Taxus > Taxus chinensis. Next base: position 77,666,453 of record CM034157.1, read on the forward strand.
GGCATAGTCCCTCTTTGAGTCAACAAAGCAAAACTGGTTTATTGTTATTCTACCAACAAGAATCTGTGCAAGTCTAACAATATTCTGCCTTCAGGGGTTTGGGATCTCATTCCAGTAGGGGTGTTTCTGACTGTGAAAAGACAGGGAAAGGAAGAGAGGATGAAGAGATGGGACATAGTTCCAAAGGAAGAAAAGAAATGAATTCCAAAGCAGAAAGTTCAGAAGGTTTATGATTTGGGATTGGTAGTAAACAGAGCCAAACCTACTTGCATAAATGAATAAAGCAATACTGATGAATAAATGACAATAAAGTAGAAGCAGATCCAATAGAATAATCACATAGATCTGACGTAAGAAAGATCTAATGTACAAAACACATGTATTCAACACAAAATTTGAATATTGTATTAATATTTTCCTTCTGTTACAAAAAGTCTCAAAGTCTTTTCTCCTCACTTATATTTTTCATCTGAAATAGTATTCACTCATGCCTTAATACAACAAGTATTCAAATATTTATAGAAGAAGGAGAAGAAAAGACGGCAAAAAACAAGCCAACCACTTATTTACAAAGATATCTTACAAAATATCTTAAAGTCATTTGTTGACTTTTGACAACTTGATGGATGACATCCATCCCATGGTGCAACATGGATGATGTCATCATTTGTGCCAACATACTTTAGATATTTAAAAGAAAGTCGAAGAAGAGAGAGAAGAAGTCAAGAAGAAGAAGAAAAATGAAGCCACTATTCATCATCGTCATCCTGCGGCCGAAAGGGGGTAGCTTGCTTTTACTGCTTCTCAGGTGACGAGATGTGGAACTGGAGCAGCGGTATTCCATGAACTTTGCTGATCATGGGCCCTGAAGTTGATCCTAGTGAAGGATCCTTGTGATCACTCGCTAATCTCCTCGCAAGTCTCCCGCTCGTCTATCGAGCTTCTCGGGGAGTTTAGAATAGTCCTTTTTGTGCACTTCAATGAGGTAACCCAATGAAGTCCCGACAGGCCAGTAGGTTGTTGATAGACTCTGCGTCGAAAGTGACCTCTAGCCCCAGTCCTTGAGAAACGATCTCCTTGAAGATATCTGAATGGTTTCATCAGCTTTTCTTAAAGTGAAGGAAGGAGTAAGCAACCCTGGCGACATTGTTAGGAGAACGATCCGTTCCATTTGATGCATCGCGTCTAGGGCTTCCTGCTTCACCTTGTCGATCTTTTCTAGGACAAATTCCAGCTGATCCACCCGGTAATCCAAAGTGGACATGATCTTGTTGAGGCCTCTAGGATGGCCGAAGACGTCGAACTTTACCATATCTTCGACTGAACAGTCAAACATTTGTCTGAGAAGGTCTCATGCTACAATCCTAGCATGTTCTAGCTCTTCCGATATGGGTCCCGCTAACGCTTGGAGCTCTTTATTCACCTTGACTGGTATTCAAATACAATCTCAGAGAACTTGGCAGATTACTTTTTCACTGTATTTGAGGATTTAGCTCCTCCAAACAGAAACTGGCCATACCCTGCTCGTCGATCTTTGGCATATTCATTAATTTTTTCCTGGCTCAGAGGCTCAGGAGTCTCGGTGGCAGTTGTGGGAGGCACACTACCCATTTTTCTGTAAGGCTTGAAGCAGATATTTATTTTTCTCCTTTCAGTTTCCTCTTTTCTTCCTCTTTTATTTCTTGAAGCTTCTTGCAAAGGGTGTCAACTGCAGAAAGGGCCTCCCCCTGAAGGCTTTCAGAAGATGTCCCCATTGTGACTTGGGTCACAGTATAATCTATCAAAGGCAGATCCTTTTTATCCTTTAAAGGATTGGGATATGCTATCTCCATTACTCTCTCTCTGGATGCACTCTGAGAGAAGCGGGTTATAGGCTTTTGCTTCTTGGCCCCCTTTAATGGGATGATGGAGAAGTCCATCAGTGCGATGGCAACTTTCCTCTTTTTTTGGCTCAGGTGCTGAGAGATCCATGTTGGACTTATGGGAGAGGGACCAGAAGTAGAAAAGGGAGGAGCTGCAGTAGTAGAGGGAAAGTACGTTGAGACACTTGGCGACGGCATTGAGAGGGAGGTTGAGAAAGTGCTCACGTGGAGGAAGAGATACTGCAGGGGAGGTAGACATAGGAATGGAAGGGAGCTGAGAGATGAGGGAAGAAATGGTGGGGGACAGTCCGCGAGAGAAGAGAAGATGGATGACGGGGAAGGGGGAACAATAGAAGATGAGGGAGAGGATACGACCAAAGGAATGGTCACCTGGATCACGCGAGGAGGGGAAGGAGGAGAGGGAGAAAGGATAGAAGGGACCTCGATAGTTGTAGTAGTGGTAACATCCTGATTGGATGTGCCAATCAGAACGTCTTCGGCCACTTCTTTCTCTGTGGAAGCCAGAGATACAACTTGTTCTTGTGCGGCAGAAGGGGGACTCTTAGGAGCCTCTTCTTGGGTAGAGCTTGACTCGCCCTCTTTTTCTTTGCCTCTACCTTTTGGTAGATATTTTTGCCTTGAAGGTGCGTTTCCCAATGGAGATGTGGTGAAATCTACCCCGAGGTAGATGAGGCCATTCATCCTGCACCAGTGCACTGTTCTCTGCAGATTTTCTTTGACCCTTTCTTCAATGGTCTGGGGCGCTTTGGTTATGTCGATTGCAGTAAACGGCTAGTTGTCCTCGTCCGTGTCAAGATAAACCTGATCAACTTCTTGATTGGGAGTTTGATAACCCTTCGGGACAATGGCCATGCCGTACTGAATGATCTCTTCCAGGGCCAAGCGAGAGTGGTCGTTTCTTCTGAGCTCGACCTCATGGTACAGGTGGATATAAATGAACTCAATCTATGGATGGTGGATAGGATTGAGTTTTTCCCTGGGAAGGAAATTCCTTGGATTAAAAGTGGGTCTTGCCGGGAAGTTGTGCTTTAGATTTAGCAGTTATAGCTCTGCAAACATCTCCCCGGATTTGTGGTGGGAAAGACAAGTGTACCTGCCCACTGTAAGGGGGAAAGGAGTTCCACCCTTCTTTCTCTTCAAACAATTTTTGTGGTACGTTATGAGATTTCTGGATAGCTCCAACAGGATCAGCTTAGGGCCGGCATACCTCGGAAATTTAGTGGGTTCCCCTAATAAGTTAGCTGCCCTGAGATAGGTGAAGGTGGGAAACTGTGTAAACAAAGCCCCCCACTTATCTATTGCTGCGAAAATGCTCTTGGTCATTCGACCGTGAGTCATGTTGGGCTTCAAAAGGTAGATGATGCCATAAAAGAAAGCATTGTTTATTTTAGTGAACTGCGGAATACGGTTTTCCAGTTTCAGCTCTGGGTAGTACTCATTTATTCTCACTTGTGGCCACACCCCGCATCGGTTCAATGCTGGATAATCCCTTTTCGAGGCTGTAGTGTAAACTACGTAGGAGTTCATATAGAACCTCTCCGTTATGGTGAGTTGTTGGAGCTGCTCGGATATGGTACAGCTTATTATTTCCGCCCACTCAAACCGTTGATCAGGTACGTTCTTGCTCATGGTCTCCAGGTACCTGAGCATCTACTTATGATAGTAATGGGTGTCAAAAAGCCCAAAAAATTTACTTAGGAATGTGATAGTATCACTCAGTTCATCAGATAAATCACTTCAGTGAATAACTTGTGGCCATCTGGTTACTACTTTCTTGTTCTTCAAATATACTTCATTCATCAGCTGCATGCACTGATCTTCATTGTCCTCCCAAGCCTTGGTGTAGTCTTCTTGGCTTACGGCCACAAAGCGCCGGTGGTGAGGGATGCCAAGCATGATTTCGAATTGTTGTGCGGTAAGGTTGATCACGACTTCACCCTTTTCATTTTGGACACATCTAGTGTCTTTGTTGTAGTAGCAGGCCACCACCATCATGAATTCGTTGTTTACTGCACTGACTGGGATCCCCCCAGCCAAATGCAGGCCACTACCTACCAGTTTGTCCATCCAGGGACTCCCTGTGACCCTCCTGGTTCTAGCCCAGAAATATTCCATATCGATGTGACCGAGCTCAGAGTCTCTTATATCCAGGTCACATTCTTCCTGGGATTTGGGCATCTCGACCCTCTGATATTTGTACTTCATCTCTTCCTCTGTAAGTTTGGCTTTGCCTTTAGACTTGTTGGCCTCTTACTTGATGTAGACATATGTAGTTCTGAATTCAATTGCTGATCTGCAAGAAGAAGAAGTGAAACCCAACGTAGAAGAGCCATGTTAGCTGTTAGATCTTCCATTAAAGCATTGACAGAAGGAAGAGTTAGCAATTTTAAGGCCTCAGGGCGTAGGGCGCATGAACACTACAGACTGCAGGGTTAAATAGTATGGTGCATAGAAAAAGGGTGTTACAAGGGACAAACCAGTGTGAAACGACGCATGGCGCATGGATGTTGCACATGATATTTTTGTTGTTGTAAGCAGAAGTGCGCCTACGCCATTTATATGCATTTTATGCTGAGCGCAGATAATATTCATGTTGCATGGGGATAGGATGCACTAATGGTGCATATTATTTTCATGTTACATGGAACCTTGGTGTGCTGAAAGGTGCAGGTTTAGTGTGTGTAACATCATCTTTACGTGCGTAAAAGGGGAACTTGGCGCGGTGCAGGGAAGGTTTGCATGACATTTGTGTTGCTGTAATAGGGGATGTGCATGCGCCGTTTAACGCAGTTTTATACTTAGCGCAAGTAATATTAATGTTGCATGGGTCAAAGGTGTGCCGATGGCGCAAAAATTTACAATGTAACAGAGAAGCTCGGTGCGCCAAAGGGCGCAGAGCTATTGGGTGTTGCAAGCAAGGAAAGTGCGCCTTCTGGGCGCAACTGTATTTTATGTAGCAAACATGGCGAATGCGCCAAGAGGAAAATACAGTCTAACATGAACTTTTAAGCCTTCCTCCTTTCTCTGGATGGGTATGCATGTGTTTTAAGCCTCTTTTGTAGGGTTTTTTAGATGGTGAAGAGGGCATACTAAGGAGATTAAAGCGATGTTTTTGAGGCAGAGCCCACCTTACCAGCAGATCTGGAAAGAGGAGGAAGAGCATGGGCAAGGAAATCAAGAACAATAAAAGAGGGGTTTACAAATCCATGCCTCCTACCACACAAACAGACAAACAACAACAAAAACACAAGAGGAAAAAGGACCACCTACCTAGAATATATATAACGTGAGAAATGAGGCGGGGTCCACGAACGCGATACGAGGACAACAGGCGTGCTGACAGGTGCAGAGAAATAAAAGTTAATCACATGTTTTTCTGACTGGTGAAAGTGATAGGGCGGATGCTCCTATATATAGGAAAAGGTACAATAAATGTGCCAACCACTTTTTTAAGGGGCGCATCAAAACTCATGTCGACACGAAAAACGGTGTGCCCTTTGGTGTGGATAAAAGCATGTCAACACGGAGATACTTGCGCCCTTGGCGCATGACACAGAGTGTCGACATAGAAAAATTTGAGCCCTTAGCGCACAGAAATGGCGTATGACACAATTGTATGTCGACATAGAAAAAGTTGCGCCCTTGGCGCACAGAAAATGGTGCATGACACAGAGTGTCGACATAGAAAAAGTTGTCGCCCTTGGCGCATAGAAATGGCGCATTGACACAGATGTGTCGACATAGACAAAAGGTTATGCCTTTGGCGCACAGAAATGGCGCATGACACAGAGCTTTTTCGGACATGACCAAATTTGTGCCTTGGCACACTGTTTAAGGGTATGTATACATAAGGATAGATGCACCCATGGGGGCATAATACACCATTTGGATAGGCGTAACATTTTGAGCGCTGACAGGAAGCAGACCATGGCGCAGATATTCAGATGGCCATAACTTTTGACTTCTATGGGAGAATTCAGATTTTCATGTGCCTATCCATTGGACCTTTCTGAGTCAAAATCTTACGAGGTCCTCTATCCAACTATGAAAGAAATCTTTAATTGGGACAAGAAAAAATTCTTAAAAGTGAAGAGAATAGGTCTACTTCGCCACTATTTGGGGGTCGCTAGGGTTCTCGCCTACCACCATAATGAGATGAATTAAATACAACCAGGTGGTTGGAGTAGATTTAGAATTTCTATCTCTTCTCTTTCATTCTTCCTATAAATTTTAAGGAGGGGCTTCTTTCTAAAGGTTGTAAATTCTTGTGCATGCCCCTTTCTCTCTCATGTTTGTCCCACAACAAGGTGAATCTGTGGAGTTCGAACCTCCTATGCTTAGAGGTTTGTAATGCGAACCTTTTCTTGACTTGATTTGTATGTTCAGTGTATTGTATATGACCATCTTTGGAGAAAATAATTCATGTCTGTGATAGATTATCATGATCCTCTATTTCAAGTTAATTTTGAAAAGTCTCATCTGATCAATTCACACTGCCAGCACAGATCAGGAAGTTATCTGTGCATGATCTTGCATTGCATTTTAATAGTTTGTGTTTATTGGCGAGAGACAATTGTTTTCAGAATCCTCGGTCCGCCCATCAAGCGTTGTATATGTTTGCCAGGTTTATGGTTTTCATGCATCTTCTTACCCTGTCTCCTTGGTCAAGTTAGTTATGTTATTGAGTTAATTCCCTCTGACCATTTTTTACGTGTGTATCTGAATCAGAGGAATGCCCAAGGTTAACCGGCCTTCATAAAAAAGCTAGAATAACTTCCGATTTGCAAGGAAGTTGGGAAAAGCTCCATGTTATCAGAAACAATGTATTGCACTGAGAATGCCAACCCATCAGGTACAATGATATTTTCTGCGATTCGACATTCAACAACAACCTTTCAAAGTGCTCCTGCTTCCATCTATGGCACTCAACCCAAGGTGAATGGTAATCTCTTGCTTGTCATGGATGCAATTATTGACTATTGAGGGATCTTACCTAAAAATGTCTATTCATCCACACATACTGTATGTATGGAGCATTGTCAATGATGACCGGCCTTGAGGGGAAAATTTATCACATTAACACATTACCATTACATTACATTATCAGCAGACACACATTCATCACCATACGTAGTTTGATATCATACAATCTTTTTTCTTACAATAGTTCTGGCATTCATGATCATGTATGTAACTACATGGATGATTAGAAATTCCATTTCATAAACATTAACAATATCTAAGCAATTTACATGCTGTGGCTAATCACCACATCATCGTCAGAGTGTGTGTATAACATCAATAAACCACGTTTGTATAAGTCAATCATATACAAATCACATTGGTGTTCATGACATATATAGATGAATACGTAATAATCATTTGTGGTTAAACTGAGTTACATACTACACAATGAGAAAGAACGTCGAACCTCATCATCAATATCACTCATCATTGGTACTACGAGAAATAGAACCATAGATGCCTGAATCCACTTTCTACACCGTTGTTTGTGCTCCTTCATATGCTCTCAATTTCCTACGCAATAAGGTGTATCTCCGTAGACTTTTTTTTCCAAAAATAGAGTTGAACATATCCATGTACCTCTATATCCAAGTGTGAAGTGGGACCACTCCCTGAATCACCTCACGGAAACTTGTGCAATCCCTCCTCAAACGTCCCTCACTCCTACCTCGCAGTGTAGGAATAAACAGTACACATGTCTAGACTACGTTTCCATTGGGACCAAAAATTTAAATTTAAATGGGAAAACTTCTCTGACAATCTTCCACAGGGTGCTCAAGTATCTTTTCCAACTGAGTACATCGGTCGACATATTCAACGTCAATGAGTGCTTGAGATGTGTTGATCTATCAACAACCAATATGTGATTCACCTATAACACGGATATAACATAACACATTAGACGTGAACCAGTTACTATGCATGAAGCCAACATAAAAATACACCGTATCTTGTACATACCAGGACTGATGCTTGTTACATAGAACTTATGCTCTGAACTTGTTCTACATTGTTGGGGGCATGGGATTCCCAAACCTGTTCCATTCTTCCTCATGTGGTAACCCTACTAGATCCTATTACAAATAATAGGGAACTGAATAATACCCATCGATGTCACCTTTTGTCCAACCACCTGAGTGTGGTACTCCTCTATGCGACCCACATTATCTGATTCTAGGCTATATCGCCACGTCTACCTCATCAGAAACCCTGGGTGCAAGCTTCTTTGTTCGTAGGCCTTGGTCTAGATGTCCCAAATGAACCACTCCTAAGTGCTCTGAATAGCTCTCAACCATATATACCCGAATTATGGGGGCTTCATCATGAGCCATTCTGAAGAAAATCTCGGCCACACCTAAAATGACATTGATCCTTAACCACATAGTCCTCAAAGGATACACCTCAAGTCTAGCAAAATCCTATGATGGCCATCCTCCATATGCACTTTGTATGGAAGCTCCATGTAACTGCCTGTGGGCCCCATCCATCTATCATTTCTACGCGCGAAAGGTATCCTGCTGTATCTATCATACTCCCAGTACGAATATTAATCCACCTCCGCCTTGCATTGGTCTTCAGGGCTGAAGCCCAATCTCCTAGTAGACCTAGAAACTAGCCTCAACACTAATAGGTACTCACCGTGCAGATACATGTAATAGCATAGTAGATCTGATCCCACCTTGAGTGTGCTCATAATGAGTAAATTGTCTACAGGTCTTTATATCAGTCATGCGCCAACACAAACCATGTACACACATACCTAGTACTCTCCTTCTATAGACTTACATATATTGGCATATTATATAAGATGTTTACACCTCCAATCAACTAAAATCAGATGAAGCAATGACACATGCAATGAACTTTAAAAAGCGCAGAATTTCAGCCCCCTCAAAATATCAGAGTCCAAATTGATATGGGCCCTTGACAGGTACTCGAGTCGGGCCACAAAATATTGAGCAGCTCACATGGCCATGTCTCTCCATATCCTCCATTGGCATCACATGTACTGCTGTCTCCCGGACAATCGGAAACTATGCACAATACAATACACATCCTACAACTTGATAGCGATTTCACCTTGTAGGCAACCGGTGTGTGCGAACATTTTAGGCAACCAATGCACATATGGACGCAACCGTCTATCACAAAAATCAACATCGAACATAAATGGGGACACATCCCCCCTCTGTGCAAATGTTTACTGGCCAGGACTTAATGGTCCATAACATCCCAATCATCATCTAAACGAAAAACCTAATGCCAAGGAACGTACTCTAAATGACGTCCCCCGCAGAATTTCAATTTGAGTGAATATCCCATGGTACACCACAAAATGATAACAAACATAGTGATCATGAACACTATATCACTTGGTACCAAATACACTCACTTATCGACATTCACTTACACTACAAATTTATTCCTTTTATCATTATACACCAAATCCATCAAATACCTAGGACCAGTGCGCCTATTAGTGCATGACTGGGGGTGCCCAGGAGCAATGGTAACTAGTGCCCAATCTGGGAATGGGAGTCCCGGGGGTCTGTCGACACTAAAATTTTCCTCCGTAATTTCTATTTCATTAATGTATGTATTAGGAATAGGATGTTGTTAAGTAGAATTAGTAGTAGCGTCTGATAGAAGATAACGGCACGCCGTCAGTACAGTGCCGCCAATAATGTGGAGTACGGTAACAGTCAAAGTACAATAGGAATGTTGTAAAAAGTAAATATTTGTCGTAAGTGGTCCCGTAATGTTAAAATGTCAAAGTTTGGGTAATTAGAGAAGTAGGGTCTACATGATTAGGAATTAGAAATATTATATTGGTAATAAGGACAAGGAGTGAGGTCATAAATATTTTGTGTATTTTATTTGTAAAAAGTCTAAAAATGTGGAACCCATGTAAAATGATAAGGTTTATCTTATCTTAAAAGATAAGCTTACATGTACAGATAAGAGTTAAGGTATGGAATATGATTCGTTAGAGTGGATTTCTTATCCTATCTTAGAGATAAGATGGATAAGCCTGGAAGTTCTATAAATAGAGAGGCCACCCCCCCTCATTTAGCATAGAAGGAAGTAGTGAGAAATATTGTAGGAAGTGTGCGAAGGAAGCCATCAGTTTAAAGGTGTGTTGAAGAAGCCATTAAGAGGTGTAATTGTAAAGTTTCTCCCATAGTCTTGGTGAAAGGCAAGTGAAGTCAATAACACTTGAAGTACCTCATGGGTGAGATTGTAACAATTTCATGTTAATATTATAATTTACTTTGATATTTCAGATTTGTCATCATTCCGTCTTATCATAGTCGATGGTATTCTTGTGTTATGTTGTTGTTTTGTTTCCAGATTACATCCACCAAACTAAAGGCTGTGCATTAGTAAATAATCATAGCACGAGGAGTTCCCGGTGAAGAATTATCATAGTGCCGGATTGGTGATGACATTTTGGTTCCGTTGCCGGGACCATTCCTCGTTGGTGGATTTTCTGGAGAGATATTCCCACTTAGTCAAAAATCAATTGGAGGGTAACCTTGTTTTTACTGTGCATAGTAGTTACCATGGTAAAGTCATTTTTTCCGTGAATAGTAGTTACCATGGTAAAGTCATTTTTGCTGGGAATAGTATTTACCGCAGTAAAGTCACTTTTTACCGTGAATAGTATTTACCGCAGTAACTTCACTTTTTACCGTGAATAGTGTTTACCACAGTAAAGTTAGTTTTTATACCGTAGTAAGTCAAGTTTTACCATAGTTTACCGTGGTCATTTCTATTTTACTGTAGAAGGGTGTAAAGTCACTTTCTAGTATAGTGATTCCAATTATTTGTGCACATAAGTCTTGTTGATTGTACTTGTGGGTTGGTATTTCACGGTGGTTACTTTTGAAAATGGGAAAGATTCCTGTTTTTTCAGCTCAATCTAATGAAGATGCTTCTTATTTCATTCAAGAGTTTAAACGATCTTGTATTTGTAATGGCCTCATAAGAAGGGAACAATGGACTGAATTTTTTCCTACCTTTTTGGATGGTTCAGCACTTAGGTGGTTTGAAACACTAGGTGATAATGTGAAAAATTCATGGGATTTATTAACTGAAATTTTTCTTGAAGAATTTGGTGAACAACAGAAATATGCAGATCTCATGATCGAGATCACAAAGCTATCCCAAGGAGAGAAGGAGAAGATAAGGGATTATCATGCTCGTGTTCTAGAGCTAAGGAGGAAGCTCGATGCCCAGATCCGGAAGGAAGGATTAGCGGATGGGTTGATGAATGGCGTGGATAATCTCCTCTGTAAGCACTTCATTCTTGGGATGAAGCCAGAGATCAGACAACGAGTGAAGTATGACCGCCAGCTACCATTGAACAAGCAAAGGAGATTGCAAGAAGGCAAGAAGAAAGCATGGAAGAGGAGCCCAAAGAAATTGTTGCTAAAGTAGAGCCTACACCAGCACCTTTGGTCCAGAATCCACAACCACTCCCGGTGAGCACAAATATTTCTCCTAGTACATCTACTGAGTATGAAGATCTGCTCAAAAAGATGGGTCAGTTAACTATTAATCTTCTTCAAGGAAAAGAATTTAGTTCTCAGGGAGGAGATAGAGGTCCAAAAAGAAATATTTCTGAAGTTGTTTGTTATGGTTGTTATAAAAAGGGTCATTATAAGTATAATTGTCCAGATAGAGCTTCTACATCTGGTAAAGGAGATAATGATAAAGGAAAAGCACCTGTGAATTCTTTTGATGTAGTAGATAAGAGCAGTAAAATAATGAAGTAGATGTGTTTGTAACAAAAAGAAAGAAAGAAAAAGATAATCAAGATGGAAATGATCCTAAGAAGATGAAAGGAGAAACTAGTAAGAAACATAGGAGAAGAAAGTTGGGTGTGCAGGATTTTCTGATTTCACAGGGGCAAGGACCATACTCCATCTTGGAAGATCTGTCCAAAAGGCCTGCAAATATTACATATGGTCAACTCTTGGCTATGTCTTCTGAGAAGAGGCGGGAGCTGCGAAGTGGACTCAATGCTCGACGAAGGAAGGAGGTTGAGGTCCCTGTTTTGGAGGCAGAGGCAGATCCCTATGCTCCACAAGCTGAGGTATTATGTAATGGTATTTCAATTCATGATGTCTTAGTTGATGGAGGTGCTGCAGTTAATGTAATGACCGAGTCTGTAATGAATATGTTGGGTTTAAAAATTGATCGCCCTTCAACACTTATGTTAAGGTCATTAAATAAGGGAAAAACTAAACCAGAAGGTGTAGTTTCAAATGTGGCAATATCTGTTATGGGTGTTGTATGTGTGGTAGACTTTCAGGTGATGAAAAATGGTACTGTTGCGTACCCAATGCTGCTGGGAAGACCATGGCTAAGGAGAGTTCATGCAAGAAACTAATGGAATGAAGGTTTCATGACACTTGGACGTGGTAGAGAGAGGGTGAAGATAAACGTGATCCCTCGACATCATAAGGCAGAACCTGTGGATTCAAGTGATGAAACTGATGATTGGACATCCTCTGATTACTCTAGTACTAGTGAAGTGGACACAGAAGATGAAGAAAGTGAGGTTGATGTTTCGGTCATGGATATCCTTCCAGTCACACCGACTCATGACCCCATAAAATTATCTGAAGAAGAAATTGATGATCGTCTCCAACAAATAAAGATTGGTGATGCTGTGATGGAGAGTGAGAAGGAATCCTACCTCCAGCTCTTTCGAAGGTACATACACATATTCACTTTTGATTACAAGGAACTCCGTCAAGTAAGTTGGGTAGAACATTCTATTGAGCTGGTAGATGGTGCTAAGCCCATAAAGCAAATGCCATATAGAATGAATCCTAATTTTTCCAAGACTGTAAAAGAAGAAATAGATAAGTTGCTTGATGCAGGATTCATATTTGTTGTGGAGAATTCAGAATGGGTTTCTCCCATTGTGATCTCAATAAAAAAGAATGGGAAGCTACGCATTTGTGTTGATTACAGGAAGCTCAATAAGGCAACAAAGAAGGATCATTACCCTCTTCCATTTTCAGATCAGATCTTGGACGAAGTAGCTGGCCAGGAGTGCTATAGTTTTGCTGATGGATATAGTGGCTACAACCAAGTTCGTATAGCAGAGAAAGATCAGCTGAAGACCACGTTCACCACTCCTTGGGGAACATTTGCTTATAGAGTTATGCCTTTTGGGTTGTGTAATGCTCCAGCAACATTCCAGCGTTTAATGAATAGGGTGTTCGAACCCTACATTGGGACCTTCATCAGAGTATTTCTGGATGATTTTTACATCTATGGGAGCAATTTGGACCACCTGCACCAGATGGAGACAACATTTCAAAGGTTAGATGAAGCACAAGCCTCACTAAACCCTACAAAGTGTGTCTTTGGATGTTCTAAAGGCGTTTTGTTAGGGCATGTTGTATCCAGAGATGGTATTGGTACTGATCCTGATAAAGTTTCAAAAATCAAAGATTTACCATTTCCTATGAATAGAAGTAAGTTGAGATCATTTTTAGGCCATGTGGGTTACTATAGAAGGTTCATCAAGAATTTCTCAAAGATTGCACAACCACTAACCCAGTTCTTGAAGAAGGATGTTACTTATGAACCAGGAAATAAGGCACATGAAGCTTTTGGACAACTGAAGGAAGCCCTGGTGTCTTCACCTGTTTTAAATCACCTATTCTTCTCTACTTTTGGTCCTTAGGAAAACATCATATCACCTAGCATTCTGATATATGTGACAGATACAATTTTCCCAGTTCATATGCATTAATTTTGTTTCATTTTCTGAAACTAGTACTTTCCACAATGACCGGTATCAATTATCATAACCGTCATCGGTTCCCCTATAACTATCATTGGTTATACTTACTGTCGTTGGTTTCTATGTTTGAGTTTTAATCAAAAAACTGACTAGATTTACCCCCCGGAATTTGTCTTTCTCTGCTTCTGTTGTTTTCTGTGTCATTTACAAAATATAGTCTTACCAGGTCAACACTTATTCATATGGTGTTGACTCACAATCAAACTAACTTATTGTATTTCATGATGTCTGACAGCCAATCCCACCTAGTCCATTACCTTCGTCCATACTGTCACCTATGGATCCGACTCAGCTTATCCCCATTACTACCGACGATGAGGAGTTCACAAGACTCCTTGATCAAAACCCCACAACCCTACAATACTATCTCTCCCACTCATCCACCTAGGACTCCTCAGGATAATGGATATACAACGTGCCTGTATCTATCCCTCCTACCCTCGTACATACTTCCACATCAGCTACCACTAGTTCATAGTTGCCCTCATCCACATCACCCCCTGTGGTCTCTTAGTTAGGTTCCACTTTTTCCATAACTGTCACCTCGATGACGTCTATTGCACCTGTAACATCAACCGTGCCATCACCGTCTACCTTGAGAATAGCTCCATTTTCCCCCTTTTCATCGTATTTACTAGCTGCCTCACAACCACCTCTGATGTCGACAACCCACACCCCTTTCCAAAATATGGTTATTTCTATCCCTCAGTCTCTACCACCCATTACCACCAGAGTCTTTACAACCACCCCACCTATTTACACGCATCATTAGCAACCCCCAATTTCATCTTTCACCTATTCAAGGTACATTCCACCCCGTATCTATCCCCTTGCATAGTTTTCATATTCTGCACCCTCATGTAATGAGATGCCATCTACATCATACACTCATTATCAACCTCCCTTTATGGTGGGAGGCACCCATTCCTCATAACCCACCAAAAACCTCATTAGGATGATGATGGAAAAGATGCAAACATTAGAAGCATCGGTTTCTGGCTCTCGTAACCCCTTCACCTATGATGAAATCTGTAATGATCCTATTCATCCATCTATTTCTATTCGCCCATATCATGTGCATTGGGAAATGCCTAAATTCAATCATTTTAATAGTAAAGAGGATCCCAAACAACACTTGTATTCATTCAAGCATGGGTGTTACCTAATTTCCCATGACAATGCTTTGCTCTTACAAACATTTCCCATGTCCCTAACATGACCCACCTTAGATTGGTACATCAATATACCAAGACATTCTATCTATTCCTTTAACCAAGTGGCTTAAGAATTTATAGACCACTTCTCGATCAATGTAGTCAAGAAGGTCACCATGACTGACTTGTATTCGACATGATAGTATGAAGATGAATCTATCATAGATTTCATTGCCCATTGGTGGAGTCTTATCAACCAATTAACGTTCCACCTACCTCAGAATGAACTTATCGAGTTTTTCAGTAGAGCTTGTGCTAGACACATCTCACCAACTTTTTAGGTCCAAACCTTCGGTACCTTTAATGAAGAATTCACCATGGCACGAAAGTTGGAAATTTCCACCATTGAAGAAAATAAAATCCAATTACAAAACAAGAACACCCTGTTCAAATCAAATGATTCTTCTTCATCTTTAAAACCTCAAAATAACTATTCAAAGACCAAAGGATGTGCCAATGTGGTAGTCTGTAAGATAGGCCCACCTCATTCTTCTTATCAACTCCAACCTTCTTCCAATATTTCTCTTGTCCATGTCTTTGAGCTCCGATGGGAGTAGTGGAAGTACACTTCAATTGGAGAACCATGTTCTTCAGTCTTGGAAACACTTCTTAAAGCTGGAGCCATTACACTTCCTCCCATAAAACCTTATACAGGTTTCAATCATGCCTGTCCTATGCCTACATGGTATAAAGAACACTACTACTGCAATTATCATTGTGTCAAAGGCCATAGTTATGATAACTACATAAATTTTAAGAACGTTTTCCAAGAGATGATAGATAATGAAGACCTCGTCATGGACAACCCGAACACGCCAGCAAATCAAAATGTACACATCTTTAAAAATTTCTTCCCTAACCATAAACCACCATCTAATCAAAATAGTGAACCTTCATCTAGCAAAAAAAAGTCTGTGAAGTCCATGTGGTTTTTTATATCGTACCAGTCGTCCCTCAAATATCACCTATTTCTTCTATTAAGGAAATTCTTGCATGAGCCCCTCTACCCATAGAGGAGCATACCCCTTCTACTCCTTCACCCACAAAGGAGTACCCTTCATCTCCCCTGCTCTCATTAGAGGAACCCACACTTTCTACCGATGTCATTTCACCATCTGCCTCCCAAACTACAAAATAATCAACACTTTTAATCCCCCCATCCATAGGAGAATCATCATCACCTCCTCCTCCACTAAGGAAAAGGTCTACATTGTGTGACCTATTATCTCTCCTACCAATGGGAGACTCGTCAGACATGTCACTGCCTATTGGGGGCAGTTCCCCCTCAGTATCGTAGAACCTCATTTACATGATCTTGGCTCTTTTACCTACAGAGTTTGAGGATAGCCAATTTCCTATCTCGAATATATATTTTACAGGAAGCTCCACCAAACCAATTTCAACCTCTTCTTTAGTAGTCCTATTTTCATGGCTGGCTGATCACTTAGATTACATTGATAATTCCATGCTATGGGGAAGTCTTCAGCTCCCCTTTTTGACTACCAAAAATGCAAATGCTTCCTGAAGATAGTTCACGATCTAACCCAAGGGTATTTTTAGCAACCAGATCAACATTGACCATTCCTATTGAAATGAATTCTTCTTCATCATCTCTACCTACATCCAAACCTTTACCCACGACCAAAACTATTTTAAAACTTGAAAGCCTACCCACACTTATGTCTTCATCTATAGCTAGTAGGAAGATGCAGCACTACCGATTGGGTGTCATGCCGACATCGTGCCTTACTCACCCACCTGTCAAATTGGAATTAATAGCATCATCTCAAACCGACACCAACATTATCCCTCTACCTAAAAAGAAAACCCAACCTTCTAGGTCGCATACACCATTCTCGCCTACCACACCTTTGTCACCTTCCCCATTTTCTTCCATCCCAGGGCCCCATCCATCAACCCTGATCAAACAGTCTCCTACCCAAGGCTATTCAAAATATAAACAACCTACGAATTGGATCACGAAGCCTTTTAAAACACCGTGTTCACCACCAGAAACACACCACTTCAACCCTCACTAGTGTTAATTCTTACCACCTATACCTCACTAGTTAATATAACCCCAACCTTAACTATAATACGGACTTCAAATCCATGTCGTCTACCCAACCTCTACCAACCACCCTCTCAAACCAAAACTTGGTTGCCGCCCCGTGGGTAACATGTCCTCTTCCAACTATCTACTTTCCGTCTTCTGAATCTCGTACTCTTTCCCTCACTCTTCCCCCATGTCACCTTTTAACCCGAGAGGGTGCAACCCAAAGATAAGATCTACTACCAAGATCTAACTAAGAATCACTACCCAGAAAAGAATCCACTACCCTCCAATAAGGTAGTCAAACAAACAAAACCTTCCATCCATCGCCATCTCGTTCTACTACCAACACCTTTACCCCAAGAATATGCCAAAAAAAAAAAAACATAAGACCCTAAGCTCAATATACCACTTACAAACCAGTGGACCAACCCTTTCCCCCCGTTCCCCCTTCCTATATAAGCTTCTTTTCTAGCTTCTCCCTCATGATCATCCACAACTTTTACCAACCCACACACTCATTTCCCATTGTGATTCTTAGCGGGGTCCCTATGCTATGCCACAAACATTTTTCAACCAATCTCTTATTTATTCTGTCATCCACATTACTAATACTTACTAAACTAACTACCACGCTACCGCTTCGACAGTTAATGAACCCTCTTAACAAAAGAACCCAAGTCCACATGTTTGATGAAACACCAATTTTGTGCCTATCAGGTGTCTTAGGCCATTATGTCGAAAATTATATAGGCTCAAAAGAACATTTCTTTCTCTTTCTTCCAACTTTTTTTTCCTTCTAAAAAAAAATTCATCAACGATGATTATATACCCTTCTTGATGAGGGGACCATGTTCCACCACCATTCCACCGTTCCATTCCATCCCCACATTTCCACCACCATTCCCCAGTTCCAACCCAACCCACACCCCCACCTGATTTCACCTCTGTGTTCACCCCCCCCCCCCCCTTTCCGGGTTGCCCCCCCTGCCACCACGACCCCCCTCATCGATTTACCCATTCAACGATCAGTATTCTCCACCCTTCACAGCAAAGATCATATCCCCCCTCCCCCCCAAAATTTGGAAGATCAACATGGTCCCATATAGAGAGTTGGAAACATCACCACTCTAATCCACCCCACTCAAATGTCAGTGTGCCCTACTCATTTCACAAAGCCTTATCCAATCCAAAATCCATATTCCACCGCTAGGGTTTAATCCCTCATTATGTTAACTTTCAATGGCCAAACCCCAGCTCTATAAAAATCCTAACTCCTATCAATCCTCTAATCCCTATAATCCGACCTCGCCCTCATATTACCATGGTTCACAATTACACACAACCCCCCACCCTCAAAAAGACAAAGAAATGAAAAAGTAATTAAAACAAAGAACAACCCTTACCACAACCCTGGCCCAATATGCCATCTACTACTCCCCCCTACCCCCACATACCATCCGCCGGACCTAGACATACCCTAATCTCTGACAGGGTCACCCCATCACACACTGTAACAAAATTACTACATCTCCTCTAAATATATCTTTGTATGACTCATCCAAACTTTGAATCTCCATAGACAAGAAGCCTTATCGAGGTTTTCAATCCTTGGAGTTTTAACCCCAATGACCCCCTAACACCAGTGGGCCTCCCTTATTTACCCCTCACCATGGCCTTCTCTTCCCAAATTCTCTTCTTATTCTACCCCCCCATGGCCCCACTCCTCAAGTTGCCACCCTTAGCTTCTATGATGAGGAAAATGTACCTCTCTAGTCAAATGACCATGATCCCACCTTTTTCATTTCCATCTATATCGATAACATATATGTACGACGTGCCATGATTGATGGTGGTGCTAGCATTAACATCATCTCCTCCCACACATACAATCAAATGTGTATCCATTATAATTATATGCATAACAACCCTGTTAAGTTACGCTCCTTTAACGATGCCATTATATCCACCCCTGGCATCATTATCCTTTTTGTTCGTGTAGGATGTCGTACTGTCATGGAACTATTCTACGTCTTAGTGGGGGATTTTTAGTATAACATATTACTCGAAAGACCTTGGATTTGCATTTCGGTTGTTGTCCCTTCAACGTACAACAAAAAAAAAAAACTGTTAAAATCAACATGAGGGACATAACTATAATAACCATTTGCCGCCGACCTATCACCATTCACAACTTGTAACATGTTTATACCCAGCCCAACGATGTATTATATCATCAAGCTCCTGCCACCATCCCCAAGTCCTCCTTCAATCAACATTAGCCATCCTCCAATGCTTCTGGCCACCCTCCTCCCAATCTAACTCTTCTATTCTACTGTCACCTCCTCAGCCTCTGCAGTTTGGAAACCCTCTTACTTCCCAACCAACCATTACTCCTTCTTCCCAATCATCTAGTGAATCATCTATCCTCGTCACCCATATATTGAATATTGATCCCTTAGAAGGTGTTTTTCAACGCCTCACCCTCGGGGTGTATCACATATACAATATCAATTCATTTCTCATTCCAAAAGAGTATGAGAACCTATGCCAGCACCCTCGTTATGACTACCATGTAGGTGAAGTTTTTCCTTATGGTCCTCCCCACCTTTGCACTATCTACTAACTTATGGGGGACTTGATACTGCCAACTTATTCACACCTGAACCTCCATCCCAACATGAAATTTCATCTATCTCCAATCTCTTACTAACTTCTGCTTCATCCCACACTTTCCCTCCCATTGCCATGGAAAGATTTTGTTTCAGGTTTTACGAACACGACGCCATACCATCATTTCATGTACCACCCATAAAAACAAATATCATAGTGGTATTGGATTTGCCACACCACCTTCTAAGAAGGCCCGCATCAACCTCATTGAGGAAGTAAAACAATATCCATCCCATTCACCAACGTCACCTCCTTCCCCACGGATTCCATAAATCCCAAAACTATTCCTCCCAACATTTTTTTCATTAATACAATTTCCCTAGGACCTCTGACCTATCAACGCGATGG